>CM021106.1:173207097-173299164 GCA_007115665.2 Sequoiadendron giganteum | reverse complement strand
ATCCTCACATAGACATATGTGCCCCAAGGTGTAGTAAAGGAAATACTGTACTATTCTAATTCTTTTAGCTTCACTTGGTATATCCCAAAAAAAAATTCATCATGGATAAGAGCTCACATCCTGTTACCTTTTGTAGCATGGCTTCCATGTTTGGGAGGGGATAGTTATCTTTAAGAGAGGAGATATTCAAATTTCGAAAGTCTACACACAATTTTATGTCCCCATTCTTCTTTCTGATTTGCACCAAGTTGGAAACCCAAGTAGAGTGTTTGATAGGCTAAATGATACCTCATTTGAGTTGTATGAGTTCCTCATGCATCTTGGGTTCGAGAGTAGAGTTAATTGGCCTTTGTTTCTATCTGAAGGGTTTTTGCATAAGGATTTAGTGTAATTTCATGTTGAAATAAATCTTCTATATATGCCTTAAGGTCATCATAGGACCATGAAAAAACATTCTTATATTTTCTCAATAGTGCAATCAACATATTTCTAATTGTAGGACTTATCTTCATCCCAATGTACACCTTTTTTGGAGCAAGTTCAATCCCAAGATTAATCTCTTCAATATCCTCCCTTCTTATAGGTATTTGCTTCATGATTGTTTGGTCACTCCCATTGAACACCCTTTCGAGTTCTACTAACCCTTTAGGAATCTTATTTATTTTGAGCTACACTACCTCTTGGGCAAACATCATTTTCTTACCATATACTTCTTCAAAAAATACATTGAAATCAATCTCTTGGGCTTCATATTGGTCAATACAGTGCAAGAACTTGATCAAATTTGTGTCATCATTAAAGACCTATAAATTATCAATGTTGTGAGGAACTACAGGTCTGGTCTTGAGTTCAACTTGTGAGATCCTTGCCAAGGTGATATCATCCCTTTTCAAGGCCACATTTGCTAAGAATTCAACCATTAAGTTTTCTGATCTATCCACCCACTCAATGGAGAAATCAACAAAGATTTCAATAGTATCCCATACTGCATTTTTGTATTGCTTCAATCTCTTGTTTTTTTGTAGTATACTTTCCCCTCACTTGTGAAGCAACCAACTCTAAATCCACACAAATGGCTAACATTTTGACCTTATGCTTTGTAGAAATGTTTAACCCTAGCAATAATGCCTCATACTCTGCTATGTTATTTGTGCATTCAAATGCCAACAAAAATGAGTACTTATATTCCATGTCACTAGGTGAAATGAAAATAATTATAGCTCCATTTCCCTCTTTACTACAAGCTCCATCAAAATACATCTGCCATATTCCATGTTCATTTTGAGGAACATCTCAAGTAATTGGATCCGTGTTCAACAAATTAGGGTTTGAATGCTCAATTCTAAAACTTCCAAGATCTACGTCACAAAAGAAGTTCATTTGATTTGGGTCAAAGAGCTTAATGACATGCTCTGATCTAGGTTCTTTGTATTGTTTGACTTCCTTTCCATTCATAGGTATTGTGGAATAGGATAAATCTAGCTGGACATTTCCACCTACTGTTGCAGTCCATTGTCTAGATATTAAAATCCCATAGTAAGGGGGAGTATCCACCACAGTTATTTTTTTTCTATAAGTTTCCTCAAGGTATGATGCCAATTTCAATTCTACATCCCATATTACTCCAACTATTGGGACCGATCTATTATCCACGGTGTAAAACTTTCCATAGGTGGTGTTCACCCATAACCCTAATTCCTTCATGATAGCCAAAGGAATGATATCCAATTCAATCATGAAAATTTTTACCATCTTATTATTGATTACCAGCGTGGTTTAAAATGGATCCACAGAGGAAGGTTTTTTTGTAAGGGTATCTCCCAAATATACCTTTGGTGTGTTTGTAGCTTCCTGCTTAATGACATTGATCTCTTTGTTCTGATCCTTCTAATTATGAGATGTGTTGGCATTGGGTCATTTCACTAGAGAAATATAGGAGAATTCTCAGATCCTCTACTAATCTTGAACCATTACAAGAACTCAAAACCCCGGTTAGACCTAGACCCCATGCTCGTAGAATATTGATACCTACATTTCCACCACCACTTACTCCACCTACACCACCACCAGTTCAACCTACATCACCACCACTGGCTCGACCAATATCGCCACCACCTATTAGGCTAGTGTCATCACCACCAGCTCAACCAATCCTACCCATGGATTATTTTGTGAATAACCCCTCTTCATTAGGGACTATTCTAGGAGGGATTCATGATTTACCGAAGAACCCAAAAAAGTTTTCCTAAATACATACATGGTGAATCAAGAAGTGTTGAGGAGCGTATACAAGTGTTAAAAGATGCTTGTACCCATGCTCAAGTTTCTCATCAGGATGTGGTATGTAGATTGTTTCCTTATTGCTTGGGGGACATGGCATATAATTGGTACTTAAATCTGTAGGATTTGATAAATGCAAATCCACAGCTCGCCAAGAACACCTGCATGCAAAATACCTAATGCTGAATGGAGACCAAAGAGACAGAAGCAAGGGTTTGGAAAAACTCAGCGGAGTGAGAGCATAATTGTTATTTCCCAAAAATAATGATTACAATAATTACAAAAGCGGCATATAAGGTGAGAAACCCTAAAGCCGAAGAAAGCTAGGTTTGTGCATTTAATAATTAATAAACATATTAATTATACTGCACCTACAAATGACAAGCTTAAGTAAATAGAATAATAGTTAGCATTTAATAATTAAACCAAAGTGATTTAATTATAAAGGCAAATGAACTATTACTCTAACACCCCCCCTTAAGCGAAGCTTAGGAGGAAGCAAACCTAGCACAGCTAAGAAAGCAGAAAAAATGGGTCCCGGCAACAAGGCTAGATCAGGTACCCAACTACAAAGAAATCTCTGTAAAGCGGGGAAATAGAGAAAACCCAGTGGGAAAAAACTCTACCCCAAAAAGAGATACAACAACATGCCGAAAAAAACATGAAGGAAGGAAGGCCTCAACAAGACCCCCCAAGGACAACTTCCGTCACCCCAAGCATAGAACGCAACTGAAGATAGCGCGGAGATGCAAAAGGTTTGGTGAAGATGTCAGCAACCTGCGCGTCAGTGGGGATGTACTCCAAAGAGAGAACACCATCCTAAATTTGCTGACGGATGAAATGCATATGAAGCTCAATGTGTTTAGTGCGCTGATGCTCCACCGGGTTGCGGGAAATGTGAATAGCACTCTGATTATCGCACCACAGAATAGTGGGACGATCAGGAGGAAACCCAAACTCAGTCATCAACTGCCGAAGCCACAAAATCTCCTGACTAGCATGCACTGCCGCTCTATACTCAGCCTCTGTAGATGAAAGTGCGCGAGCATTCTGCTTCTTGCACGACCATGTGATAGGACCAGAGCCAAGGCAAAAAATAAAGCCAGAAGTAGACTTCCGATCATCAACATCACCAGCCCAATCTGAGTCAGTGTAGCCAACAATGTGAGGAGCCCCTGATGTGTAATGAATGCCATACATAAGTGTGCCGTGAATGTATCTCAAAATGCGCTTGGAAGCTTGCCAATGACTCTCATGAGGCTCGTGTGAGAACCGAGAGACTAGACCAACTGCAAAGGAGAGATCAGGACGAGTGTGTGTCAGGTACAACAAACTGCCAACCAACTGCCGATACAATGTAGGATCCACCGAAGGTGAAGTGCAAGAGGTAGACAAAGTAACACCCGACTGAAAAGGTGTGGGAGCAGGCTTGCAATCAAGCATATCAAAGCGCTGAAGCATGTCAAGAGCATACTTCTGCTGGTAAACAAAGATCCCAGCAGGGGACTGCACAATCTGCAGACCCAGAAAGAAGTGTAATAGACCCAGGTCTGTCATCTCAAACTGCTCCATCAATGCACACTGAACATCCTGAATCATAGAAGATGAGCTACCTGTGATGAGAAGATCATCAACATATAGCACAAGGATCAAAACCTCATCCTCAAGACGCTGAATGTAGACTGTAGGATCGGAATGACAGTGTGTGAATCCTGTAGAAAGCAGAAAGGAGTCCATCTTATCATACCAAGCCCGAGGGGCCTGTTTGAGACCATACAAAGAACGCCGAAGTCTGCAAACCAAGGAGGAATCCTACACAAATCCCTGAGGCTGCTCCATGTAAATCTCCTCACTAAGATCACTGTGCAAGAAAGCACTCTTCACATCCATCTGATAAATGGGCCATCCCTAAGAAGACGCGAGGGATAAGACAAGGTGAATAGAGTTCATCTTGGCGACAGGGGCAAATGTCTCAGTGTAATCAATACTCTCAACCTGTGAAAAACCCTTCGCAACAAGACATGCCTTGTACTTATCAATAGAACCATCAGCAGCAAACTTAGTACGATACAACCACTTGCATCGCACTAACTTTCTTCCCTTAGGAAGAGAACAAAGATCCCAAGTATGATTCTTCATCAAAGAAGAATACTCCTCCTCCATAGCACTGTCCCACTCAGTATGTCCTGTCGCTGCCCCAAATGTCTGAGGATCACCACAAATAGCATGACTCAGAAGACTAGAACCCGCAATATGAGACCGGGTGCGACGAGAAGTGGAAGGGTCACCAGCCAGAGATCCTGCAGCATCAACTGTAACACGAGCCCATCTAGGCATCTGTGGAGGATCCTGTGGTGGAGGTAAATGGGGATCACTAAGATCATCATCCTCATCGTCCTAAAACAAAGTTGGAAGAGAGGAGGGAGTAGTGGTAAGTGAAGTAGACTCTGGAAGCGGGGTATCTACTGTAGGAAGGCGCTCATCAAACTAGACATCCCGTCGAAACAGGACCAATCTGGAATCAGGGTCAAACAACCTATATGCCTTAACATCCTCGCAGTAGCCAACAAAAATGAGGTGTCGGCTCTTCCGCTCCATTGCTCTCTTCTGAGCGTCAGGCACAAATGCCCATGCTTCACTACCAAAAACTCGGAATGAAGATATATCAGGCTTGACATGAGACCAAGCCTCCTCAGGAGTCATATGTCGAACTACCTTGTGAGGCATCCAATTCTGAATATAGTTGGCACAATTGAATGCCTCTGCCCAAAAAGACGAATCCATGGACCTGGACTGTATCATACAATTAGCCATCTCCCGAAGTGTTCTGTTCTTTCTCTCTGCCACACCATTCTACTGAGGGGTGTAGGGCACTGAAAACTGATGCTGAAGACCATGTTCAGAGCAAAAATCCTTGAAAGTTTGGTTCACATACTCCCCCCCATTATCTGTGCGTATCCGACGAATAGAAAGACCAGATTGATTCTCCACAAATGTCTTAAAGACTCGAAATGAGTCAAAGACATCAGACTTGTACTTTAAAAAGTACACCCATGTGCGCCTGGAGAAGTCATCAATGAAAGTAAGCACATATCTAGCACCGGAAAAAGAAGGAGTAGGAAATGACATGAGGTCACTATGAATCAACTCCAATGGTGCCAAAGCACGAGTAGCTCGTCCCTGAGGGAAAGGATCCCTATGTTGTTTGCCAAGAACACAACCCTGACAAACCCCATCAGTGCAAGTAATGTGTGGAAGCCCAAGAACAAGTGCCTGTGTGCTCATCTGCTGAAGATATCTGTAATTGACATGGCCCAAACGCTCATGCCAAAGTCTGCTCACTGAATCTGCATGTGCTATAAGACAGGAACCCATGCCAGCAGAAGACTCAAATCCATCAAATCTGTATAGTCGGGATGCAGTGTCAACACTCCCAGTAGCCACAATCATATCAGAATCATGTAAGTCCCGAATAACCACATCATGTGGTGAGAACTCAACTGTCTTACCAGAGCCAGAGTGACAAATCTGATAGATAGACAGTAGGTTCGTCGAAATGTCAGGGACAAAGAGAACATCCTGAAGAGAACCCCCAGCCAATGCAACAGAACCAGAACCCAAAACAGAAAGATGAGATGAGTTCCCAACAACAATCTGTGAAGTAGCACAAGGAGCAAGTGAGGTGACCAACTGCTGAGTGTGAGTCATGTGGTGAGAGGCACCAGAATCAAGAATCCAGGTGGGCCCAGAAGTCATAGCTCGTGCAGTAAGAGCATGACCTTTCCCTGTAGGGGAGGATGTGGACTGAGGAGCTGAAATGTGATGCTCCTGCATGGCTTCCTCTAAAGCCTCCAAACGTTTCCAACACCGAGAAACGGGATGTCCTTCCTTTCCACAAAAGCTACAGGTCTCAACTGATTTCTTCTTAGTCTTGGAGGTAGACTCAGTAGACTTCAAAGAAGATTTACCCTTGGAAGGGTTAGCTGGAGGTTTTGAATCAGTTTTCTGTGCAGGTTTGGAGGAAGACTCATTGCCTGCGGAATCTTTCTTCGGTTTGCCTTTCTGTTTTGGTTTCCCCTGTGAAGACTGAGCAACCAATGCTTGGCTAGAAGAGCCAGAAGCATCCATCTGTTGGATCTTTGCCTGTTCCCGTGTCAACCGATCACAGAATGTCTCAAAAGAAGGCATGGTGTGTCTAGCACCCAAAGCATCCATGGTGGAGTAGAAAGTGGAAGAGAAGATCTGATATTGTCCTCGCAACTTTGAGAGTATCAAGAAGATACACTCGTCATCTGTCTTGGTTTTCCCACATCCCTGCAAAACTGAGCGCAGAGACTTGAACTTCATCAAGAAGTCCTCAATGGTGGGAAAGCCGGTAGGTGTCAAAGTAGTCAGCTCTGCATCAAGCTGTAGTGCCCGGAATTCATTGACAGTGCCAAACAAATCTGAAAACTTGCCCCAAATGGCCCTAGGAGTGGTCAAACCATCCAAGTGAAAGAGGAGACTGTCGGAAATGTTCAGTGCAATCAAGCCCATGGCTTCATCCATTTTATTCCTGTGTTGAAGAATCTCAAAAGGACGCTGTAGGACAGGTTGATGTTCATCTAGGCATGACCATAAGCCACGTGACATGAGTAGCCTGGTCATGTGTGCTTTCCAAGTGTGGTAATTGTGCGGTGTTAGCCGGGCCATAGAGGGATCCGACATTGAGAGAAGAGAAAGACAGAAGTAGAAGGGTCATTTTCTGAAAGTAAATGACAGAAAGCAAAACTACCCCCCCACAATGTATGATTCTAACCCTCGTACAACAATTAAACAAATACTGGAAGTATAAAAAATGAGGAAAAAACCTGAACGCCAGATGTAGTGAGAGAGGAAAACGAAGCCTCTACTTTGACGCCAAAAAATAGTGCTCAAACAGCCAAATCAGCAAACAAAACCAGCATGATCAGGTCTGGCTCAGAAACCCCTTTCCAACGATATTTCGTTTTTCGAAAACGGACACCGTATGCCCAAGATACGGCCAAAAAACCACAGGTACCCCCTAAAATTGAACTCTCTGGAAGAAACCAGTCAAGGGAAATAATTTGACGGCCGTATGGCCGTCACTGGACGTCGGCGGTGGCCAGTGGGCGGCGACGCCGGCGGAGGTGGCGGCGGGCGGAGTGGCGGTGGCGGGCAAGCGCGGCGGGTGGCGCAGTGGCGGAGTGGCGGGCTGGCAGGCTACAAAATTTATAAAAAATTGATTTTTTTAAAAATTTTTCTTGATTTTTGAGCCCGTACGGCCCTGGTAGGCCAAAAAAATTTTTGCCTGTGGTCACTGTGGCCAAAATAGTCAAAGTTTATATGAATTTTGACTCTCCCGGACCTTTTGAACGCAATGGTGGAGTCCGTTTTTGCTCAAACGGCTCCAGAAAATAGTGCCTCCTTCAAAGTGACAGAAAAACCCCAGAGAAGCTGTGGCTGTCGTCTTCGAATCTTGGCCTCAAACACCTTCAAACTAGGCAGCGGCAGGGTGGCTCTGATACCATGTAGGATTTGATAAATGCAAATCCACAGCTCGCCAAGAACACCTGCATGCAAAATACCTAATGCTGAATGGAGACCAAAGAGACAGAAGCAAGGGTTTGGAAAAACTCAGCGGAGTGAGAGCATAATTGTTATTTCCCAAAAAGAATGATTACAATAATTACAAAAGCGGCATATAAGGTTAGAAACCCTAAAGCCGAAGAAAGCTAGGTTTGTGCATTTAATAATTAATAAACATATTAATTATACTGCACCTACAAATGACAAGCTTAAGTAAATAGAATAATAGTTAGCATTTAATAATTAAACCAAAGTGATTTAATTATAAAGGCAAATGAACTATTACTCTAACAAAATCTACCCCGGGGATCTATTCTGGGTTGGACAGATTTAGAAAATGCATTCATTAATCAATTTCGGGTTTATGTAGACCCTGCCATCTTGTATCACCAATTTTCCACCATAAGGAAGGAACATCATGAGCCACTACCTCTATTCAATACCAAGTTCCAAAGGATATTTCGTAGGTTGCAAGATCCTTACTTAGTAGTTGAGAATATTGCCATTCAGGCATATTTAAGAGTTGTTGATCCCTTGATTGGCCTATTTTTGTAGAGAACTTATGTTGCCAATAAAATAGACTCTTTGTCTAAAGTGTATCATCTAGCCATCAAATTGCAATAGCAGATAAGTCTACAACCAGGAGGTTTAGGAGCAACTCTTCTTCCAATGAATTATTAGATGCCTAACCCACTGTTATACAACACTGTCCCAGGGATGTCTTACTCCCAATATGGACCTGTGTTTGAATTACAAGCCCCACCCACCATGCCCTTTTTCAGAAATGGCATGCAAGATTCTTCCCAACAACCTCAAAATCAACAACAATAAGCAAGAGGATCGACCCATGTTCATTCCCCATCTATAGTATACAATGTGCAAAATAAGCAAACTGTTCAATTGACTAGTGAGCTAGAAACTCTCAAAAAGACTTTATCTCAAATGTCTAATGACATGGCACAGCCTAGAAAAAACCCTCCCCACAACCAAAGCCATAATTATCAAAACCAAGGAGGTTACAACAACCAGGGGAATTATTCCAATCAAAGTGGGAATCAAAACACCAACCAAAACTTTCAAAATCAGAATTCCTCTAACCAAAATTACCAAAATCAGAATAAAGGATATAACCAGAGGTCTAACAACAACAATAGGCAATGGAATACTAGACCTAACAATGGGGGATTTTCTCATAATTATCAGTTAGGTGAGGAGAGACCACATACTGCTAATGTGGTTGACTTTAATTTTATGACTAACTGGTGCAGGATACACGATACTCCAACACATTTTGAGGTTAATTGCCTAGAAATGGAGAAAATTTTAAAGATTGCAAAAGCTGATAACCATCCTCCAGCAGGAAACTCCAATCAAGAAAATGGCCCAGTAAGTACTACTATGACTTATGAGACTATTGAAGAGAAATACCAATTTCCCATGTAGGGAGATAATCAGAGTAAGGGCCCATTCACTACATCTGCACCTCCAAACAATATGGTCCCACCTAACCAAAATGTAGATAATAATCCACCACCACCAAAGGGACCTTCTGATTCTTAGAATAAAGGTAATTTGCCTCCTTTTCCTAAATATCAAGTGAGGAATGATTCAGAATTCGATTTTATTGCAGAACTACATAGGCAGAAGAAATCATTGTCATTCTTTGACATCATGAAGTGGTGCCCAGCTCAACGTAAAGTGGTATTGAAGGCTTTGGAGGAGGCAGACCGCTTAAAAGGGAAAGGTAAAGTGACTCCAGTAAAGGAGACAAATGCAGTTATCTATAAAGGTAAGACCAGTACCCCACCTTTCCTTTTAAGTTTAAGGGTTTTTGGAAATAATTTGCATAACTATTTATTGGACTCTGGAGCATCGGATAATGTCATGCCCTTTTCAATATGTAAGAAGTTAGGATTAAGTCCCATCCTGACCAATAAGAAAGTGATCTAGTTAGAAAAAACTGAGGTCAGTGTTGTAGGAGAACTAAAAAACATGCATGTGTAGGTTGGATCAGATCCAAGGATTCAGACCTACATAGATATCCAAGTGGCTAACATCCCAGAGACATATGGTATGCTCCTAAGTTAGGAGCTAATGAAAAGTATTGGGGGATATTTGTCCTCACATTTCTCTCACATGTGGCTACCCTGGAAGGGGGTAGAAACACAAATAAGGATTGAAAGTGAACCAAGACTCAAGCATATGATTATAGAATATGACACTTCAAATGAAGTAGCATATTTTGAGACTGAGATAAGAATTTAAAAACAAGAGGAAGTCCTTACTTTCTCTGTAATAAATCATGAGGATACATTTCCCCTAGACCATGGTAACCCAATGATCTACATCAACCAGCAAGTTCTAATAAGGAAACTGCAACAAGATAAGTTGGTTTTATCAGAAGAAACTGATTTGATTAGTTTGTTACTTCCTAATTGGTGTAGGATTCATTATCACAATCATTCAGAGTTAACATGTCAATCATGCCTAGATATCTTAAGTCATGTAGATCAGCCTCAAAAAATATGTCAAGAGAAACCCTAGATCCCTATTAGTGAGTTTTCTTTTCAAATCAAGAATGCTACTATTCTCACTAGGACTAGCTTTTCTCAAGAGGAAGGTTCTTCACCAATAGAGCAGACTCAGGTTTTAGGCTCTAAAATTCAAGAAGAGGTTGAGGTGTCTCAATTCCTATTCAATAAACCTACCCCAGATGCTTTGCTAATGCCCAAGTCATTGATGAAAGATGAGTTGGATTGTAATTTAACCCAACAAGTTGTTCAGGAAGTGATTTCTGAGCAAGTAGAAAACATAGAAAAATATTCAAGTGAAGTTTGTCCCAAGTCAATTTCTAATGACCAGCAAAAGTCTGAGCCACCACACATCCCAAGTAAGTCATCCCTTGTTTTCCCTAAAAATAAATAACTTCCAGCCAAAGACCAATTGTGGACTCTTAAATTTGATGGTTCCAAATCTAAAGCAGGAAGTGGAGCAGGGATTGAATTAACCAACCCAAAAGGGAAAACTTACTTTGTGTCTTACAGATTGCAGTTTGGATGCACAAACAACATGATTGAGTATGAAGCACTTGCTCAAGGACTTATGTTTGCTCATAAAAAGAAGGTTACTTCTCTCACAATTATGGGGTATTCTGAAGTGATTGTAAAATAGGTACGTAGCCAATATACATGTCATAACAAAATATTGGCTGCATATTGAAACAAGGTTTGGAACTTAATCAAAGAATTTGATGCTTTTGGGATTACTCTGATCCCTAGAGAAGCTAATCAAATTGTAGATGCACTTGCTATTGCTGCTAGCACATTGGAACCCATGCAAGATTCTAATCTAAAGAGGTTTTCAGGTGAACTAATTTTAGCCCTAGCTATTTCTGATAATGTTCGACATTTTCAAGTATTTGATGACGATCATCATATATTGGCCTTTTCTGCAAGTTATAATGTTTTTCAGGACATATAATAGATGAGTTTGAAAGAGATCAGGGAGATTGGGATCTGGAGAAATAGAGTGAAGAAGGGATATTGGATTTGAAAAGTAATAGCATTCTGAAAGGGATGGTACCCTTGGAGAGAATATTTGATTTTGACCCACGGGCTTGTCAAAGGGTGCCCACAGAGAGTGAAGGAGGGAAGTATGAATCTGTCAATTTGACTCACTTAGGCCCTGAGAGGAATGTTCTTATAGGAAAGACTTGTCCTCAAAAAATTAAGGACAAAATAGTTAAATTTTTGGAGCAGAACATTGCAGCCATTGCTTGGAGTTATGATCTCAAAACTTTTGACACTTCGGTGATCACACATACCATACCTCTCAAGCCAGAAGCCAAGCCCTTCCATCAGAAACAATGCCTGGTCAATGCTTTGATTGAGCCCCTAATCCAAAAAGAGGTGCAAAAGCTTCTATCTGCAAGGATAATCTTTCCTGTTAGACATTCTACTCGGGTGGAAGATTTAGTTCCTGTACACAAAAAGAATGGTGAAATTAGATTATGTGTTGATTTTAGGAATCTAAATAAAGCATCTAAGAAAGACAATTATCCACTGCCCTCTCTTGATGAAGTGCTACAAAAGGTTAATGTATCTTTGATGATGTCATTTTTGGATGGTTATTCTGGCTACAATCAGGTTCTTGTTAGTCATGAGGATAGAATGAAGACAACTTTCACCACCAAATGGGGCACATTTTTCTATCAGAGGATGCCATTCGGTCTTATCAATGATGGAGTGACCTTTCAAAGGGAAATGGATGTAGCCTTCAAGGATTTAATAGGGAAGTGCATTATTATTTATGTAGATGATTTAACCATTTTATCTAGGAATAGAGAAGACCATGCTGCTGACTTAAAAAAATTTCTCAAGAAATGTATAAGTTATGGTGTATCTCTCTACCCAAAGAAGTGTGTGTTTGGAGTATCTAAAGGGAAACTCCTAGGTCACATCATATCAGAAGAAGGGATTTCCATAGACCCTGATCGAGTAGAAGCTATCTTGAAATTGACAAAGCCAAGAAACAAGAAAGAAATGCTATCCTTCTTCGGTAGGATCAAATTTGAATGAAATGATGAAGAAAGAGGCAAAGATTGAGTGGAGTGAAGAGGTTAAATCTGCTTTCACATTGATCAAATAGTCTATATCTGAGGCACCTATTCTAAAAATCCCAAAGTATTTAAATCCTTTTTATATCTATTCTTTTGCATCTAACCATTCATGTGCACTTGTGTTAACACAACGAAGAGGAGAGGGAGAGGAGAGACCTATTTCCTTTATGAGCTCTCCATTTAAAAATGTAGAAGTGAGATACCCACCACTGGAAAAACAAGCCTTTGCATTAGTATGAGTGGTAAAGAAGTTCATACATTACATTCTTCGAAGTCAAGTAATGGTTATAGTTCTAGATCTAGCTGTGAATTCTCTTGTGATGCAAAGTGAATTAGGAGAGCGAAGAGGAAAGTGGATGGCAATTCTACAAGAATTTGACTTAGAGATTCATCTGATGAAGCTTGTTCAAGGGAGAGGTTTATCAAAAGCAATGACAGATGTGGACAAAAACATCACTTGTCAGCAGTACACCATCCAGTCATTTACTAAGGATCTCTAGTACACAGACTTTATTTTCTTCCTTCTCAATAACGGATGTCGAGAAGGAATGAATGCTACTCAAAGGAGAGTGTTGAAGATGAAGAGTGGTCACTATATGCTTAAAGGGGGATCCATCTACAAAAGGAATTTTCAAGGGATTTATTTATGCTATTTAGATCAGCAAGAGTCCAAGCATGCTATTACTGAGTTCCATGGAAGGCATGGGATAGGACATGGATCTACAGATGCTTTAGTCCATCAAATTCTTAGATCAGGCTATTATTGGCCTTATTTATTTCAGGATGCACACCAACATGTTAGGACATGTCATGTATGTCAAACTGTTGCACCTAGGGAAAGAAGTGTATGAGTTAAGGCCAATTTCTCAATGGGCCCTGGATTTTGTAAGTGTTATTAATCCCAATTCTCTTGCAAGACATAAATTCATCTTGACTGCAACTGACTATTGTACACACTAGACTGAGGCTCAGCCCTGCAAAAATAGCACCACAGAGGTGGTCATTAAGTTTTTGAATGAGAACATAACAACCAGGTTTGGAGTTCCATTTGTTCTGGTAAGTGATAATGACCCTTCTTTTTCTTCTATGAAATTCATTCAGTGGGCCTATGAGAATAAAATCATTCTAAAATATTCATCTAATTACCACCCTCAGGGAAATGGAGTGGTTGAGTCCACTAATAAAAACTTTTTGGAAGTAATAAGAAAGTTGTTAGAGAACAATCCTAGAGATTGGCACACCCAGTTGAGATTTGCCTTATGGAAAAATCGAACTCGAATCAAAGAAGCTCTAGGAAATTCACCTTTTAAGTTAGTCTATGGCCAAGACCCTTTCTTCCCAATCCATTTACATATACCTTTTCTTAAGTTTATGTAGAAATTTTACACTAAGGATGATAGGATCGAGGTTAGGTTACTTAATTTAATTAACATGGAAGAGTAGAGAGATGCTGCTTTGCAGCAATTGTCTAAGCATCAAGTTGTCATCAAATGTTGTTTTGGCAAAAGAGCCAAGATAAAATCTTGTAGGATATCAGATCTTGTATTACTATGGGATAAAGCTAGAGAGAAGAAGGGAGATCACCAGAAATTTGATAGACTTTGGTTAGGTCCTTATCAAGTGGTTGAGATATTAGGTGAGAATTATTTTCATTTAAGTACCTTGACAGGAGAGCCTATTCCATTACCAGTTAATGGTCAGTTTCTCAAGCACTATTTTGGTGCATAGAAGGTCTGATGTTTTTGAAGAAAATGTATTATACTGTATCATATGTAATTAAGTTTTTTTTTTCAGTTTCTATTTTTTAGTTTTTGTTTTATTATTTTTGTGTTTTTTTTTTGTTTTTTTGTTTTTTTTTGTTCTATTTGTCTTGTTTCGCTGGGGATATTCATTTTGTCCATCTCAGAGACCAAGGGGGTTTTTATTCAAAGTATGCTATTGGTACTAGGAGAGAAATTGGTTAAGGTATTTTCATCATAATCATTAAAAAGGATTTCGTTATGAAACTCATGTTTTATGACCATCTAATTTGGGTTTGAAAAGTTATTAAGGATAGAAGATATATTGTGAATATCTCATGGATAAGGATAAAAAATATGTCACCAAATTAGAAAAACATCTGCCTAAGTAAATGCTTATCTGTTTTAGAATGGTTCTACCTTTGATTCAAGTGAAAAATCTGATTCCAAGACTATCAAGAAATCCATTGTAGTTATCAACCCACATTTCAGATCTATTGTGTCTGAGTATTGAGGAAGGTGCATAAAAGATTTCCACAAGAGAAGTTTGATTAAGAAGTAATAATTGAAAAATAAAGAAAGAAAAGTCAAGCTCAATATCAAATGGGTAATCAAGTATCTCTATCGGGGCTATGGATGCCTGGCTGGCAGTAGAGCAATACTTTGAGAGAACTAGAGGTATCTCCATCGGGGCTATGACTGCTTGTTTGGAAACAAAGCAATGCCTAGGATTTTATTGCATGATAGTTAAAGGACTCAACCTATGTAGCTTGAATCTTAGGTATAAGTTGTTCTAAAATAGAGAAAGTATCTATAAAAAATGATGCACAATATAAGCACACACTAAGATTCAAAAAATAACTCGTGAGCACATACATTTGAGATTCCAGCTTAACCTTATCCTATATACATATCTGATCTTATTCAAGTTAACATGCTTCATAAACCAAGTAGTTTTAGGGTGACTAAAATTTTCTTTGGGTATCTTGAAAATGGGTAAACCATTTTCCTAGTCGAGTCGCCATTTGTTATGCCTTGCATAACCACCCCATCTTTTGCCTTGGTCAAAATAGGCCCCCTTTATGTTTTTATCCTTGGTTATTTTTCAAACAAACTTTGGAGTCATTCTTTTCCAATACTTTGTTTTTATTTGGTTTGTTCTGGCGGAACCAGAACCAGAACCGAATCAGGTTTTAAAAAACCTTCTTTTGAAACTCGTTCCAATTCTCATCCTGATAGTTTTCTTTTGACTTTGTTTTTTTGTCTTTATTGGAGCTAGAGCCAGAGTGGAAGTTAGGGTTTTTTTTTAAGTTTCAAAATCAAATTCCATCCCACCTCCGCCTCTACTTTTTGATCTTTTGTTTTGAACTAGGTTTTTATGTTATGTTTTCTCGTTTCGGGCTTTTTTATTTTTATTTTGATGTTTTGTTTCGCTTTATTCTTTATTGGAAAAACCGGAACCAGAACGTGAACGAAGTTGGAAATTTAAACAAGTTTATAAATCATTTATCATTCTAATTCTACTCTCATCATTTTGTGGTTGTTGACTTTACTGAAGTCGCACTGCAGTAATGAGCCAGTTCCAACTGCAGTTCCGACTCTAATCTACCACAGTTATGACATTGATGACAGGTGCCATGCATGTGCAAAGCTGTAGTTTTAGCCTTAATTAGGGATTTAACTCATAGTTATCCTCATTGTTTAAAAGATCAAGAGTGAACCAGAGTTGTAGTGGAGCATTTGTGCGAGTGAATCAATTCAAAGAGAGACTGTTGCGCACAGATTGCTTCAAGAAGTTAACCTATTTATTTGCGATCGAGGTAGGGTTTTATATTCTCGTTCTTCTTTTTAATTTTCATGTTTTCCTTTATTGTTCATTTTGGATTGTTTTACTTTGGGAATTTTCCTCATTCTCAGTAACTTTGTTTGTTTTGTTTTTATTTCTCTATTTGTTTGTTTGCTTGTTTTTGTTTAGTTTTTGTTTCGAGTTTCTTTGTTTTTAACATGGTCGTTTTCACATTTTAATCGTGACTGCATTGTGGTGCCCTATTTTTTCAAATACATAGGTTAATTACGGTTTTTACAGTGAGTAGGGTTTGGTAGATCATTGTTTTTACATAGGAATCTTTTTTTTGAATTCAGTCTGGTTAAATTAGAAGGGCTAAAATCGTGCCCTAGTTATTTGAAATCGAGGATTTTTAGTTTAGGGTTTTGACTCATTTCTGTGTTCTTGTTTTTAATTTAAATATGATGCCCTAAAAGTACACTCACCTCTTGGTCATATGGGGATGGTCTTATAAGGTTATATTTAAGCCCCCTTTCAATTTGATATGACCTAGTCCTTAAAATCATGAAGTTATTGATCAAACTGTTAAAATCACTTATGATGTCATTGTTGTTTTAGGCGGAGGTGGGATCAGAATCGATCTAGACTTTGAATCATGTTTTCCAATAAGTATCAATGATATTTTCATCATGTCTCTGACTTTGCTTACAATAAGAAGCCTTCTTTCAAAATAATGATAAACTAGGCGGAATTGGAATCGGATCGGAATATGAAATTAGAAAATCTAAATGAAACCAAATCAGTTTCCATTCCGGTTCTGATTTTGGTTGCCATTCTAGTTCTGACTCCAGTCCCACTTTGTTTTACTATAATCTCAATAACAATTTTGGCTCCGAGCCCAGCAGTTTTTTAAAAAGAGACTATTTTTTCTTTTGTTTGGTTCTTCCTTCGATATATATATATGAAGGGTAAGGTTTTAAAGAATATTTTGTGATGTTTATTCAAGGGTCTTGTACACATCTAAAAATGGTCACAGTTAACCAAACCTATTAATTAATTAAATATAAATTATTTAATTAATATTCTTAAGTCATCTACATATAAATAAATTTAATTATTTATTTATATTGTTCATTTTTCCAATTCTTCTAGTTTAATTAAATAAATAAGTTTATTTAATTATTGCTATCTTCCTCTTAATTAATTAAATAGATTTTACAATTTATTTATATTAATTATCACAAGTTAAAATTCTAAATTTAAATAATATTCTTCATTTCACATTTAATTAAATATTTCCAATATTTAATTAAACACTTTCTAATTCTTCACTTTTCATATAATTAAATATTCTAAAAATAATTAATTAAAAGCTTTATTTTCTCCATAATTAAATATTCTATAATATTTAATTAGAAACTTTCTTCTTTTCATACTTAATTAAGTATTTTATATATTTAATTAAAGCGCTTTATCATCTCTCACACATAATTAAATATTGTTTATTTAAATTATGGAAGCTTCTAATTCTTTGTCACATGTAATTAAATAAATTTATTTATTTAATTATGGATTTTTCCACAACTATCAACTAAATCTTCATAAATGAAGTGCACAAATGGCAACTTTCCTTCATTTTTGAATGGAAAAGGCTATGTTTGAGGAAACATCTCCCATCTTTCTCTCAACCTTCCGTCTTTTTCTCAACTTCTCGATCTCTCACCATTCATCTTAGCAGGTTTGAATCTCAAGAGTTGATCCTCACGAACTGGATTCTTGCCTTCAAAAATCTATAAATACAACCTTCTTATGAGTTGAAAAGGACCTTGAATCCTAGATTTCATACGTAGTTACTATAGCTACATTTCAGTATTATCAACATTCTAGCATCATAGCATTTCAATTTTATAGCTTAAATCATATAGTCATGAACATGCATTTTCAATTAATCTCATTCTCCTAAGTTGCCATTTCAACAAGCTGCTACTTGCACAACTGAGAGCCAACATCTTTAATCAAATCCTTGGAGATAGAGGATGATGGGACGAATTTGAAAAAGTTGTTGTCAGTAGAGTTTGCATTTATGCTTTCTAGTTAGTTTTGTTTAATATAATGTTTCATCGGTGTGTTAGTTTACTGTTTAATTAATCCACATTTTCTAATGACACATTTTGGTGCCCACCGTGGGGTATCCCACCATTTTAATATTTTTATTGCAAGAATCTTCTGATAGGTTATGGACTGGAGTTGCACTTTGGAGTATAGAAGCTTTCCTTTGGTGCATAGATGAACTGTTTCAGTGCATCCCCAAACTGTTTCGGTGCATTCAAAGACTATTTTGGCACATACATGAACTATTTCAGCACATAGATGACTTGTTCTTGTGCATCCTAGATTGATCTTTTAGCGCATTTAGTCACTATTTCGGTGCATTGGGGGTCTGTCCTAATGCATACAGAGGGTTTGTAAACAAATTTTTTGATTCTGATGCCATCCACGAACAAAAAATTTCATTTCAGTTTAAAAACAAAAATGAACCAACCCTAGGATAGAAATTTAAAATCTAGAATCGATCAATCCTAGGGTAGTCACCACACACTATTTTTGCAGTTAAAATGAACCCCATGCCTATTGTGAAGCAACATATTCACTTAGTTTAGATCACTGTCATTTGGTGCTATAAAAAGAACATTGTTTGCTTTGTCTATGGCAATACGTCTATGCTCTACCCTTAACTGGGTGACTAGAATACCAGATTGCCTTTTAATTTTTCTACAATTTTATGCTTTATTACATCCTTTAGAGGGCCTACTCTTGTGGGAAAAAGTACTCACCCAAGAGGAACGACCTAAGTGGGAACAACCAAAGCTAGGTTTTCCAACCCACTATAATCAAAAGCGAATTCGAGGAAAGTCCTCAATTTGACTACAGTGTGCAAGATAACCATCCCCAAAATCTTTGTTCTAAAGATTGGGAGGTCTCCTGAGGGAGTTTATCTATTTCTGTGCCAAACGGAAACCTTGACTACGAACCATAGTGTAGAAAGCCAGTCGTGTCAATATCCAAACATCATTTTAATCACAGTACAAGGGGAGGGAAGAATCTACCCCCAAGACACTCACCATATAATCAACATAGATTGTTTGCTCAGGGGATTCGGTATCCACTTCTGTCACCTTTAGTACACACTTGGAAAAGATAAAAAAAGGGGTGCCCTCTAGGGGGTGACATGGCTATGTGAGTCAACACAATTTTAAGTTGTGGGCTGTGATTTCTATGATGACCTATTTGACAACTAAAAGTGAGTCTGCTTGGAGTGCTTATTTTGTTCAAAACTTGTGAAAATCTCAAGAACGTACACTCTTTGTTTAGATTTTAGGATTAACAAAACAACTATCTTCTTCTCTATGTTGTGTTTTTTACATTTAAATCAGATTGAGATCATCCAAAAATATCAAACTATCCAAACATGTTTGTGTCAGAAGTCTAAATAGATAATTTAGCACATCCTTGGTCTATTTCGGTGCATTGCTGCTCTGTTTCGGTGCATCTGTGCTCTGTTTCGGCACATCGCTGCTCTGTTTCGATGCATCTATGCTCTGTTTCGACGCATCGTTGTTTTTTTTCGGCACATCTAAGCTTTGTTTCAGTGCATCTATCCTCTATTTTGGCGAATAGGTAGTCTGTTTTGGTGCATTCATGCTCTGATTTAGCGCATGTGTTTTCTGAACCTAGGTAACTTTCTAACATTCATAAATCGATCTTCTCAGTCTAGTATTTTTGATGCTCAGAGTTTGGAAGTCCGAAACTTTTGCCAAGAAGTCTCTAGAAAGGAAGATTATAAAACCAAAGAAATCTCTTGGTTATAAGAAGTTAATGAAGAAGAGGAAATTTCTATACCAAAGTCAAAAGGTCTTGCTTGAACACAGGACCTTTATTCACCGATATCACGACTATATTAGAGGTTTCACTAATGATTATACTGTAGAACCTTTATACTCACGAGCCTTCTATCAAAGAAGAACCCTTTCTCAAAGGCACAACCACAGTTAGCATATCCGTTCTTCTTATATTCCCCAACTTGCAATTATGTACGCTACTCATCCCAATCAAATTTTGTAATAGATAACTCAAGCACATTAGGCATTCATCAAATCCATCTTCTTTACAAAGCTACGATGAAACCTCACAAAGTGCAAAATCATCTTTATTTTTGATCTTGGGTTTAATTCCCGCAAATAGGATTTTCATCCTTTCAATCAGGGAATCACGAGCTAAAGATTAAAAATCTTTTAAGTCATAGAATATTCATTCTATCCTAACTTTCATATCCATCAACATTGCACTATTTCATTAATTTGATCAAGGCTAGTAGAATCTGAGCAACACTTATGCCTATTGTCACGAGATCTCAAAAACACATAGAAAAAGATGAAAGTACCATAAGTAAAATGGGTGATAATAGTGAGAGGGAAGAGATCCCCTATCATAATTCAAATACTGAAGAGATAACAAAAGAAAAGCTCCAAGAAGCAGAACAAGACCCCTTATTCCATACTCTTATGGAAAGGATTTTAGAGTGAAACAAGGAAAGATATTTCCTTTCATTAGCTAATCAAGGAGCTAAGTTACTTGTTGATTTTGACACAGAAGGGATTAAAGAGAATCTTGAAACTCCTCTTAATGATTTTAGTGCCCTTACTCAACAGATAAAGGAATTACAAGGGCAAATAAAAGAAATGCAAGGGGGTGCAACAAAGAAGTATGTTTTGGATGACATATGTCCTTATCCATTTGATATGAGTCTTCAAATGATTCCTTTTCCAAAACATTGTGAAATCCCTAAATTTGATAGGTATAATGGGAAAACTGACCCCATTGAGCATGTGAGGGATTTCTGAAATATGAGCTTAGAATTTTCTCATGAAGATACCTACTTAATGCGATTTTTTCCATGAAGTCTGGGTGGACAATCCATGGAGTGGCTTTCAAAGATCAGTCCCCCCATCAAAACCTTTGAGGAGTTAATAAACAAGTTTATATCACAATGCTCCTACAACATCCAACACTAGATAACCATGCTTGATCTTTGTAAGGTGAAAAAAAAAGTAGGGGAATCTTTCACTATATTTTTACAAAGGTGGAGAAGGGTGTTTGCTAGATACTCCCACCCTGTTCCTGAAATAGAAAAGATGGAGATCTTTATCGATAGTCTGAATCAAGAAATGAGTTACAGACTGAACCTTCACTATCCTCAATCATTTGAAAAAATGATTGAAAACGTGATTATTATCGAAGGTGATTTGATCAAGTGTGGAGTTTTGAAAATTGATCAAGAGGGTTCAAATTCATACAACAACAACAACCATAGTAACAATAATGACAGATCACGATTTTGGACTCGAAATAAAAATGTTGTGAATGATGGGGTAGTAGATGCTAACAATGTAAATGTGAAGCCTACCATCCTTAATGTATCAGGTGTTCAATGTAGCAATAATGTTGGAAATTCTAGCACCCAAGGAAATGTTTCCAATCAAGGGAACACAAGTAACAATCATGGAAATAATTTTGGCAATAATCAAAATTCAAATATGCCCAGATCTTCATATTTTTCAAATCAACGGAGTTTCACTCCCTTGGGAAAATCTTTGGAATCCATTCTCAAAGAGTTATTGAATAAAAATGATATTACATTGCCACCACAAAGAGACTATGAGCCTCAAGTTAAACCACCATCATGGAATGACTCACACTTTTGTGATTATCATAGGTGTAAAGGTCATAAGACAAACAATTGCTAAGGGTTAAAGAATATTGTTTAGGATTTGATTGATAACCATACCATCACGGTTGAGGGACATAATGTCAATAATGACCATCAGGCATTCAAGGATCCTCTCCCCAATTATCAAAAAAGGAATCTTCGGGTGACAAGGGCAAGAATGTTAATTATGTCCACGACATCATTATCAATCATATTTATACTAACGATCCACAAATCAATGCTATTTGAATCAAAGGTAAGCAAGAATATCGAGAGGTCAATGCTACGACAAGGGGACAAGCCAAAATCATTGTCAAAGGAAGCTCATCTAAAGCAGCAATTCCCCCTCCAATCAATACAATTTGGTTGATCAACTATGAAAAACATCAGCCCAAATTTCTATCTTGGAGCTTTTAAAGTTATCACCTGCACTTAAGGACATTTTGGAAAAGGCACTTGTTGATACAACTATATCCCCTGATCTTGATATCAATAAATTTCAAGCCATGGTGGGACACTTGTCCTCCTACACATGTTTATCCTTTTCTGAAAAGGATGACTCATCCGTAACCCATCCGCATAATTCATCACTCTACTTAGAGTTCATGGTTCACAACGCTAGCATTAGACATGTCCTAATAGATGGGGGAGCTAGATTAAACATTTGTACTTTGAAATTGGTCCTAGCTTTGGGATATTCAATGAAATCTATAGATTCACAAAGGAAGATTACAATCAAGGCATATGATGATGAGGAAAGGACTTCCAAATGCCTCATCATGTTACCAATCAGAGTGGGACCTATTGTGAAGAATACCTTTTGTTAGGTTCTAGATCAGGATCTAACCTATAACATACTCTTGGGTCATCCATGGATCCATGACGTGCAAGTTGTTCCATCTACTTATCATCAATGCTTGAATTTTCCATATGATGGACAAGAATTAACAAAACCTGTTGATCACATTAGCAGTCAAACTTGCTCTAACCTAAGAGCAACTCAGGACACACTAGTCCCTCATAATAGAGAGGCCTTGGCCATCTCTACCTCCAAATACAATGAACAAGCATGAGAAATGATAAGTAATTTTGGCACCAAGCTAAAATTGAAAGATAATGGAGTGGGAGAATATTCTTTATCTCTCTCTAATTTACCCATATCTCCACGATCCCATGGTCAACCATTAACATCCATACAGCATACTACAACATCTTTAGCCTTAGCTTCAGTTCCCATCACCAAGTTTAATGGGATATTTATGAAATAAAATGAAATGGAAGATAGAGCTATCCTTGATTGGATCTATAAAGATGAAGAAGAATCAGTACTACATGTTAAGTTACCCACAGAACAATATGGAAAAGGTTATGCTATCATGCAACAAATGGGTTATGAATGAAATGGCCCTATAGATAAAAGGAAAGAGGGTATTGTTAAACCTATCCAACTAAAAACAATGCACCCAAAGGATAAGAATGGGTTAGGATATAGTGAAGACACAAAGGAATAAATGATACAAAGAATTCCTAAAGAGTTAACTGAAACAATCCTAAGAATTCAAGCAAACAATTCTGACACTAACTCCAATGAATATGAATGGGATGACTTCTCTAATGATACTTTTATCTCAGAGAAAAGGGTGGATGCCATACAAAAATTCACACCCGCATTCTTACAAGGGGAAAGCTCAAGGCCTCCGCTTGATTACGTTCTACAAAGCGATCATGACTCAAGTGAGACCGATTCAATTCAAAGTGAAACAAATCATTCACAAGAGGATACCATCCTAGACCTCCCTCATAATGACATTAACAATAGCATCACGACCCTTACGGCCAGTGACCTTACTCATCCTAATGATCCATTTCCTTTGGTCTCTCCTGAACTCATTGATTGGGAACAAATCACACCCATTGATGTCCCAACTTTTCCTGATGACGAAACCATCATAAAATTTCTTTGTTCATCCCAAACAGAAACAAATTCCACTAGGGAATCACAAGATCAGAGTTTTCGACAGGAAAGTGCCAAGTTTCTTAGCTATGAAATAAATAATATAAAAGAAAGATCTAATGGTGAAAACCTAACAAAGGCAATATGAGATTAAGAAAAGAGAAAACTAAAAAGTGTATCCAATGGTGAAAACCATTCAAAGGTGCCAGAGGATGGGAAACTTGACACTCTTCCAGAGCATTATCAAGAAAGGTCTCCCATTCTAATCAAACCAACAAAGGCACTCAATATGGGTACTACATAAAAGCCCAAAGTCTTGCAATTGGCCGCATCACTAACAAATGAGGAAGTACCTGAATTCACAAAATTTCTCAAGAACAATCAAATCAGTTTTGCATGGTCCTATGCAGATATGCCTAGATTGGATCCAGATCTCATCATGCATCATCTATGTATTATGCCAGGGGAAACACTTGTAAAATAGAAACTCAAAAAAATGCATCCACATGTTGTATTATTGGTTAAAGAGTAATTAAAGAAGCTTTTGGATGTTGGATTCATTCATTCTATTGATTATGCGGAATGGATCTCCAATATCATACTTGTTTCAAAGCCAGACGAAAGGATTATAATTTTTACAGATTTCAGGGATTTGAACAAGGCATGTCCTAAAGATGATTTTCCTCTACCAAACATAGATATGATTGTTTATTTGATGGTTGGGCATGCAATGTACTCATTAATGGATGGATTTTCAGGATACAACTAGATAAATATTGCACCAGAGGATCAAGATAAAATAGTGTTCACATGTCCTTGGGGTACCTATTGCTAGAATATAATGCCATTTGGGTTGAAAAACGCAAGAGCTAAATACCAACGAGCAATGACAATGATTTTTCATGATATGATGCATACATTCATGTAAGATTACGTCAATGATATCCTTGGCAAGTCTAACACTAGGGAAGGACACATAGATATATTATCTAAAATTTTCAAAAGAATGGAACAATTCAAAGTAAGACTTAATCCAAAGAAATGTGTCTTTGGATTACAATCTGGAAAGCTGCTAGGTTACATTGTATGACAAAAGGGAATTGAAGTGGATCTGGCTAAGGTACAAGCAATTCTTGATATGCCACCACCAAGGAACATTAGTCAACTATGCTCTTTGCAAGGATGATTACAATCCATTCGAAGATTCATTACTCAACTGGCGGATAAAAGTTTACCATTTACACATCTCTTACATAAGAATGTTCCATTTAAGTGGGAGGACAAATTTGAAGCAACATTTGATCAGATTAAGCAGTATCTCATGAATCCACCAGTGCAAGGTGCACCTCTCATATTATATATTTTTTCCATAGAAGTGTCCTTAGGAGCATTATTGGCACAGGAAGACAATTCAGGAAAAGAGTGAGCAATTTATTACATCAATCGAACCTTGACAAGTCATGAGATTAATTACACCTTCATCGAAAAATCTTGCTTAGCAATGGTGTTCACTTCTCAAAATTTATGACACTACATGCTAACTCATATAGTAAATCTTGTAGCTAAGATTGACCCACTCAAATATCTTCTAAGTAAACCAACCTTAACTGGCAGGTTGGCTAAATGGGTTATGATCCTAAGCGAATTTGATATTTATTATGTGGATTGGAAAACTATCAAGGGACAGGTAATTCTGGATCAGTAAAAAGAAGCACCAATACCAGTAGAACACCCAATACACATTGATTTTCCTAATGCCGATGTATTCACAACAGTTATCCAGAAGTCATGGGCATTCTACTTTGATGGTTCTTACACTCAACATGGTTCAGGAGAAGGGATTATTTTTATTACGCCTCAAGGACATACAATTCCAAAATATTATCGGCTAATGTTTCCTTGCACAAACAACATATGTGAGTATGAGGCATTAGTAATTGGCATCAAAATTGCAGTAGACTAGAAAATCACAGAACTTCAAATTTTTGGTGATTCACAACTTGTTATAAATCAAATCAATGATGAATATCACACTAAAGATGACAAGTTGATACCTTACAAAATAATGGTGGATGACTTCAAGAAATACTTTGTTAATATCAAGTTCATATAGATTCCATGTATTGATAATAAAGTAGCAGATGCTATAGCTACAATCGCCTCTTTACTCCAATTGATAGAGAATCAAACATGGTACGATTTCCTGGTGGAACAATTGTCTTCTCCCGCCTATGAAAATCTAGAAACTCAAATAATTTGCCATCTAACCAGTTCTGATTCTCCCTTATATGGCCAAATTTACACTTACCTAAAAGATACTATTTTACCCTTAGACTTGTCTAGGAATTACAAAAGAAATTCCATCCATCAATCATCCCATTACACCTTAATTCCTAATGTCATATACCGGCATGGTCTAGATGGTACCCTCCTTAGATGTCTCAAATGCAATGAATCTAAAAAGGCCTTACAAGAAGTACATGGTGGAATTTGTGGGACACACTCAAGTGGACTAACCTTAGCAAAGAAACTTGTTCAATTGGGTTATTACTGGCTGACCATGGAGAAAGAATCATTCATCTTTGTGAAGAAATGTGAAAAGTGTAAGATTCATGGGAATCTCATTCATACTCCTCCTCAGGAATTGCAACCTTTCACCACAACATGGCCTTTCTCTCAGTGGGGATTGGATCTATTTGGCAAGATAAACCCATCATCTTCAAATGGACATAAATTCATCATTACAGCCACTGATTATTTCACTAAATGGATTGAAGTTGTTCCCCTAACAACTGTTACTAGCAAACAAATTTCTTCATTCATTTTGAACTATATCATCTGTCGATATGGTATTCCCAACTCCATTATCACAGATAATGGAAGACCCTTTAAAAATCAAGATGTTGATGAGCTATGTGAAAGATTATGCATTCAACACAGGTTCTCTACGCCTTACTATCCATAAGGGAATGGTCAAGCTGAAGCTTCAAATAAAACAATTCTAAAGATTTTGAAGAAAACAGTGAATGAAGCCAGTCGTGATTGGCATGTCCAATTGAATCCATCATTATGGGCATACAAAACAAGTATTCGCACACCAATAGAAGCTACCCCTTATGCTTTTATCTATGGAGTGAAATCTATTCTACCAATAGAATTTGAGATTCCGTCACTTCGAGTATCACTCAAGGGGTTAATCAATGATGAAGACTATAGAGTATGAAGGTTGCAAGAGCTAGAACTGCTTGATGAATGGTGTCAAACTATAGTTAATCATTTGAAGGGATATCAACATATTATGGCTTGCAAGTACAATCACAAATTCAAACCACGAAATTTTCAAGTGGGTGACTTGGTTCTCAAAGAAAACCCCCAGAATCAATAGGATTGGGAAAAGAAAGGCAAGTTCGAACCTAATTGGCTGGGTCCTTTTGTTATTATTGTTACATATGGATTGGGGGCATATCAATTGTCAACATTAGAAGGGGACTTGTTTGAAGATCCAACCAAAAACATTCATTTGAAGAAGTTCTATGCCTGAAAATATAAAAAACAATATAAAAAGTCTTGAAAAAAAAAAAAATCAAAATAGAAGAAAAAAATCATTGCCTTGATGAAAACCTGGCAAACAAGGATCTTGGTAAACAACAAAAACATCATAAAATTAGGAAAAAGTGCAATAAAAACAAATGGTGAAAACCTAGCAAACAGGCATTGTTTATGATTTCATTTGGCTCTCTCATCTATTAAGATTCATTCTGCATATCCATCTTTCATCAGCATTACATGCCTCGCCATCGCATTCGCATCACATCATCTCCTTGAAATGAACAAGGATCTCATCATGGCTTGATGATTTGGGGTTATCCTTAGCAGTATTTGTGTCTAGCAAGAGTCAAAGCACAAGGTCACTAGGGGGCAGTTCGCTTATTGGAGCTTTTCTAGTAGGTGATTGGCAGCATGTGTCAAGAATTGGAATATCGGAAACAACAAACTTTGTCCAATTAAATTGAGCCTACATGACTATTTTGACAAATGATTAAAACAAATTGGATGATCTTAATTTGAATAAAATGAATGATAAACTTAAAGCAATAAGTTGCAATTTTTGTTTTGATATTTGATGACATCATGTCTTTGGAGTGGTTCAATGATGTACTAAACTAGAATCACAAGGAATGAGTATGATTTTTCTTTGCTTGTTGTCTGTAAGCTAATCATTAGTATTGTGCAAATTTGTCATGGGACATTCTCTACAACATATCATTGATGACATCTCGTAATTTGCGTAGGAAAATGGTTAACTTTTGTTTGTTTATGCAAGCAATACTCAAGTCATCTTGGTTCAATTATACCTCGATGCTTGTATTAACTTACTATATCAAACATCATGAAAGTAGTACTCAGGTTATCATTGGTGCTAACATACCCTTTGATGCTTGTACTAACTTTCAACATATCAAAAGGCTCAATGATGAAAATTAAGCACAACATGAAATGACAACAAAGAGAATGGTTCATTACTGCATTATAGGGCTGCATAATTCATCTAGATTTGCATTTTGGGGGTTGTTTAAATAGATTTTTGAAGGATTGGTAAAATTCTCGTATATCTTTTAAAACAAAAATTGAGTACGGCTGGACATTTGTTACATCTCATTCCATTATCATTCACATCATTTCACCATCATTCATTTTATCATTATTCTTGCATTTACATTTTGCATCATCATTTCATTGTTAGTTCATCATATTCATATCATGTGCATAAGTCATTCATTTGATAATTCATCTCATATTACACTATCATTTCATAGCATTAAAATTTCCACTTGCATACACATCATATCACCTACATAAACATTCATAGTAAGGTTGCGTCCATTACATTCATTTCACATCATCATTTAAGTTATCATGTTCATTTCCATTGCATCATGTATCATTAGTCCACCAATTACAAAATTGTCATTATTATCATATTACATCATTATCCATGTCATGTGCATATCATTCATTAAATATTACATCATCATAATCATATCATTTATCTATTTATCTCATCTCATCATAATTTTCCATTTAAATCATTCATCATTACATCATATCATTTTTCACATCATTAAAAGCATTCACCATTCAATCTTACATCTTGCATTCATTACATACATTATAAAAGAATTTTTTTTTAAATTGCATCATATATCATCACATTAGAATCATTTCATCATAACACATCCTACATTTTCATACATACAACAAAAGCATCATCATAAATCATATTATCCTTGCATCATCATACACGACATAGCATATAAAAATAAACATGCATCCATAGCATGTGCATAAAGCATTCGTAACACATGCATAATCGAATTGCCACTGCATCTCATAAATCTCATAAAAACAAATGTCTAGAAATACAAGGATATCAAATGTTTTGAAAAGATATATCAAATACAATAGAATAAATCTGCCAAATATGCTCATCACAGAGGGGCATCTGGTTGTGGCGCATGGCTGCTGCTACCTCTTGAGGTAGTGGGTCTCGATGGATCTCTGATCTCTCATCTGACTGGCTGACCCACACTCCTAGTAGCACTTCTGGAATGATTGCATGAATGGGTTCGAGACCGAGTACTTGACTGTGTGAAGGCAATCCTCCTCTCGGGTGGTATGGCCTTGAAGTATCTCATCCTATAATACTCAGCCTCCCGAGTAGTCCCCAAACCCTCTACCATAACTTCCCTAATGGAAGTGCTCTCAACTGATCTAAGGAGTCTCTCGGCTACCCTCCTCAGCCTGTGTACATCTCTCTCAAAAGTTGTCCCTCTCGGTCATAAGCTGCGCTACCTGTGGGTCAAGAGGTGATGGATGTGCAACCTATGCCTGTAGCTGACTGATCATCTCCTAAGCCTATGCTAACTAACTCTAAAGAGTCTGAACCTCTTCCTGAAAAGCTTCAATTTGTCCCTATGAGGGAGCCCTGATAATGATCTGTGGAGCTAAAGTACTTGGCTAGTCCACTACTCTCGATGTCTGCGGCCACATCCTGAAGGGAACATCAAAGAAAAATCTCTGTCCTCCACCCCCACCACCTCCATCATCCCCACTATCATCACTACTATCATCCTGGCTACTAGATTCATCCCCCTCATCTCCCTCCTCATCAATATCCATGGCCCCTGCATCCTTTGCCCTTCCCTGAGCCTCTACCTGTGCTTGCCCTACTGTTGCTTGTGTTGGTGCCTACCCTTGCCCTCATTGTATAACTGGTCCTCCCAATAATGGAGTGGGCTCCTCTAAACTAGTAAACCTCAGAAAGGGATGTGTGTAAAAGTATGCAACATACTCATCTATCATCCCTGCATCTGTAACCTCTGGATGTATAGCCCACTAATCTGGCTGCAACTCCAAATACTTTGCTTGGTTTGCCTCAATCTTCACAATGGGACCCCACTCTGGTACATCCTCCTGACACCTAGCATAATGTGCCACACCTTGTGGCATCATCTATACTAACCCAAGTTGCCTCAGGACTCTCATCACCAGAAACTGCTCAATAATGAAAGGAGTCCGCCCAATCAAATATATTGATCTCATGCAGTAAGGTAACTCCATATCATCCATCTCCCATGGATCACAATCTACATACGGTCTCTAGATGACTGTATCTAGATCATCTAATACATGCCGCCAATACTCTAACTTTCCTAGCCATGGCTAAACAAGGGGCTCGGTATAGGCATAAACATATGGAAACCCAAGAGGACGATCCCTCCGTACAATGGGATGCGTAATGGAAAAATGCTCCCATGTGAATATATGTAGAAGATTAACTCCATAGGAGAGACTCTTCCCATCTATGTACATGACCTGATGAAGATTGTGGTACAGATGGGAAAGCATACATGATCCCCATGCATATCCAGTCCGGTAGAGAAGCATATCCTCCAAGATCCTACCCCAACCAACTGATAGTCCATTTTCCCTACGATCAAGACAAAGGAAACAACTGATCATACCTGCTAAAACCGATGGCAGTGAGGCATATCTCTCCACCATCTCCTTCCATGGAAGCTCATATCCGGAGACATGAGGATCCTGGAAGACTTGTCTCAAAGCATCGGTCCCCTCGATCTCCTTGTGATCGTAGATCACAAGCTCACCAACTACAGGAATACCCAGAATCCTGTATACATCCTCTGGTGTCATGGTAATCTATTTTGTTGGTAGATAAAAAGTATTATGCTCATTTTACCATCCCTCTACTAACGTAGTCAGCAACGCCTTGTTGACCCAATACTACGGAATCCTTAATAGTGAACTCAAACCACACTGGTCTATAACCTCTAAATCGTCCTATGATAGTCGGGGAATCATCTCCCATGTATGAGGAAATCTCTCTCTAATATGGAGGAGGTTAAATTCCTCCTTTACAACATCATCAAACAATCATACAAATCAATCAGCAAGCAATCTATAATCAAATCAGTACATCAACATGCAATCAACTCAATCTATCATTTCTACTATTTTCTTTTCATATCGCATGGAAGCAAATCTATCTATCATTTCTACTTTTTGTTTTTCATATCGAATGGAAACAAATTTAACAGTCAAATGACTCAATATCTATCTATTTGTCTTTCAATCAGGAAAGCAAATCTATCATTACTATTTGTCTTTCAAACAGAAAAGAAAATTTATCAGACTTCTTTGTTCATCAAGCATGAAGACAAGTTTCTCAAAACAAGCTAATCTATTCTTGATGTTTTTCAACAACATAAAATCAGCTGGCTAATCTAGCAACACTCATCAAGCACTTATCAATGTTTCTTCAAAATTTTAAATTCGGGAAAAATCCATGGATGCGCTAAAATAGGCCATGAATGCACTAAACCACGTATGCGCAACTTTAAGCCATGGATGCACTAAAATAGAGCTGCTATGCGCAACTCCATCAATGCATGATTCTATCAAGTCTATGTGCTAAAATAGACCTTCTATGTGCTAATTCACCTATGTGCTCTTTTATCAACTAGATACACCAAAATAGACCTTCTATGCACCAATTTACCCTATGCGCTAATCTAGCATCCTACACGGGCAACATTTCTGTATGCGCTACTTCAGGCATCCTATGCGCCATTCTACGCTATGCACGACTGTTTCACACCTATGTGCTACTTTCTATGCATGATACTATGGATCGTATGCGCTAAACTAGGACGTGAAAAATTTTAAAAAAATAAAAAGCCACGATAATCAATGAAATTTTTTTACGAAGAGGATCAAGTCGACTTACCGGGGGTCCATACGTGGCTAGTCTCTGATATTGGGGGGCTCACTCAAATCTGTGGCACTCATAATGGATCGAAATTGCAAATATCTCTCTCAGAGCTTTGAAAATTACCAAAGGTTACTATTCAAATGACAATGACTTTTCACCTTTTTCACCTTTTAAGGGGGTAAAAGTGTGAAAATATTCAAATTTTTACTAGGCAAAGTGTTATTTCAAGAGCTAAATCACTAATTTTCCTTCGAAAATCATTCTGATTCTTTCATCATGTGATTTATCTCTTGAGGGGGCATATAGCATCGATAATTCCAAAAATTCTGGGGCAAAATTCTTTGAAGGAATGCGTAAAACACATCACTTCAAAGAGGGGAAAAATGTACACATCTAAAAATGGTCACGGTTAACCAAATCTGTTAATTAATTAAATATAAATTATTTAATTAATATTCTTAAGTCATCTACATATAAATAAATTTAATTATTTATTTATATTGTTCATTTTTCCAATTCTTCTAGTTTAATTAAATAAATAAGTTTATTTAATTATTGCTATCTTCCTCTTAATTAATTAAATAGATTTCACAATTTATTTATATTAATTATCTCAAGTTTAAATTCTAAATTTAAATGATATTCTTCATTCCACATTTAATTAAATATTTCCAATATTTAATTAAACACTTTCTAATTCTTCACTTTTCATATAATCAAATATTCTAAAAATATTTAATTAAAAGCTTTCTTTTCTCCATAATTAAATATTCTATAATATTTAATTAGAAACTTTCTTTTTTTCATACTTAATTAAATATTTTGTATATTTAATTAAAGCGCTTTATCATCTCTCACACATAATTAAATATTGTTTATTTAAATTATGGAAGCTTCTAATTCTTTGTCACATGTAATTAAATAAATTTATTTATTTAATTATGGATTTTTCCACAACTATCAACTAACTCTTCATAAATGGAGTGCACAAATGGCAACTTTCCTTCATTTTTGAATGGAAAAGGCTGTGTTTGAGGAAACATCTCCCATCTTTCTCTCAACCTTCCATCTTTTTCTCAACTTCTCGATCACTCACTGTTCATCTTAACAGGTTTGAATCTCAACCGTTGATTCTCGCCAACTGGATTCTTGCCTCTGAAAATCTATAAATACAACCCTCTTATGAGTTGAAAAGGGCCATGAATCCTAGATTTCATATGTAGGTGCTATAGCTGCATTTCAGTATTATCACCATTCTAGCATCATAACATTTCAATTTTATAGCTTAAATGATATAGTCATGAACATGCATTTTCAATTAATCTCATTCTCCCAAGCTGCCATTTCAACAAGCTGCTACTTGCACAACTGAGAGCCAACATCTTTAATCAAATCCTTGGAGATAGAGGATGATGGGATGAATTTGAAGAAGCCGTTGTCATTAGAGTTTGCATTTATGCTTTCTAGTTAGTTTTGTTTAATATAATGTTTCATCGGTGTGTTAGTTTACTGTTTAATTAATCCACATTTTCTAACGACACATATCTAATTAGAGGTGTTGTTGTAGGAAAGCTAAAGAATTTTAGGAACATCGAGAGAATATTCCCAAAGGAATCGGCTTGCAGAAACATCAAAGGCAGCAACCAAGCCTAAAAAGATTAAACTGGAGTAGTTACCTTATAATTTGAGGTATAACGATAGGGGTCTTGTTGTCACTGTAAGCAAAGTGGAATTAGATTGGTCTGATATAACTAACATGAATCTAGGCCCATTCAATCTTGAAGAATTATACTCAGAAACCTTTACTGAGGATGGATCAGGGAAAACTAAAAGAATACTTGAGTCTAGCTTATCTCACATCACTATGTTTCCCATATCTATCCAATACCCAAAATTAATCATGATAGTAGCAGGAGCTTATAATCAGGCTACTAGGCAATGCATGGATTCACAAGACAATGTGATCATTGATTTAACTCCTCAGATGTTTCAACACATGTTTTGTGTCCCTAATCCAAAAGACCTAGTACAGTTGAATGAGGCAGATGCTTTATGGATATATAGCAAATGCAGGGAATCCAATAAAGCTCATTTGAACAATAAGTGGTTGAAAACACAAAAGAAGTCCTTGACCAAGCTTTCAAATCAACCAAATAGGGCAGATTTTTATGAGGTATCGAAGTTGATAATGATGTTGTATAGGGTCTTTGGGAAGAGGGATGAATTTCATTCAAGGAATGGATGTTTCCCTTCATTCAAACCATCTTTAATGGCAAACAACAGTTTGATTGGCCAATGATTTCCTCTGATGCTATTCATGACTAGTTAACTAGAATAAGGGAAACCAAAATATTTTATTTGACTTCCTATGTTGTCTATGTGGCAGCTAGAGAAGGTATCTTTCTTGGTTTAAACAGAGTGGGAATGTTAGGAGAAGCTGAGGGACAAAAGAAAGTATGGGATCATTATGATCAGCTTTCCCTACAAGTTGCTAAAACACAATTTAGGAGGGTTAATGATGCATTTATGTATGTAATCATTAACTAGCTTAATGGAGATGCGAAGTATAGATTGAGCCAAGAAGCTATGGCTTTTATCACAAAATGGGGATGTTGGTATATCCAATACCCCAAGTTCACTTATTTCAGGCTGGCTGGATTTGAGGGTCATCCTCACTTACTTCAAAGATGTTGTAGCAATACGATGGTTCTAATGGAATTTGTATATCAAGCTTTGGGGGTCAATGCCCAATTTGGGTTGAAGAACAAAATGGGTTGTCATAAGTTTCCCATGCAATTGGGTGAATACAACTGCTAACATCTTGTAGGAGCTAAGGTAGTTTGTAGTGAATTGATACATCTGCAACTAGGTTTGTACACTGTTTGAAAACACTTTGACCCAATGAAGAAAATGAATGTTTTTCTACCTTCGGTTTTTGATAGACATTTCAACTTGTTAGAGGATTTCTGGAGTGATCTTCAAGATGAGTATGACCTCAAAAAAAGGAATTATGAGAGGTTGCCTATTGCACTCACGGTAGAATTTGGGATCAAAGATGACATCCCTGATACATTGGTAGATGATGGAGTAGTGTTAGATCCATCATATGAAGCATTAAGTATTGGCTCCAAAAGCTTAGATTTGATGGACTGGGATGGTGATGAGACCATTGATATCAAACAAATAGGGAGGCCAGTCTTGGATAGAAGTATCCACTAGGTTGTCCTAAGAACCGAAGCTCCTCAGGGACCAACTCCTAAGAAGGGGAAGGGATACAAAAGAATCAAGAGGAAATTGTCTTCCAATGAGCCTTTGGAGTTCTTCCCTCCTGACATTAAAGAGATTGAGCTTGAAGCCTCTACTCAAGAGTTACCTGGAGCACAAGAGAAGGATGCCCAAACAAGACTTGTGATTTCAACATCAGAAATAGGTGAGTCATGTTCTCAAGCCCCTCTTACAGAGCAACCAGGCGGAGAGATTCAGAAAGGAACTCTTCATGGTATAGTTGAAGCGTTAAAGGGAAAAGGAGTGGAGTAGGAAATTCATGATGTTCTAACAAATTCTGATGAGACTTTATCCAAGAAGGATGCACAAGAAAATATGCCTCTAGAAGAGGATACTAAATAGGTGTTGATGGAGGAGGATCAGTGGGTTCTATTTGAGGAAGCAAAAAGGGCTTCAGATGCTCAAGCACACGCAGAGGAACAAAGAAACAAAAGGCCATTGATGCTAAGGAACAAGTTGATTCCTTACTTTAGCAACATCAGGTAGAAGCCAAACGAAGAGTTGATGAGATAGAAAAATAGAAAAGGAAAAAAGATTAGGAGCTCAAAATAAAAGAAGAGAATGATAAGCTAGCATTGGTGCAGAAGATTCATGATCTATAGGAGGAAAAGAAAAAAAAAAGAAGAGAAAGAGAAGCCCTTGTGGCCAAATTAAAGCTTGTTGAAGAGGCCTATAAAAAGAAAGAGGAAGCCAAATGAATGCAAAAGGAAAGGGATGCTGAAGAAATAGAAAAGTAGCTACAAGAAGAAAAAGAGGTTTGAGATAGGCTTAAAGCATTAAAAGAAGAAAGGGATAGATTATTGGAAGAGAAAAGAGTAGAAGAAGAACAAATGAAGAAAGAGAAAGAAAATAAAAGGATTCAAAAAGAGAATGATGATGAGGAGTTGATTAAGCAATTGCAAAAGGAAAAGGAAGATGTAGAGAAGCTTAAGGCATTGGAAGAAGAAAGAAATCGGGAGCTTGAGAAGAAAAGATTAGAAGAAGAGAGATTGAAGAAGGAAGAAGAAGACAAGAGGATGCAGGAGCAAAACTATAAAGAGGAAGCTAAAAAACTTGCACAGGTAAACATAGAATAAGAACAACAAAGAGTCCAAGGGGTTGATTCTCAACCTAAAGTTCATGTGCTACAGATCTCTAAAACTGCTATTCATTCATCAAGTATAATGACCACCACTCTAACTACTCCCACTTGGTTGAAATTGGATCTTCAGAAGAGATCAGTGACTCCTTCACAGCCTCTTAATTGGGAGGATATGATGAAGGAAATTGAAAAGGAAAGGCCCAAAAAGAAGGCTAAGGTCCTACATTCTACTAGACTTACAGAAGTAGGAGAGATTCTTGTTGAATGTGCCATACCAATGGTGGAAAAGGATGTAGGGGACATGCAACTAACTGATTACCAATTGGTCATGGTTAATTTGGGAAGACCTACCAAAGATCAACAAATGAATTTGATAGATGTGGTAGCATCATCCACTAAGTTAAGGATGACAAAGGATAAGCAAAGAAAGGATGAGCTTAAGGCTCAATTAGATCAGTTGCATACTTTCTTGAAGAGTGTTTCTTGTTTGAGGTGAAAGAAAATTTCTACCATTGAGACACCAATTTTGTTAAGCATGAAAGAGGTAGATGATTTAGTGCAGATAAGGAGTAAGGCATAAATGTTGGATAGCTAGACTAAAAAGCTAAATTAGGAAATAGGCGAGGTATTGGCTAACAGTTTTGAGGTTCACAAGATGACCGACGATTTATTAGAAGAAATGAATCAATATGTCAAGGAATTGGGAGAACATGAGGAGGAGTATAAAGGATATAGCCAAAAATTGAAAGAAACTAGTAAATTGCCAAGGTCTACTCTTCTAGAATAGTCAATATTGGAAGAGGATAATAAAGATTTCTTGGAAAAGACCTCCAGCATAATCCAATTTAGATCTAACCTTCTATGCAGGCATAAAAATGAGGTTCAAAATTCTACTAAGGATCTAAATGAACAATTTGAAGAGTTAAAAGTGGTCATTGCTATTATAGTAAATGTTGATATACCGGTAAAGGAGGGTTTACCTTTAAGCCAGATAAAGGAGAAGTGGGGTGATAGATTTAAAGGTATTATGCAAAAAGGAGATGATGGAGAGGATCTGCTGCTAGATCACTTGATGGATATTAAAGAAGAAATAAGGTCTGCTCGAAGAGAGTTGACAAAGCTAAAAGACATGAGAGGATTTACTATTGCGGAATTAGAAAGAATCAAATTTGAAGACAGTTGGGTTGATGGGCTTGATTTGGATATGCTTCAAAAAGTCTTCTCCAGTTATGACGAGTATATTGCAGATCCAGTTTCTCATGCATAAATTGATAAACTCCTACATGCATGGCTTTCTTCTCTCCTCTACATCCATGACTGGCAGTTGTGTAGGCACATGGTTTTTCTTCTCTCTTCTATTATTTTCTCCCCAGTTGAACTAGAAGATCTAGATGTGAACTAGAGATCAAATTGATCTGAGTTTCCAAGAAGACTTAAATTCCTAAAAGGGTTTACTAGCTTAAGATAGAGAGGACTTTGAATTTTTGTACATCTATAAATACTTTTGGGGTATCATTGTAAAGGGGTCGGCTGATAAGAACAAGTTTAGCCACCTGATAGTAGGAGATAGAATTTTCGTAGTTTTATAGAAATACTTTGTTACTTTATTTACAGTTGAATATAATTACGGGTTTGTACATAATATGGTGTTGGAATTAAGTTTTATTGGATAAAATTGACGAATTATAGTCTATCTATATGCCAGTGATTGTGCTGAAGCATGAGTGTTTCTTATGTGATGAAAATCATTAGAAGAAACTAGATTTAAGGATTATTTCATTAGGTTATCTGTGAATTGAATTTATTGAAAGTCTGTTGATCTATGATCTTGGCAATGAATGAGAGTGTGTTCTTTTGGAATCTTTGAAATATTTATGATGTGTGTTTGTGGTGTTAAATTAAGCACCTTAGATGCATGCAATACTATGGATTTTTTTGTAAATTGCATCATGCTATGGTTTTATTGATCTGTTGGAAGAACATTCATTGTTGAAGATATATGTTCAGATACTAGATAAGTTTTGTTCATGTTTTACTCATGTACACCCTGATCTATCTTTTTATTTTATTTAAAAACCCCCTTTTTATTAAGAACAGTTCGATGAATACGTCATTGCTTGCATTCCTTATTACCAGCAAAGGCCCCTTGAATATTACAATTGCATGGACCAATTGAGTGACACCAAATAGTTGAGAACCAACTACCAGGACCTTGGGAGTTAGGCTACTATATGTTGTCTTTCTTTTTTAGGAGAAATAGGATAGAGATATTATGTTTAACGTTGTTTGTGTCATTTTCACCATCAATAGGTATTGCCACCTTTATTTTGGTTAGTGTTTGAGTGATATCAAATGAAGGGGCAGTCATACCTTCTTTTGTTTTCTATTTTTTAGTATCCCTTTTTGCTTCAATTTGAAATTTGTTTGGTGTTTTCTTAGGTTCAATGTTTATAGCTTCCTTTTGAATAGTCTTTTGAGGGTTCTTTGCTTCATCCTTCTTTAGGTCAGATGCTACATTCTCCTTGTTATTTTTTTATTTTGTTCTTTTATAAACATGCCTCTAGGTGTTCCTTGATCTATATCTATAGACATACTTCTTAAATTGTATTTTCTTTTGGTTTCAACCATAAATTTTGTTGTGATGGCCTTATTTTCTTCTTTCGTTGGTGTTCTTAACTAAAAATGTGGTGTTCTATTTTATGCATAGGCCAGTTCTCCTGTATTTTCTTCTAACTCAGAGAACACTTCTTTCTCTATATTAACATTGTTTTTTTGATTGTTGACATCATATTCACATCCATCTTTAGAGGATGAGTATCCATCATTGGTTTGATGGGACCTCCATCATAACATTTTTACTATGTGTCCATCCCTATATTGTTCTTGTGTCCATTCATATTCATGGCAGGCTTGAGCCACCACACAATATTCTGGGGAATGGGGTTTATGACATGGTGGACACCATGGTGTAGTCTCCACTACATGTGCTGCATGTTTCTTCAGAGGATCCAGAGTATCTTTCCACTTTGGATTTCCCACCGACCGTCCATCCTTCCAAGTGGTGTTATATTTCATGTCATGCAATCTTGGCCATTCATTCTTATACTTTTTTTCTTGTCTATTTTGGTGATTGTTAGGATTTTGTGGGATCCTAATGCTATCTCTTTTCCCAATCATTCTAGTAGCTTTCCTATTTTTTTCAATGGTTATAGAAATATTTTGTGCTTCAGTCAAACTGCTAGGACATTTGTTTATGAGCTCATAGCTTATTTTAGGATCAAATTCTTTTGAATAGATGCTTAAGGCCATTGTGTTAGCCTATTTGGATCCATGTGGTATCTTGTTATTAAGCTTGGAGAATCTTGGGTTGAAGTCAAAAAAATATTCATTCTGATATTTTTGAATGCCTATCAACCCATATCATGAAAATTTAGGAGCACATTGATTTCCATACTGCTCTAAGAATTGATCTTTAAAGTAGGTTGTAGAGGTAATTGAAGCATCTAGTAAGCTATTGAGCTAGTCCATTGCTTCCTCAGTCAAGGACATCATTTGCAATCTCATAAGGAAATATTCTTGCTCCATGCCTAGGTCTTGAACAAAAGCATTGAAGTTTTTGATATGTTCCTCTATTATAATTCTATTACTCCCTATGAATTTAGGGGCAATATTCCTCCAATTGTTGTCGATAGGGTATGGGTATAATTGATATCAGGTCAAGTCAAATTTTATGCCTATGCTTGTAGGGTTCTATGGATAGGGATTATGAGGTGGTGGATTGGGGTAATATTGGAATCCATGCTGGGGTTGATACACATTTTGTTGGATGTTCTAGTGAGGGTATATATTCTATTGTGGCACATGATGTTGATAGTGTGGGACATTTTGTTATCTTAGTGTTGGGTTGGATTGTGGAATGTTGTTGGCGTTTTATGGTTGGGTTTATGTGGTTGCACATTATGTTGGGCATGTTGCTTTGGGTTACCAGATATATTGTAAGGTGCTTTTGAAGTACTCAAGGCACCTATATTCTGAGATGGCCATTGTGGATTTATGTTACCTCCCTACTTATGGGGAGGGACATATCTTGGTGGTTTTGATGTATGGAAATTCAAGTGAGACATTTGTTGAATCATTTGTTTACTCATTTGTTGACTTTCTTTTATCAACTATTATCTCATCCTAAGGTCCTCTCTCTATCTTTCCACACATTTTTCCAATTCTTGAGTGGTCATTTCATCATAATTATCAATAGGGAGAGAGTGATCCATGGATCTGTACTAGTTTTCTTCTCCTTGTTGCAAATACATCATGTGGTCATACTCATTCTATCTTTGAATTCATTTTTCCTCAAATTGGGTGTATAACTCCATTTTCTGGGGGTCTTCCTTCTAGTGAAAATCAAGATGACCATTTTTTTCTTGTTCACATGGGGTACACGAATCTCTGTATGGATCATCATTATGATACTTTGATTCATGCAAGGAGTCAAATCTATTTTGAAATGAAGGAGGTTGTTCTGGGATACTCTCCTAATTCTTGAATGTAGTGTCAGGCTATTTAGATGTTGCCTTGTTTTTATTTGCATCAACCTTTGAAGGGGGAGATCCATGCTTATCTTTCCACCTTCCATTGTTCTTCTCAAGAATTTCTTGGTGTAGAGATCTCTTGTCATTCATCTCTTAGGATGATTTGATGCTCTGGACTCTAGGGTTTGTTCTTCTTGATGTGCACTTTAATTTTTTGATCATAAAATTTCAACAGAGTTTCCAACTACTTCTTCATAAGTAGGAAAGTTAAGATCTAGATGAGTTTTGTCTTATCCTAGTAGAGTCTTTTTGTTCAATCAAGTGATTGAATTGTAGATGATTATGACTCTATGATAAAAAAGGCCTGAACTCAAAGTTAATTAGGCTTCCCCTGTAGAGTCACCAATCAATTAGGTCTCAAAAATGTAGGTTTTTAACCTTAAGAGGGTGCCAATCTCTTAGTACACTTTTGACTAAAAAATGGGGGAAATATGATTGATAATCTCCTACTCTTTAGGCTCTACTAAACCTAGGCAGGTGTACCTAAATGATTAAGAATATTTGAAGGTTTAAATATGGTCTCTAATTTGGGAAATCTACACACTATGGCACACAGGTGTGAAGTAGATGCAAAGCCTACTAACTAGTTGCTATTATAGATGTTTCAAGAATTAGGTGTATAGAGAGAGTTTGTATAGATGTTCTAAATTTGACTAGTGCCTAAATATATTGGGTTAATGGAGTCGAGAGGTGGATGATGGTGATGGGAAAAAAATTGTAGGATAGGTAGATTTACTCCTCAACTTGACTCTAACTATTGGGCATTTTAGATGTTTATATCTTGTATAAACATGCATGCCTGTAAGTTATTTGGACTCTTCTTATTGTTCCTACTGATATCTCCCTAAGTTACTATGAATTTTCGAAAGGATTTTAATTATAATGTGAAGGAAGACAATTGAGATTATCAGATTGAAAGGACTATAATCCTAGATAGGAACCTTTTAAAAATGACCTCTCAAAAGGGATTTAATTATTTCGCATAGAAACCAATCAACAAAATCACAAAATGAAAACAAATGTGTATTGACAAGTTAAATATATGTTGATATACTTAATTTGAATAACATAGGAAGACCACTCTAGAGACAAAAAAATAACATATAATAATTAATACTAACACAATATTTGAACACTAAAATAGATCACCAATTAATAATAGTCTTCTCCATTATATTGCTTCAAAATTTGTACATTAATAGCATAAGTTTTGAGATATGAAAATGGATGGGTGGATGTCTCTATAATAATGATGACAATGATATGATATCAAAATTGGGCCTTGGTTTCCCTACTTATATGGGAAGCAACAAGCTATATGCCCATTCACAAAAAGTTTTATCTTTTGTTAACTAAAATTTAATTAACATAAAAAATTCAAAAATTTATTGGTGAATGCACAATGATCCATTAATCTCCACCAATTTCCCATGATCACCAAAGACATGTTCAAGGCTCTTGTACCATGATAGTGCATCTACAACCACAATAATTTGACACCTTATTACTCCTCTTTAGTTAGCTCATGCAATGCATAAGTTGATCTTCGATATATGTTCAATATATCCACTCTTGGCATAAGTGTATGCGTTATGTATGATATCCTTCATTGCATATTCAAGTTTGAATATCTGATGTAGTTACACATGTGTTCTCTTGATAACATTATATTCATCATTTATATCATCAAGTGCTGCTAGAAAATATTGAGCTATCTCATCCTTCCATACATCTTGGTCTTTTAAGTATGTTTCTTCGAAGAAATTTTGTAATGACATAGTTAGTGACTAATTGAAGTCACTCAATTCCTATATTAGGATGTTATGGAATTTTTCATGTGTGTTCATAAGATCTTGATAACCTTGAAGCATATTTTTGTTGTCACCCTTCTCTACTTTTATCTTTAGCCCTACCTCCTTCATTCTATCATGCAACCTATTATGTTCCCACAAAGCTATGTATGTTTTGTCATGGATAAACTAGACTTTTTCAGCAATTTTAATCATATCATCAAATCTCCTACATACTAGCTCTGATTCCATCTCAAAGGTATTGTTTTTTAGTTTTTTCTTCAATTCATCCTACCCTTTTTGAACCTTATCATGTTTTTGCTTCCAATAAGTGGTCTTATACATTGCTTCAAGCACTTTCCTTTCATGGTCAATCAAAGGTCAGTAAAGCCTTGAGGGGGAAGGTAACCTATCTCTATAGTTGATTAATTCTTGTTTCAAACATCTCATTTTCATCAATAAACCCCTTGTTATCTCTAACCAATTTCTGAATTTGAGCTTTGGTAAATTTTGCCACATTCACATTTAGATCAATAGTTTCTATAGGGTATGTATCCCCTACTCTCTGTACTAGAAGGTGTCCAAATATTTGATCATGATTACTGATAAGGGAAGGCCTCTTCCCTGGTGGATACAAGGCCCACATCAGCAAAGTAGTGTTACCAAGGTTATACCCTGATCTAGTGTATATCTTATCACCAACCTCATTTTTCAATTGTAAGGCTTTGCTCTTTCTCTTAAAGAAACTATCAAACATAATGGATGAGTTGATGTCCCACCCTGGAAAAAGAATGACTTGAGCCTCTTGTATCGGTGCTCTTCCCTTTTCAGGGGTGATTTCATCCATTTCTTTATTAACCTTACACTAGAGCTCCTTCAAGGAATTTGCTTCTTTCTCATGGCTTATTTCTTTTAGTTTATCTCTTATTATATTTCCTTTGTATTCATAAATGAAGGCTTTAAACTTAGGGGTTCAAACAAATGCATCATCTTCAATGAATTTTTGGATAGCCTGATGTCTCACATCATATGACAACTCATTAGAGGTTTCAAATGTCATCACATTCCTCTCTAGTGTCTCTTCATATTGAGGAACAAGAGGAATGGTGATTTTTGTAATCTCATTCTCTTCCCCAACATCATCCTCAATAATAATAGGATTATATACTAAGAAGCTAACCTATGGAGTAGGTTGGGGTTACAGATAACTTAATGGCTCTACATTCTCAGCCTATCTCTTGGGACTAGTATCTCTCCTTCTTTAAAGGGCTAGAAGAGGCACATCCTTTATTAGTTCTTCTTCATGTAAGATCAGTTGCTCAATCCTCTCCATAGGATCTACTATTTCATGAAAATCCTCTACATATAATGAAATTTTTTTTTTTGCAAGCCTCAGCCACACCAACTATGTTATAAGAAACCCTCCTCATTATTACATGATTATGATCATAATTCTTAATGACATCATCAAAAAATAATTCATGTTCATACCCCTTTAGTCTTTGTGAAATTTTGGCATCATAAATGAAATTTTTAGGATAAAAATTCTTCCTCTTGTTTCCTAGTAGCAAGCAATAATGCTCCATTTTTCTACCAATTGAGTCATATCATGTATTAGCAATGGTGGTGAAGTCATCAAAACATAAAGTAGAAGGCATGAAGGTTTTCCTTCCATAGCTTCTAAGGTGCATGAAGGATGAGAAAGCTAACTGCCTTACAATCTCAAGGTATGCAACTTTGTCTAGCATAATTTTAGGCAGTAAATATGGAGCTTCCTCGAACCCATACACTCTAATTATAATACAATTCTAAAATTCATACCAATCTCCCCAATTATGGTTTACCTTTCCCTCAGGGTTTTTCTCCTTTATCCTAACAAATCTTTGTATCTCTGGGGATAGATTGCAATGAAAATTGTGGCCAAGTAATTTATATAAGGGTTTGACAAAATACTCTTCAAAATATAAATAGTGGGATTTCCCACATCTACTGTCCCATATGGATGTCCACATCTACACTGTTCTATAATTCTCACCATGATCTAAATCCTTGATTTTCAACTCTTCTCCCCATATTCCCATTACCTTCCCTTCATATAATATCATATGCATAAGGAGTGAATAATGTTTGAAGTTGATGGAATCACTATTATTATTAATGGTAGTAAGAGACGTATTAATGGCCTCAGATAAATATTTTATGTAATCATAGGGTCTAGCATCTTGGCTTTGAATATTTATAGCTAGAACCATGGGATCTATAGTCATGTTGGTTGGGGCATCAATTCCTAGTACTTGTCTAGCTAAATAGTAAGTGTACTGGTAATATTATTCAAATGAATCCATAGGAAACGGTGGTCTCTCATTGCTAGAGAACATTATTAGTTGATTTTATGGACCCTTGAGTCTATGTAGAGGTAGATTCCACCTCTTATATCTTGCATCCATAGTTCGGTATTCTTTTAGCTAATCTCTTATCCGTAATTTTTTTTCAATGATGTATCTAATTGAAAAACCATAAAAATGTAATCCCATGTTATAATAATAAAATATGACCCATCATGAGATTGAATTTCCCTTGTTTTAGGATCATATTTTCTAGCCAGTGCTTTAATCAATTCTACGTTAACAAAGACATTAGACATCACAAGCTTCATGAGATTCAAATTCCATGGTTTCGAGACTAGCCTATGTCGGTATTTCTTTTTGTAATGATATATAAACAAGTAATAACTCCTATGCAGAGTCCACACATCTCCTAGATTTTTCCATCTACCTTTGAATGTTTCACATGAAGGGTTCAATTGAGCTATGCTTCTTGACTTTGGCGCAGACTTGGGACACTGATCTATTAAATATTGGTTTAATGGCATGGCCTCCATTTTTTGCCTTTTCACTTTTGGTTTCTCATGGGTTTTGTCCATTTTGAACCCTACTTGTACCATACTTCAAGAAAAAATTTAGAGAACACAATGAGCTAAGCCAAGAGAACCTACTTGAACAAACACTACAATTCCTGAGCTTCCTACCATCGTCCAACTCTTTCTTCTCGATATTCAACCATAATTAGCAATTTTTCTTTCTTAGGAGCTTGATTTACTGAATCTTGGCATGCTTGATCTAGCTTTGGTTCATAAGTGACACTTGCACAACCTTTCTAATCAGCTTGCAACATTAATGGTAGTTGTCTCTTTGATAACCTCATTAGTCATATCAACCTAGTGAAACATTATTTCATACTATCAAAGAGAATTTAATTAGATTTTCAATGATTCTCCTTTCTCTCTTCAATGTGTCCTTGATCATATTTTAAAATGTCAAAGAGACATTTGAATTCCTCTCCTTGATGTCACAAGGTCTCCACGATGGCTACATTGAAAACTCTTCCCTCTTTGAACCCCTAACATCACAATGTCGATGATACTAGTGAATTTTTCTCTCTAAAATTCTAATGTCTCCTCGACATACTGATGTTCTCTCTTTCAGTGGTATCTCTTTCGATGACCTTTATGTGACATTAAAATTTTGGATAGATTGGTGGTTATCTCCCTTCGACATTCAATAGTCACATCGATATCACATCCCTAGAGTCATGTTTATATCAAAGAGACTTTCGAAAAAAAATTCTCGATGTTCACTTGTGTCCTTGAGTTTTCTTGTTTTCTTTCTCTTGCAATGTCGAAGAGACTTCTTCATTTATCACTCTGATAGACAAATGTCTCCTCAATATTTCCATGATACATGCCCAACCATGTTCTTGCCAATACTTTACCTTCACTTTTTAGTAATCTCTCAATTTTTGAGAGATGTTTTTCTATTTCTTGAATGCAAAACAATAATATATCCTTAGAGTGTCACTATGACTATGTTTTGTCAAGCAAAAAATTTGATTTTTCTCTTCGATGTATACAAATCTCCTTAACATATTTCTCTTTGTGTTTCCAAAGAGACATTTGAGTATGTCAAAATGAAGTGGCATTGTCTTTGCGACATACCTTGTGTCACCGAGAGAGTACATTAAGAAAGAGATTTATTTAAAAGTGGTAGTGAAGGGTTTTATTGTGCAAGCTATGTACATGAGGGAGATTTATTTTTAATGCTAAATATAGTAAAAAATGAAGGGTCAATGAGGGTTTTATGATGGAAATGGAATGTAGAAAATGTGTAGAAACCAAGGTGGAAATTTTAGCTCGAACAAGTGGAAAATGAGAGAATCGTATTAGGCTCCCATACCATATCAGAGTTATCCACATGAAAAATTCAATAAGGCACCACAATGCTTGGCAAGGCTCTGTAGGAAAGCAAGGTGTGTTATGCTAGGTGGCCTTGAATTTAGAGTTTTGAGCTTCATAGGTCTTAAAAATATTTGTTATGCTAAACACCTATGAAAAAGGCAAGGCTCCATTGGAAATAAATGTTCGTTATGCTTGGTGGCCTTAAATTTTAGGGTTTTGAGCTTCATAAGGCTAATAAGTTGTGTTATGTTAACACTTATGAACAATAATGAAAGTAAAAGTTTTTTTTTTCAAAGGGATTTTTCTTAGTTTATGTAAGGTCCTCTCCTTAGGGAACATCATGCCTAATGTCTCCAAGAGAGGAAAAATCAAGAGTGAAAGGTTTGCAACTTAGGGAATGCAGTGAACCACATCACCACTAAGAGGAAAGTCATACACTATGAAATATCACACTCTTCAAGGACATCAAACCCAATGACACCACCAAGAAAAGGATGCATCACAAGAAAAAAGAAAATCACACAATGAAACATGAAGTTTTTTGAAAGTTATTTTCAGATTATGCCCCCACTTTAAAGCGGTTGCTAACACCATTGTTGTGAGAAATTTCTTTAAAGTAGCCAATCTTCAATCTTAACACATGAGAGCTAACTCAAAAATCCCTATGCCAAGTCATATGTTTTTGAAATGAAGCTACACCATGAAAAAGGAAGGAGGGGTTTCCCCAAAAATACATAAGGGATCTATGGATTTGGGGTCAATATGTCTTTGCTAAAATATTGTTGTAGAGCTCATAAATGTCATCATTCCACAAATACTCATAGAACTAGAAGAATGAACATAAAGAGAAAAAAAAAAAATCCTTCGGATAAACATGGAAGAGACCTAAATGTCTCAATGCCTTGTGTCATCCCCAAAAGGAAAACAAAAGACAAATTAAAAATATAAAATTTTTACGACATAGATAAGAATGTAGATACATATAGAGGAATGCAAAAAAAGAGAGAGAGATACATCAAATAGAATAGTACAGGGGATCACATTACACACATAAAATCACATAAATAAAAAGGAAAATTAAAGTAAAAGACTAGTAAGGCACATGCAGGTCAACCTATAGCAGGTTGTTTGCATCCTAATCTCAATTATTATATATGGAAGGTAGACAACTAGCCAAAGGGACAACATCAATGTTGAACTAGGACATGCACCAAGTTCAACACTCTTTTATGATAATTATCATTTAAGCTCATAGAAATGGAGAACAATAAATTCAAATTATTATGCACTTGTTCATTGATCTTTGCAATATCAATTTCATCATCTCAATAAATCACAATAAGAGGTCAAATGATAATGTCTCTAGAAGTTTCTTTTTTACATTGTGGTGAAGGTATAGATTCATCATGCATGTTAGCCTCCTACAATGATTTAACAACTAATCCCTTACAGATATGATCTAGAGATTGGACATATAACCTAAATATCTATTTCAATCATCATGAAGGTGCATTAACTTGTCAAGCCAGGGACATAAACTTGAAATGGGCTATAATAGTATGTGCACTAGGAATCCAAAGTAGCCATATTCATCCTACAACTGAGAAAGACACAATGCTGAAAATAAATTTCTTGGAAGGAAATAACATAAGTGTTGAACATCAACAATAACTAAACTAAGCTGAAATGCATGACAAACATGGAAATCTAATCGAACAAACATGAAACTACTATGTCTTCTTTGGTTGTAGGAATAGTAATAGAATGGAATTCTAGTGGCTGTAAGAATAGACAGTGCCAAATTCTTAACTAATTACTGAACAAAAAATAACTAACTAACTAAGGGATGAAATACTCACCAAGTGGGCCCCCTTGGATTAGTATCCCCTAAAACAAATGTAAACTCAGATGCATGAACTTATAACTTCATTTCATTCATTGGAAAACCTGAGTACAATTGAGCAACATGACTATATTACTGAAAAACTAAGAGTGTGAGTACATCATCAGATTAAGAAACCCCTTGAGAAGGATCATCTAAGCCTTATTTATAGAAGCTACTAACTTAACACCTAGAAAGGTGGAAAATCATGGGCAAGGTCATTGATGTCACAACTTGCATCATTTAGTCAATTAATTATCGAATCGGGTGTGTCTCAGAGCTATATGTGATAAGGATGGTTGCCACCTATTTTGGGGGGGTTTTGCACTATAAACAGTGACTTTTGGTTTTAGTTTGACTCCTTTAGGAGCTCTTAGGAGCTGAACTACAACGACTAATGCCTAAGGATTAATTCTATCTTATTTCCTAATTTAAAGTTTTTTTGACTTATTTCTGACTTCATTTTGACATGATTGAGACCAATTCATGGAAAATACTAAAATTTACTCTAATTCTTACTCTAAAATAAAAAATCCAAATTAATTCTATTTTGCTTCAAAATAAATCTATCTTAAGGTCTGTTGGAAAATAAATGCTATTTTAAAAAACAAAAACAAATTGCAAGGAAATGACAATTAATATAAAAAACATAAATACTAATTTCCATGAGTAGATTCCAAACAAATTTCAGTTCCGTCTTTCCATAATTTCCCATCATTGCTTCTAATTAAGTATAACATATAGCTACCAAACTTAATTCCTACAAACAACATTTAAATTCAATTTAACTCAATAAAACTTACAATGAATCTAACAAACCATTCTAAACATGATGAACTAAACTTGACAGTTATTTAAACACAATTGCTGAAAAAAATTCAAATAGAATTGACTATCCAGATTTAACATCCAATGAGGTGAAAATGATTCAAACAAACTTAACATTCCAGATTCAACATCCACACTTCAGATTTAATATTAATGAACAAAAATAAAATAAACTCAGTAAAATAACAAACACAAGATTGATTCCTTTGGTTGAGTGGGCCCTACTCTTCTTCTTGTAAGATCTTTAACACAGTGATTCAAGTTAACTTCTTATCTTCATTCAAATTGATCAAAGTAGGATGCATAACAAATTATTTCAACCATTACAAGCTTCTAACAAAAATTATCTAACTCTCATATAATGCTAAAGGATGGATATTTATAGGAATATCCTTATTGAATTCAAAACATGATATTAACTTCCAAGATTCAAGATGACTAAACTAGAGATTTAAATAAAACTAAAGAAAAACTAAAATAGGACTGAGAATAGATAAAGAGAAATATGCCAGATTGGCGATGGGACTAGAAGTTCCTAAACCGACTAAAAGAAGTTGATTTGGACTTTGGTGATTCATCATCTAGCTGGTACGATCAATGACATGATTGAATTCATGTAGTTAAACATGGAGTTTAACTTTATCTTGAACTAAGTCATCAGTCATCGGTCTTTATCCCTCAATAAGATCCTTAAGAATAGGATACCAATTATGACAGTAAAAGATTAAAAATGCATAATTAATTCATCATTATCACCATAAAAGTAATGCATTTAATATAAAGCATTACCTCAAATATATCTTCTAATTTAGCCAAACATAAAGGAAAGTAAGTAAATATGCTAGTATATAGTCTACCGCCAGTCATATTAATTAACAATAATAATAAGTTTTTCCAAACATAAATGACTAATTAAAAGTATCTCTTGTGTTGCTCATCATTCTCCCCAACCTGTTCTGAACCATGTCCTCATGGTTCTTTGTCAATAATTATGATAGTTTATTTGTCCTTGTTTACCAATTCCATCCAAATGCAATAGTCGAACACCCCTTCCCTGTATTGCTACAGATATATGCTATTGAGTGCAAATCCATGGATTTCTCTTAGCTTCTCAAACTAGGGTCTTATCACCTCCTCTGGAATATTGGGTGATGATTTGAGCTTTGGAGTGGGAATGATGATAAGTGGCATTTTGAACCGCATACCAACCCAGAATTCTTGTTGTCATTTAATCAATTTGGTCACATGTTGAACTCTTATCAAGCTCCATTTGAGTTTGTTTGGGCTTATAGGCTCTCTTCTCCTGAATGAGTTAGGAATGGTGATATATCTTTCCTCACATGATTCAACTGCCAATGGAGGAAGTGTCCCTTCTACATTCTGGAATGTAGATATACTATTCAAAAAATTTGAAACATAAAGAGGATTGATGTGATTTTTCCTTACCTCTGATCTTACCATTTTGATATACCTCTTTGCATGAGTCATTTTAGGCCTCATTGGTAAACCGCACTTTCTCTGAGCCTCTTTTTATTTTTCCATCATATTTGACCATTCAACCTGATTCTGCATTAAGGAGATAAAGGACCAGATTTGTAGCTCATCAACATTAACATTTAACAAAGAATCATCATTATCTCCCATTAAAAACCCGTGCTGAAAAAACTCACACATATAGTTTTGAATATCAGGGTGGCTATGGAAATAGTCTTGGAAAAAATATTTATCATTGTGATAATAAAGATTTCTCCTTAAAGTTAATTGATTGAGTTTCCATTGTATAAACTTCTCCCTGAGAAATAAAGCATATATTTCTAATGGTCTTCTCATTAAAAATATTACAGAACTTATCTCAATGGCTTGCTCAAGTCTTCCTTCAACTTCATTTTTCTCTTCCTCTAATTTATGTACTTTCTTTTCCGGGTGATCATTTTCATGCTTGAATTTCATAGCTGCCAAAGAGAGATATCTAGTTTGAGTCCTTTGTGGAAAATCTGGTGGAATATCAAAATGGTATGGGAGGTAGAGCATGGTAATCTAGTGGGGCCACATAAGTGGAAGCTTCTTGAGAATAAAATCTCATAGACTGTTGTTTTAATTTCTCTTCTTTTAACTGCAATTCCTCCTTTAATTTTTTGATTTCCTATGCACCTTCTATGGATTGTTGTAAGTCCTCCTTGGTATTATTCAACTGCTCTTGGTATCTTTCTTATTCTTGTTCAATTTCTTTCTCTTTTTTCTTGAGTGTTATTGAGGGCTTGTTGTAATTTTGCCTCTCTTCTTTTCAAATTTTCTTCAAGAAATTCTTCATTCATCCTTTCCTTCTCTAATTTGACTTCTATTATGGAAATCTTCATTGCTCTCAACAACTCCTCTATTTCCATTTCTTCCTCATTTTGTTTTTCATGAGACTCTTCTTCTTCAATCAATGGCTCTTTACCTTTTCTTTTCTCCACGGTCGGAGAAGGTGAAGGTGATTTTTTGGCCTCTTCTTCAAATTCTTCCAAGGCTTCTCTTTCTTTGAAATGTGCCTCGGATTCTCCAATAGTGTCATGCACCTTGGGTGTTCTCTCACGTGATGGAATTGGACCTTCAAGAGGGCTATGAGGTTGCTCAGAGGATGACACTGGTGTGTGGGTTTCCTAATGGGCTGCAAAATTTTCTTCTGGGCCTTTAGTGATAGGGGTTTGAAATGTAGGTATCTCTTTAGGAGAAGACATAATGGTTTCAGCATGGATAGGGATCTCTTCATTTAAGTCTTGCTTCCTCTTTTTGAAGGTACTATGGGTTACCCTAGAGGATTCTTGTAATTTTATTTTACCCATTTTATATTCTCCTTTGGAAGATTCACCTTTTTCTTTTTTTGACCTTTTTTTCATGGGCCCCTTTGTGGGTTTCCCTTTTTCCTTTCCTATGGGTGCGGACAAAAATTCTAGCCAACCCTGTTTTCCAGACTCTTTTTTTAAGAAATGATGCTTAATTATCAAATGAATTAACCCATGGTATTTTATGGAAGACTCTCCTCTAGAATTTACTCTGGAAATCATGGAAGCAATTTGTTGAAACAAAAATGCTAGCAAATTTATTCTAGTAGAGGGTTTTATTTGACCATACCTCAAATGTATCAATAGCTACATTCTTGGCCCTAATATAGTGTCGTATTGTTCTTCACAGGTGAATAATTTCATCACCCATGTCACAGTCATTCTCCAAGGCTCGTCCAAGCTGGTACGAGCTATTCCTCGTTGTTCTCCTTGATGCATTAGAATTGTAGGTTTCTTTTATGGTACTTAGTGAAATGTTATTGCCAATTCATCAAACTTTAATTGGAATTTGTTAATAGGTTTTCCCTCAGCTGGAATTCCCAAAATTTCACTTATTATTCTTGGAGTGACTTCAATTATTTCTCCCCTTACTCTACTAACATTTACATGAAGATTTATCACAAATTCCTCTATGATTTACTGCTGAAAACCTTCATATTTCATTATAAAATCCAGCCATCCAACTTCCCTCAGCAATATCTTTGTCTCAGAGTCAAGAGTGAAATTTTTTGGCTCAACATTCCATTTGTTTCTCATTCTTTGTGTTCAATAATGGCGGACTTCAACGAAGTTGTTTGATTAATTTATAGAATGCTCTTTTTCTTTCCTGTTTTTAGAAAGTAGCAATCTAAAAATGACACGATGTGTCATTAATTGTTTCCATTTTTTCCTTTACTGCCTCTGACACTTCACATGCAATGTTTTGTAGTTGCACTTCTATTTGCAAAATCGGTGGTGTTCCTTACACATGTCAGATTAAATTTGAAAATATCTTGATAGGACAGGCAAATCTGAGCATGACCCACAATCATTAATGATGTCACTTCAATGTCACATCACACTTATGCCAATTCCTCCGCCACTTTTTGGAATTATTAACAACCTTTTATTATCATTATTGAAAACAATATGGCGGAGATTTCTAAACTTATAATTGTTTACCTATTTTACATTAGTTTAACTTCCTTAGAAAATAGTATTCAAAAATAATATTCATATTAAATGTGCACCTTATTTATTGCAAGCCTTTGAGATCTTCAGGAGCCTTCAAGAACCTTCAGGAGCTCTTGAGGAGCCTTTAGGAGTCTTCAGGACCTATCGAGCCAATGGATTCTTCAGTCTTCAATCTACAGGATCTTCAGGATCTTTAGGAGATTTTGGGAGCTCTTTAGGATCCTTCAAGAGCTTTCAAGAGTTAAGTCAGATAGACTGCCATTGCTGGGTTTTAGTCATCTCATTTTTTATTTTATTTTTAATTTTAATTTTTTGAAAGCAAACCGCCATTCACTGGTTTTCAATTTACTTTCTTTTTTTGCAAGGTAAACTACTATTTTCTAGTTTTCAATTTACCCTTTTTATTCATGCCTACTCCAAAGGTTCAGAGATCTTCTCTCATGGAAGAGATGTCTTCCATGAGAAAATGTTCAATTTTGTGTTGTAGTTCATCTAAAAATTCCTCCTTTATTGGCTTATGATATGTCTTCAATCGATGAACATTAACTAGTATAACTCTCTTTTCCCCATCAATCGGTACCAATTGGACAACTCCATTTTCAAATACTTGATCTATCTTATAGGGTCCTAACCATCTTGTATGGAATTTCCCTTTAAACTCTTCAAATCTAGAGTCAAATAATAATGCCCAATCTCCTTCCTTGAACTGTCTAGACACAATATGATTATCGTGCCATTCCTTCCTTTGCTTATGAATCACCTTTGTATGTTGAAGTGCCTCCATTCTCATTTCATCAAGTTTGTTGAGCTACAAAATTCTACTTTTCTCAAATTCAGGTAAGTCAATTCCAATTTCTACTACTGTTTTCAATTTTCTTAATTCAAATTCTATTGGCATGAATGGTTTTTTTCCATACACAAGTTCATATGAGAAAATTCAGTTGTTGTTTTCCATGTGGTATTATAGGCCCATACTGCTTCATCTAACCTCTCTGCCCAATCTATTTTCCTCAATGAAATAGTTTTTGTCAGGATATTCTCCAATTATTGGTTAGTGACCTCCACTTATCCATTTTCCTGAGGATGATATGGCAAATATTTTCTATGGGTCATTTGATATCTCTGCAAAAAGGCCTTCATCATTTTAGATACAAACTATGGTCCTTAGTCTGAAACAATTTCTCTTGGTGCACCAAATCTCTGAAGAATTTGATTGTATAGAAAAACTGCCACTTTTTCTTCTCTTCTTGTAGGAAATGCTTTCACCTCGGCCCATTTTGTTGCATAATTTGTACAAACAAGTATATAATGTTGTCCCTTAGAAGGTGGATCAATAGGTCCCACAAAATTGATTCCCCATTTTTCAAATAGTTCCACAGCTATTTGCAGCTAAAGTGGCATCTCCATTGTCGAGGTAGGTCTCCCCATCCATTGGCATTCGTCACAACGCTTAACAAATAATGAGACATCCTTTGTCACTGATGGCCAAAAGTAACCAACTCCTAAGATCTTATGAACTATTCCCACTACCAAATAGTGTCCTCCTTCTGGCTCATGATGGCAGGTGTGTACTATATCACAGACATCTAACTCAACTACACATATGCATAAAATATGGCAAGGGAAAATTTTAAATAAAAGATCATTAATCCACTGAAATCTGGAACTTTCATGAATCAACCTCTTTTTTTGTTTATGACTGAAATGACTTGGGAACTTCCTTGTTAAAAGGTAATTTTCCATATCAGAAAACCATGGTGGATGAATTGATATGACAAATAAATTTTCATATGGAAATGTATCATCTACTGGTTCTGGATTATCCTGCAAAACAATTCTAGAAAAGAAGTCAGCAACAACATTATCCTTTCCAGGCTTATCAATGATAGTCACATCAAACTCCTACAACAATAGTAACCATCTAATAATGTGTCCACCTACTATAGCCTTGTTCATAAAATATCTAATTGCAACATGGTTTGTATGTACGTAAACTTTGTAACTTGTAATATAATGCCTAAATTTTTTAATTGCATATACTATAGCTAAACATTATTTTTCTGTTGTATAATTTCTTTCAGTAGGATTTTGATTTTTGATAAAATAATAAATTGCATGCATGGCATAATTTTCATCTTGTTGTCCTAATATTGCACCAATAGCTAAATTAGATGCATTAGTATGTATGTGAAATGGGATTCCCCAGACAGGTCCTTTGATGATTGGAGAAGTTGTTAGAGCAATTTTAATTTTCTCAAATGATTTTTGGCAATCATCTATCCATACAAACTCCTCATCTTTTTTGAGCAATATAAACAAAGGCCCAACAATTTTACTAAACCCTTCTATGAATCTTCTATAATACCCAACATGCCCAAGGAAGTTGTGAACACTTGTTTGGTTCCCAAGGGTCTCAATGTTTTGAATGATTTGAACTTTGTTGGGATCAACTTTTATCCCCTCTTTCGAAATGTGATATCCCAGAACAATACCTTTTGTCATCATAATAGAATTTTTTTCATGATTGAGGATAACCTATGATCTTTACACCTTTGTAAAACCTTTTCTAATTTTTGAAGTGCCTCCTCAAATGTTTTTGCATGCACTGTAAAGTCATCCATATAAACTTTGACACACAAAGTGGTGAAATATGCAAATATAGCAAGAACTTCTTGTTGAAATGTGGCTAGTGCATTACATAGTCCAAATGGTAAGATTGTAGACACGTATGTACCTCAAGAGCAGGTAAAGGTAGATTTATCTTGGTCTTCAGGATCTACTTGGATTTAATTATATCCACTAAAGCCATCAAGAAAAGAGAAGTAGTTGATGCTTGCTAAGTTATCAAGTACTTGATCGATGAATGGGAATGGGAAATGGTATTTCTTTGTGGCTTTATTCAATTCTCCATAATCTATGCACACATTTCATTTACCATTTTTCTTTGGGACTATAACCAGTGGAGAAACCCACTGACTATCAAATATTTGTTAAATGAACCCTACTTATAGTACCTTCTCTATTTCTTGTTTAACAATGTCATGAATAATAGGATTGATTCGCCTTTGTCCTTGTCTAATTGGTCTAACATATTCGATGTAAATGTGATGACTACAAATTGAAGGATGAATTCCTCTCATATCAGTATACTCCGAAGAAAATGCTTCCGTGTGTTTTTCTAAAGTTTTCTTCAATTATTTTTCTTGCATTGGGGATAAAGATGAATTAATGTTGAGAGGTTTGTCTCCAGCTACTGTAATTTCTTTAGTGTCTATTTTGGAATCAATGGATTTTTCAACAAGTGTATTTAGAGGACAAGAGTGTTGTTCATGTAATGTTTTTTGAATATTTCCTTTCTCAACTTTTGAAGTAAACTATTGTTCTTCACATTCATGAATGTGTTCAACTAGAGTAACCATGGCTAACTCCACAATACTATCACCTTTTGATTCTATATCTTCATCCACCCAAAATTGAGTGTTTGGTTGAATTGATGGTTGTGTTGGTGAATAGAGTGACAATTATTTTTTCTTTTGATGATTTGAGATGATCATACTTCTAGGTCTACAATCAATTAAGGTGGCAGCAATATCCAACCATGATCTACCTAAGATGATTAGATAACCAAAATCTTTCTTTTTGGCTTTAAGAACCAAAAATTCAACTAGATAATCCCATGTGTCAATGGTGATCATGATCTCTTCTATGATACCTTATGGTTTGGTAGTAGATTGGTTGGCCAACTGTAAGATAGTTTTTGTTGGCTGAATAGTTGTCTTTCCTAAAATTACAATAGTATCAAATGTGATAACATTTATGGCAGCTCCCAAATCAATTGGGATATTGGATATTTCTACCCCATTAATACTCAAGTTTATTACAGGACTGCTAGGATCATAATATTTCTGAGGAAGCAATTTCCTGATAACACATTAGTGATTTTTTGCCTAGTTGTATTGTGGGAGGTAGTTTCTCCTTTCTCCCAAGAGTTTTAATGCAAAGGGACTTTACCGATTGATTTTTCTCTGGTATGTCCTTAATCGCTAGCAACAATGGTATTTCAATTTTTATTTTCTTCAACTCATGAAGGAGCTGAGAATCAACAACATTCATGTAATTGGGTTGAGAGATTTCAGGAGTAATTTTTTCTTTCTTCAATATCTCTGGGTATGGTGCTTGTTCGACTTGTTGTTCCTCTTCAACTCTTTGTGTTTCTACTGAATTTTTAGTTTCTCAATTGAATATCATTAGCATCAATTACGTTCAAATTAGGGGGATTTGCATCATTAGGAGTGTTTCTTGGATTTGCAATTGGCTGAGCTAGCGGTTGAGTCTAGTTCACTTGGTCATTAGTGGGATTAGGGGCATTTATCACAGGAGTTGTTTGTCCCCAAGGTCATTTTTGCCCTTGATTTTTCCATGGTTCGAAGTGCATCTAATTTTGTTGTCATGATGGTTGATTTGAATTCCACTGCAGCTATTGATTAGCTTGCCATTGTGACTAGTTCCATTGAGGATTCATCCATTCAAGCTATCCCTAATATGTAGGAGGTGGTTATGGTTGATATGGGGGAATCCATTGGTTTTGTTTTGGCCAAGGATTTTGATTCCAGTTAGATGTAGAACCATATTATCTTTGGTTAGCATTATACCCTATGTTTTGTGGTCTTTGGCCAACATAATTAAGCTCTTCCTCTACCACATGAGGCTTCTTTAGATTGCTCTTAATTCCAGCCAAAATATTACAGGAACTTGTTGAGTGTGGTTTCTCACAAATCTCACAAACATCAACTTGATTCATTGGACATTCTCTTAAAAGATGTTTACCCCTACACTTGGAACAATAAATGGACATTGGTTCAGTGGCCTTCTTATCTCCTTGCATGTTGAGATGAAAAAGTAGATCAGTTTTCATGTTTGCTAATTATTCCATTACTTTTGACATATTAGTAGTGTGGGTCTTGTTTCTTCTATAGTTTCAAGTCCCTACCCTAGTTCTAGAGTAGTTTCTACATATTTCAACAATTTCATCCAAGGAAAGCTTATTAATGTCTCATTTCCCCATAAGATTCAAGGAATCTCTTGATTCATCATCAATTCTTCATAGAAAGATTGATTTACTAGTTTCACCATCCAACCCATTATTACACCTTTGATGCACAAGCTGAAATCTATCAGTGTAGTCTTCCAAACTTTTGTGTTCCATTTTCCTTATTTGAAACAATTATTCTTTCCTATCACTTACTCAATAGTAATCTTGGTACTTATCCAAGAACTCAATTTCAATTTTCTACCAAGTTGCAATTGTTCCAACACCTAAACCCATGAATTATCATAAAGTTGACTCTTTTAAGGTAGAAGAAAATAACTTCAACTTTTGGTTATCATTTGTCTAATCATAGGTCTAGCATAAAACTTTGAACTCAAAAAGAAATTGATCAGGATCCTTAGAAGTTTTTCCCCTAAAAGTAGGCAAAACCAAGGGTGAAATATTCTTCATAGGAGGCTCATCAAGATGTCTCTCAAGACCAATAGGATAAGAAAAGGTCCTATTTTTTGGTGGGTGTACTGGTTGATCACCCATTATTTCTTCCTAAAATGGATTTCTATTCTCTTCTTCTTCTTCTTCTTCTTCTTCAAAATTAATATGTTCTTCTTGATCGAAATCAAGGTATTCTTCTTGATCGAGATCAAGGTGTCATGGAAGAAATCTCCCTCGATGATCTCGATTTCATCTCATTCACAATTTGGATCCATCTTCCTTATCAACACTAAGGCTTTACACTTAATAGAAAGATCTTTTATTCCCTGACAATGGTGCCAAAAATAATGGGCAAGGTCATTGATGTCACAACTTTCATCATTTAGTCAATTAATTATCAAACTGGGTGTGTCTTAGAGCTATATGCAATAAGGATGATTGCCACAAATTTTTGGGGGGTTTTGCACTATAAACAATGACTTTTGCTTTCATTTTGACTCCTTCAGAGGCTTTCAAGAGCTCTTAGGAGCTCTTCAGGAGTTGAACTACAACGACTAATGCCTAAGGATTAATTCTATCTTATTTCCTAATTTAAAGTTCTATTGACTTATTTCTAACTTCATTTTGATTTGATTGAGACCGATTCATGGAAAAGACTAACATTTACTCTAATTCTTAATCTAAAATACAAAATCCAAATTAATTCTATTTTTCTTCAAAAGAAATCTATCTTAAGGTGTGCTGGAAAATAAATGCTATTTTAAAGAATAGAAATAAATTGCAAGGAAATGACAATTAATCTAGAAAACATAAATATTAATTTCCATGAGTATATTCCAAACAAATTTCAGTTCCATCTTTCCATAAGTTCCCATCATTGCTTCTAATTAAGTTTAACATATAACTACCAAACCTAATTCCTACAAACAACATCTAAATCCAATTTAACTCAATAAACCTTACAATGAATCTAACAAACCATTCTAAACATGATGAAATAAACTTGAAATTTATTTAAACACAATTGTTGAATATGATTCAAACAAAATTGACTATCTAGATTTAAAATCTAATGAACTGAAAATGATTGAAATAAACTTAACATTCCATATTCAACATCTACACTTCAAATTTAATATTAATGAACAAAAATAACATAAACTCATTAAAATACCAAACACAAGATTGATTCCTTTGGTTGAGCGGGGCCTTCTCTTCCTTCGGTAAGATCTTTAACATAGTGTTTCGATTTAACTTCTTGTCTTCATTCAAATTGATCAAAGTAGGATACAAGACAAAGTACTGCAACCATTACAAGATTCTAATCAAAATTTTCTAACTCTCATCTAATGCTAAAGGATGGATATTTATAAGAATATCCTAATTGAATTCAAAACATAGCATTAACTCCCAAGATTCAAGGTGCCTAAACTAGAAATTTAAATAAAACTAAAGTAGAACTAAAATAGGACTGAGAATAGATAGAGAGAAATATGCTAGATCGACACTAGGACTAGAAATTCCTAAGCCAACTAAAAGAATCTGATTTGACTTTGGTGATTCATCATCCAATTGGGTTGATCAATGGCATGATTGAATTCATGCGATTAAATAGGGAGTTTAACTTTATCTTGAACTAAGTCATTAGTCATCGATATTTATCCCTGAATAAGATCTTTAAGAATAGGATACCAATTATGATAGTAAAAGATTAAAATTGCATAATGAATTCATCATTATCACCATAAAAGCAACACATTTAATATAAAGCATTACCTCAAATATATCTTCCAATTTAGCCAAACATAAAGCAAAGAAAGTAAATATATTAGTCTATAGTCTATCACCAGTCATGTTAATTAATGAAAATAACAAGTCTTTTCAAACATAAATGGCTAATTAAAAGTATCTCTTGTGTTGCTCATTAGTCAAATCTAATAGATCAAGAGGATGCCACTTTAGGGAAAGCATAAAAAGTGGAGAGGCAGTTATGCATGCACGAAATCGGGTCAGACATGTTTTCCTGAACACAGATCTAACACAACAGTAACACCTATATTCGCTTAATAGATAATTAAGATCATTTATAAGGTGGTTATAACTTAGATTTGAATGAGGAATCTCTCACTGTCAAGAATCTTCCCTCATTCAATGACCAACTTGTTGACCGGTATGGCAGACAAATAGCTGGAAAAATTTTCCTTAATTACAGGCCTCTAATTATATTTGCATGAAAATATTAGTGCACACAATAACTACATATTTGTAACTATCTTAAAGTGAAATTCATCAATCCACATGTAAAATTAACATATATAGTTTATAAAGCATGCCAATTTCATTTATAGGTTATGAAAATAAGTTCATGTCCAAAGTCTATGGTTTTAAGGAGATATAATAAAAATTTCAACATCCAAGCATCAAAGTCTATGACAACTATAGAAAATGGATAAAAAACTCTATCAAAATTAAACCATAAATTGGACTCAAAACTCCCCCCAACCTAAGGTTTTGTTGGTCCTCCAGAAGAGTAAGAGTTGTTCTTTTGCTTGGTCAATGCCCCGAAATTTGCAACTACCATCTATCCTACATCAATTTCTACTGTGTGTGAGTTAGGGTCCCAATAGAACCCTTGTTTTCTATCCAACTTGCTCCATCTCTATCTCTCTGCAGCTATTTCATATCGGTATTACCTAAATTTTGGGATAGGACATAGTAGGATAGGTGGCTGAAAAGTCAGTGGAAGCCAAAATTGTCCCTTTGTCCTTCCAATCTATATATATCTATTAATTCTCTTAAGTGTTATAGAATAGTTCTACGCAGAATGAGGCTCAACTTGTTTCAATTCATCAGTTAGGCTATTCCACCTTTGTGATAGGTATCCCATTACAGATTCCCTTGTGGTTTTTGCTACCTCCTCATATTCTTTATAAATTGATTATCTCTCAGGCAGGATCCTATTGCCATAGCTTGGCCGGTAAATATTTTTGTGCCAATCCCTAAAAATGTCTCCTAGATTTCTAGATTCAGCCCTGATGGGTAGGGGAGTGTTGGATTCAATTTACCTATAAGTCTTGAATTGATTTTCGCAACTAACTTTGTTCTGTATCCATGACATAAATCCCCTTAATTGGACACCTCCAACATACAACAACAGATTTCAATCATGATCTTGGGTCACAACATAATTATGCAAATAGAATTCACACAAAAAAAATCATTTCAGGAGGAGCAATCTGATAAGCATTGAAAAATTCAAGAGGGGCCTCAATGGAAGGATTCAAACCTGAAACAATCCTTGCTAGCTTAAAATAAAGATGCTTCTCCTTAAAATATAGAGCGTAGAGCCTGGGAGAAGTTCTACACTCTAAGATCTAAGGTACTAAGGCTATCATATTATCCACCTTTTTCTTTAAACCAACAATTTCTTCATTCTTATCTTCAATCTCTTCATCTCTCTTTTGAATTTCCCTCTTTAGCCTGTGTTTCTCTGCTTTCCATTCTTCTTCCCTCACTTGCACTTATTTCCATAAGTTCATGGCTACCAAGTGCACTGAAGAATCAAAGGGCCTATGTATTACTACCAAAAAAATTCTTGGCACTTTTTCTTTCTCTTCATAGAGTACCAGCTATAGGCTTATACTTGCTTAGCCAATTATGGCTATAGGGGTGCTAACTGTTCTCCCAATTCAAGCTACAAGGCCTGAAGTTCTTGTTCTTTCTCTTATTGTAGGAACTCTTTCTTTTGATCTTGTTGTAGGAGCTCCTAATCTTCCTCATGCAATTGTCTTTCAACTTGTTATGCAATGTCAGCAAGATTTTCCAGCATTATTCTTGTTGTTTCCTCAAATATTCCATTTTCCTTGATATTCACCTACCCCATTGGATCTTATGTATCCTCCCATGATGTTATTATAGGTTTAGGGATTCCCTCGAGAGATACACCAAAGGTTGGCTCAAATGGTCTTGATTTTATAGGAGGGATTTCATGCTTTTCTTTTGCTATAGGAAGAACAGTTTCAACCTTTTGTTTCTTAGAGCTTGGTACTTCTTTTTCTGCTATTTTATTTTTATCTTTTCCCTTTCTTATTTTTTCCTTCTTCTGTGTCCTATTTATCATTAGGATTCTGAGAGGAACTTTCTTTTCCTGAATGTTCAGTCTTAGAAGAATTAATCTCTATGGTTTGCTTGGTTGTAGGAGGGTTTACACTAGGGCTCACACCAGAAGTTGAGGCTCTAGGAGTGGCTCAAACATTTCTCACTCTCCTAATAACCCTACAAGGTTGAGGAAAAACCCTAGGTCTCAAATTCTCTAGTCTAATTTGATCAATATTCAAGAATTATTCCCAAGTTATATTAGACACATCATGAAAAGACTTCTCAACTAATAATTTGATTAGACAATGGTGGGAAATGAAATTGTCCCTACATTTTTGGGTCTTAGCCACCAAGATTGAAAGAAGGTGGTAAAGAACGTTTGGCACATTCATTCTTCTACCATGCCTCATGTGGTTTAGGAGTTTGGAATACATGGAATGTAGATTCGACTGATGACCTTCATAGGTAATATACTTCACAAAATAAAAAAGCTACCTACTTCCATGGCTCAGGTAGAGAAATTCTCTTCTCACCTTGTTTTTCCACACTCAATGGAGGGTCGCCAGGTTTTGTAAATTTAACACTAGATAACCTAGCATCTCTAGTAGTAGGGTAATATTCACCATCAGCAGACAACCTTGTAATTTCGACAATCCTCACTTCAGTGTCTATGACCTCCAACCCTTTTAGTGTGTCCTTTCCTTCAGACAATGTCTAGAAAAATTCGAATGCAACATCTTCATCAAAACCATTCAGCTTCAAGAAATAATCCAACCATCCATAATTTTTGAACTCGGCTAGGCAAGGTGCATCTTTTAGTAATAAATCATGAACCATGGGTTCATTTTGAATTAACCCACCTCCCATTGTTCATTTGTCTGCAATCAAACAATCACTTTGCAAATTTTTCCTTCTTGCAATCTTTGCTTGTAAGCCAAACTTCTCCTTCCTGCAACACTGCAAAATTTCAAATGCTAGTGTCATCTGAATTTTACCTTTTTGGCTTAAGATTATGATAAGAGTAATAAAGGCAGTAAAGGAGTAATAAATTAAAGATATGATCAAGGAAAATGGTGGAGTTTGATGTCATTTCACACATGTGAGTTGTCATCTGATGTAGAATTCAAATCGGCTCAATAACTTAAAATTTTCTGATGTGAACCAATACAGAAAGACACATGGACATGGTATTCACACTTTCCCCCCAGACCTGAATTCATGGAAGATTTTTTGCAAAGATTATGGAGAAAGTACCAGTAACTTTTCAAGAAATCAATTGAGAAATTAATGAAATTGGAGTTGAATGAAGTTAAATGATAGTGGCATGATGGAACAGAGGGAAAGGTGGAATGGATGGGCAGATGGGTGAAGAAGTGGACCCCCACAAAATTGGAAGTATTTATTATGACAAGTTACATACCTTAGTTAGCCAAAAGGAGGGATACTAGGTCTGCTTCCTTTGGCTTTGGTAATTTTGGGTGCTTCATGTTGAGTGAATTACTGTAGGAACTCTTCCTTGGAAGTTGGCTTGTGATACAACATGAGGTGATGATCGTTGACAAGTAGCTTAAATCTGATAGGGTCAATGGTAGTGATTTGAACAACTCCATTGGAAAAAACTTCAACAACCTCATCTGGTCCTAGCCACCTTGTCTACAATTTTCCTCATTGTCTTGATACCTTGAGTAATAGAGCAACGCCTAGTCACCTAGCTGGGATTTCTTATCCTTGATGAATTTTTCATTCCACCTTATTCTTTGATTCTGCACTACCTTTGTGTGATGCAAGGTGTTCTTCCTCATCTTGTCCAAAGCATTCAGCTACATGTTTTTGTCCCTTTGTGCCTTAGAGATATCCATCCCCAAGTCTACTATAGTCGTAAGAGTCTTATGCTCAAATTTAATGGGCATCATAGCTATCTTTCCATACAACAACTCAAATGGAGTGAATCTTATAGTTATTTTCTAGGTAGTTTTGTAAGCCCAAACAACTTCTAGTAGCTTGCTTGCCCAATCTTTTCTATGGATAGCCACTATTTTGGTTAGAATGGCTTTAATTTCTCTATTGGTCACCTCAAATTGTCTATTGGCCTAAAGGTGATAAGGAGTAGACTTTGTGTGCCTAATGTTGTACTCATTAACTAGTGTTGTAACAAGGGTTGAAGTGAATTGAGCCCCTTGATCAGTCACTATCTCTCTTAGAACCCCATACTATGTGAAAATTTCCTCATAAAGAGATTTTGCAACCTTATTATCTCTTGCATGCTTCATGGCCTTAACTTCTACCCACTTGGTTACATAATTAGTGCATTCCAAGATATAGGATTTACCATTTGATGGAGGATCAATGGGTCGTACAAAATCCAATCCCCACTTATCAAATGGGGTGATTACTACTTGGGGGTAAAGTGGCATCTCATCATATTTGGCTGGCCAACCCATCCTCTGGCATCCATCACACTTCCTTGTATATCTCCCCACATCCTTGTGGAGTGTGGGATAGTAATATATTTTGTTCAAGATCTTCATTGATGTCCTCTTGGCTATGAAATTCCCTCCACAACGTTCATTGTGACATGCATGCAAAATATCATATGTCTCATCTTCCCTCACACATCTCCTCATGACATGGTTTGGTCCAGTGTAGAACAAACATCTAGCAATCCATGAGAAATGAAAATATTTTTCAATGAGAACCCTCTTCTCTTTTGGAGAGAAGTGAGGAGGAACTCCCTCTATGACCAGACAATTAGCTATGTCAACATACCAGAGTGTCTACACACTGATGGGAAATAGATTCTCATCAGGGAAAGATTCATCTACAACTTGATTGTCTTTTGATGTAGTCAGCCTCGAAAGGAAGTCTGCAACAACATTGGCCTTCCCTGGTTTATCCACGATGGTTATGTCAAACTCCTACATCAGCAATAACCATCTTGCTAGCCTAGCTGAGATCAATGGTTTATTCATGAGGTATCTAATGGTTGCATGATCGGTGTGCACAAAGATCTGGTAGCCTATTATGTAGTGCCTTAATTTATTAAGGGCATAGATAACTGCTAACATTTATTTTTCTGTCATTGTATAGTTGAATTAAGCTCCTTGTAGATTTTTTCTTACAAAATAAATAGCATTTTCAATAGCTCCTTCTTTCTTCCCTAAGACTACTCCTATACCATAGTTTGATGCATCTATATGGATGTGAAAAGGAAGCTCCCAATTAGGACCCTTGAGTATAGGAGCATGAGTTAAAGCTTCTTGCAAATCAGAAAATGCCTTGTCATAGTCTTTTTTCCATTGGAATTCAACATGTTTAGTTAGGAGATTATACAATGGTGCTACGATTTTGCTAAAGTATTTGATGAACCTCCTATAATAACCTAAATCTCCTAGAAAAATCCTAACATATTTTTGTTTTGCAGGGATAGTAAGATTGGTGATCACCTCAATCTTTGCAGGATCTACTTGAATTCCTTTGTGAGAGATGTAATGTCCAAGAACTACACCTTCCTGTATCATCATGAAGCACTTTTTCAATATTTTAGGATAGATTGTGGTCTTCACATCTCTGTAGGACTCTCCTGAGATTTTCCAATGCTTCATTGAAGTCAACACCATAAGTAGTGAAGTCATCTATATAGATTTCCATGCAATCAAGAGAGATATCTAAAAATATGCTAATGAATGCCCTCTGAAAAGTTGTAGGTGCATTGCATAAGCTGAATGGAAGTACTGAATAGGAATAGGTTCCCCATGGATAGGTAAAGGTGTTATTCTCTTGATCCTCTAATGCAATTTTGATTTGGTTATAACCGTTGAATCCATCTAGAAAAGAAAAGTACTCCTTTCTTGCAAGTGAGTCCAAAACTTGATCTATGAAAGGTAAGGGAAAATGGTCCTTTTTGGTGGTAGCATTAAGTTCCTCATAATCAACACAAACTTTCCACTTCCATCCTTTTTTGGGCACAATCACCAATGTGGACACCCACTGGCTATTTGAGATGGGGTAGATGAATCCTACATCTAGCAATTTTTGTAGTTCCCCTTTTACAATTTCTCTCAATGCAGGGTTAGTTCTTCTTTCAGGTTGCCTCACTAGTGTACAATAATTTCTTATGTATATCCTATGAGTGCAAATATTAGGGTCCAATCCATTCATATCATGATAATCCCACACAAATTCATGTTGGTGGGCCCTCAACAAGTTTTCCAATGACAAATGTTGTTCTTCACCTAGTTTTCTATTAATATTTTGATATTTTCCTTCTGACACCTGCACTTGCATAGTTAAATCTACCATAGTTGCTTCACTAATGCTTGGTACCTTGAGTTCATGTGGTAGTAATGTATGAGACACGCCTGTTTCTGTAGGAAATTTGGCTAAAGGAAGATTGGTTGCAAGAAGATTGGTTGTAGGAAAAGCATCTGCAGGAAGATCGGTTGTAGGAAGAGAAAACAAGAGTGTCTTCACTGTATCAGAAAAATATAATGCATGAGAGGGTGATGCTTCCTCTACCTCATAATGGTTTTGAGTTATCTTAGAAAATACTTCATCTTTATCTTGAAGCTGCATGAAAGGAGTTTTTGTTAACATCATAAGTTGTGCCACATAATTAACTTCCTTGGCCTCTTCACCAACATGTGGCCATACAAGATCATTCTTATCATGGGATGGTTGAGCAGGAGGGTAGAGAACAATATTTTTAGTGCTCTTTCTATTAGAAATGGTCATGTATCTTGTCTGGAATCCAATATAGGCATTTTGTTGGTTCTAACCATGGCCTTCCAAGAATAATGGGGTACCCTCCTAGTGTGGCCTTAGGATAAAGAATCATAAAATATGCTCGATACTCGCAGGAGTCTAGAGTTACGACAAGATCTTCTACTATCCCATTAGTCTTAACAATATAACTATTAGCAAGATACAGGATGGTAGGAGTAGGTCTCATGCTTGCAACATTTAGTTGTTGCAAGATGTCCTTAGTCATTACATTTATTTTTTCTCCCAAATCAATCAGAGTATTCTTTATTTGGATCCCATTTATAACAACTCCTACCACAAGACTCCCTAGGTCATTATATTTGGGAATAGCCACTTTCCCAAGCATGATGTTAGCCAACTATTCCACCACATGAACTGTAGTGGGGTCTTTTTTCTTCATGTCTGGCTTCTTAAGGCATGCTTCCTTGACTGCATTTCCATATATAAGAACATCTTTTATGGCCTGAAATAGAGGTATTTGGACAAATATATGCTTCAAATGATCTAAAATGTCAAAATTTGTGTCCCCCTTCTCTTCCTTTTGTTTCATAGTTTCTAACCTTTGGGGAAATGGTGGTTCTAGCTCAGACTGCTTGACTAGGACTGGTTCAGGATGTTTAGGTGCACTTGGCTAAATGGGGAAATTAGAGGCTCCTCTTTTACCACATGAAGCTCAATGATAATGGGTGTGGAAGGAGCTGGAAAATTAGTTCCTGAACATAAGCGGATGTTACTTACACTCACAACATATGCAGGGAATTCATTTTGATTAGTAGAGTATACTGGCTACTGATGTGGTTTATTATTTGGGTTAGGTGTGGGATGAGCTAGTAGTTGAGTAGGTTAAGGTGTATTTTAACTTGAACTAGTAGGAGGAGACATTATAGTAGGTTGTTGGGGCTGAGAAGGTGGCTGCATTTAATTGGTTGTCTGGTTTGGCTATTATTGTCCTCCCTTCCATTAAGATGTTCTTTGCCAGTTTTTTGGAGGTGGCTACCAATTTCCCTGAAACTGCTACTAATTCCCCTGAGGTTGCTACTACTAGGGTGGAGATTTTTGGTGACTGGCCCAAGAATTTGGAGGGTTATTCTAAGGTTGTGGTGGATATCCTCCATAATTGGATTTATATGGGGGTTTCCATTGGTTACCAAATGAATAAGAATTCAAATATGGCCCACCAAAAGATAGTGGATCTGGTGGCATGCCTTGTCTTGGAGCCCATGGCCTCCTTTGTGCAACATAGTAGAATTGATATTCTTCACCCTAGATTGGCTTGAACTCAGTTTCCATATGCTTGCTGTCAATATTAGCTATCATTTTTCATCTACAATCCTTCTTCTTTTGTCTGCAATGAGGGAAATATTCTACCAACATTGCCTTTGCCTCCTCATGTTTCTTCTTGGCTTGAATTGTATTCAGCTGAGTACCTAGGTTTTTTATGATGTCTTGCTTGAAGTCTACCAGTAAGTGAGTACTATTCATCCTTGAAACTCTACTAGTAGATGACTTACCCATGGAGGATTGGTAATCTCTCCCTTTCTTTGAAGCTTCCCTAGAATAGTTCTGACATATCTTCTTGATGTCCACCCAAGGAACTTGGGTGATATCTCCTCCTCCCATCAGGTCCAAGGCATTTGTGCAGCTATCATTAATTCCTCTTAAGAAAAGTAGCTTTTGTGACTCTTCATTGAGTGTATGGTGTGGATATTTCTATAAGAAAAATAGAAACCTGGAAATATAGTCTTCCAGGCTCTCATCTTCCTTTTGTTGCATCCTAAAAATTTCATCTCCTCTCATGTAACTACCCCTACAATACTCCTTGTATTTCTCAAGGAAATTTGTCTTCATGTCCACCCAAGTCTCCATAGTATCTCTGGCTAGGATCATGAACTATCTTAATGTAGCTTCTTTCAAGGTGGAAGGGAATAGCTTAAGCCTATGGGCATTAGTGGTATAGTCATAACTCCTGCAGAGTATATCAAACTCAAACAAGAATGTACCAAGATCTTCTATGACAAGTCCATAGAACTTATGAGGGACTAAAGCAAGAATTTTTTCGACGTTGTCTACTTCATTCTGATGAGCAATGGGGAAAGGAAAATTTGGTTGGTAAAGTTTGTTTCTATTTGTATCACCCATTCCTATTTGATGAATTTCCAAAGAAAGGGGGTTCTCAATCAGATTCTGATCTTTAGAGGAAACTTCAGAACTGGTCAGATCCATAAATGTATTAGCAAAGGGGTATGGCTCTTCCTCTTCTTCGTCTCTTGGTAGGTTTTGATACTTAATTATCTAGAATAGATCAGGATTTTTAGGAAGGAATCTCCCACAAGCATCTCTCCTCCTTTATCTATGCATACGGTATCAACTCACTATCAGCCAAATCACATAAAGAATTAAAAAATGAATAGGGGTCACTACCTTCCTAAATGAGGGGTATACTAAGAGAAACTTCTAGAAATACTATAGCAAGAAAAACTATCAATGGCTTCAAAGAACAGCCTAGTTTGACACCATCCTCGACAACGGTGCCAAAAATATTGGCCTCCTACAATGATTTAACAACTAACCCCTTACAACTGTGATTCAAAGATTGGACATCTAACTTGAATGGCTATTTCAATCATCATGAAGGTGCATTTAACTTGTCAACCTAGGGACGTAAACTTGAAATGGATCAACACAGTATGTGCACTAGGAATTTAGAGTAGCCATATTCATTTTGCAGCTAAGAAAGACACAATGTTGAAAGTAAATTGCTTGGAAGGAAATAAAATAAGTGTTGAGCATCAACCAACAACTAAACTAAGCTGAAATACATGACATAAATGAAAATTTGAGTGAAAAAATAGGAAACTACTATGTCTATAGGAATAGTCACAAAATGGAATTCTAGTGGTTGCAGGAACAAATAGTCCTAGATTCTTAACTAATTACTGAACATAAAATAACTAACTAACTAAGGGAAAAAATACTCACCAAGTGGCCCCCCTTGGATGAGTATCACCTAAAAAAAATGTAAACTCAGATGCACAAACTTATAACATCATTTCATTCATTGGAAAACATGAGTACAATTGAGCAGCATGATTGTATTACTAAAAAACTAACAGTGTGAGTACATCATCAGATTAAGCAAGCCCTTGAGAAGGATCATCCAAGCCTTATTTATAGAAGCTACTAACTAAGCACCTAGCAAGGCAGTCAAATCTAACAGATCGGGAGGATGCCACTTTAGGGAAAGCATAAAAAGTGGAGAGGTGGTAATGCATGCACAAAATCTGGTTAGGCATGTTTGCCTCAACGTAGATCTAGCACAACAATAACACCTATATTCACTCAACAAACAATTAAGATCATTTATATGGATGTTACATCTCTGATTTGAATGAGGGATCTCCCACCATCAAGAGTTTTTCCTCATTGAATGACCACCTTGTTGACTGGTATGGCGGATGACCAGTTGGCGAAATCTTCCTTAATTGTAGACCTCTAATTATATCTGGATGAAAATATTAGTGCACACAACAACTTCATATCTATAACTATCTTAAAGTGGCATTCATCAATCCACATGTAAAATTAACATAGATAGTTGATATAGCATGTCAATGTCATTTAAAGGTAATGAAAATAATTTCATGTCTGGACAATGTCTATGGTTTTAAGGAAATATCATAAAAGGGTCAATATCCAAGCATCAAAGTCTATGACAACTGTAGAAAATGGATAACAAACTCTATCAAAATTAAACCATAAAATGGACTCATCAATTCATTTATTTTGGTATGTCCAGATTTTGATATTCTATGTTGCTCTTTTCTTCTTTAGTTTGTACCATATGAGCAATAGCACGACATCTACACCTACACTATCTAACATTTTGGTTTCTTCACAATCTATTATTGATTTGTGATTATGTAGGAGTGGGTTTTCAACCATAGGTTTCTTTTCTTCCCTTAGGGGAGGAATGAAAGGAACCATAGGAGGTTGTTCAACCACTTTCTCTCTAGATTTGTAAACTTGTTTGATTTTAGGAGGCATAGTGGGATTGTTTTGATTGTCTTATGGTCTCTTATAGGAAATGGTAGGAGGATTTATAATAGGTTTATCTTGGATATTTGGAAATGGTTTTGGTTCAATCATGGTTTGTCAAGGATGGGTTGCGTAATTATGGTTTGAGGCATATTTCTAAGAGATAATTCTTCGATCTTCTTTTCCTTAAACTTTTGATATGATTTGAAAAATTAGTCCTCACAAAGTCTAATATGTTCAATATGCTCGGGCCAAAAGAAATCCAATGAAAAGTTCCCATAGGAAGACACAAGATTAAAGCCAATATGATACATAGTAAAGACCTAATTTCCAAAAGGAAACTCTAGACATTTATGCACAACCGATGAGATGACATTCATGGAGCAAAGCCATGGATAGCCTAACTTCACAAAAAATTTGTCCGATGATGGGATGATTGTGAATGACACATATAATTTTTGTGATCTGAATTTTAGAGGGAGATTTATCAATCCCATCACATGACAATAAAAACCATTATGTGTTCTGGTCCATGCTTTCGGTTTGTGATATGTATCTTGATAAAGTTCATGCACAAATAGGAATTCTTCAGTGACTGCATTATCTACACATAAAAGATCAATTAATATCCCATTGGTAGGCTTGTCATTGAATCTTACAACAATGTAAAGAGGACCATTGGGTGCAAATTTCTTTATTTCATTTTGTGAGAAAGCAATATCAAGGGGCATTTTGGTTTAGCCTGTACGAGGTTTAATCTCAATAAATGCCACTACTTCAATTGCTTCATCCATATTTTGATCTTCTGTGGTTTTTTCATCCATGTCAACATTTATCACATCTTTTTTTGTTTCACTAGCTTTGACAAATGAAATATTGTGTTTCAACATGGGATTTTTAAAGATTTGCATGTTTTGATTAGGAGGATAGAAATATTACCTTGATCATTCACCCCTCCAATTTGAAGTTGATTATAATCAATGAGGTCTTACACAAGATATTTAAGATGATAAAAATATTCCATATTATGTCCATTTTATTGGTGGTAATGAAAATAAGCATTAGATATATAGTTTGAGGGTAATCATTTATTAGGATCATGAGCTTTGACAAGAGGTAAGGAAATCATATTATTTTTCATGATCTATAGCATGATATTATGAAGGGTTTTAGGTAGAGGGGTAAATTTTCTATTTCTATCCCCAAAGGAAAAAGGATTTGTCATATTTATAGCAGAAACTTGTTTATTTGGTTGAGGGGAATTAAGTTGTAAAAGGCCCCTATTCTACTTCTTGAAAGGTTTGTAACTATTTTGAGGTATAGATTCAGAATGTTTAGGACAACTAGGTGGATTTTTCACATCATGACTACTAACCAAATCCTAATAGTCACGAAGGGTTGTGCATAACTATGTGAAGGAGGGAAATCTCATAATCTCAGGCTTTGTTTTAATTTTGTCTTGCAAGTTTGAAATAAACATTCTTTGAAGGTCGAAATCATGAATCTAAATGTTTACTTGTTAGTAAAGAATTTGATATCGTTCTATGAAATCACTGAATTTCTCATCATCCTTTTGTTTACATTTCATAGGGTTAGCTAAAGTCATCCCATATGAATTTGGAAGTGGTTTTAAAAGACATTGAATTAAGTTCATTGAATGAATGAATTGAATTATTATTTAAGGAGAAAAACCACTCTAAAGTGGTGTCCTTCAAGGATCTAGGGAAAATTTTAGCCAAGATCTTATCTTCAAAGATGAAATCAATACATAGGATTGTATAAGTAGAAACATGGATAAAATGATCTCATTCCTCATGATATTTGTCAAATATAGGAACCTCTATACCTTGTGGAATTTGTGTTTTCAATATCTCCAAGAATAACATATTGGTTTTGATGTATTGTGAAGGTTGACCATTGCTATTTTGATTTAGGGTTGTGATTTTTATTGAAGGGATACCATGTTTTGCAAAAGTGTGTTAATGATGGGATCATTGTTATTATTATGATATGGATGGGAATAAGGTGGATTTATTTATATTTGTGGAGGGTGAGTGAATTGAAGGTTTGTAAGAGAATATGGTTGAGGCGATATGATATTTGAATGCACAAAATTAGAAGGGTTCCCAACCAAAATACCTAAGGAAGTATTGAAATTTCTGGTAGGATGAATGGTTGTGGTAACATGAGTAATAGTTTATGTAGGAATGGAGATAGGGATCATGGAGGAATGAATTGAAGTTAAACCATGGTTTTGAGTATACCCAAAAGCTTGAGCAAAAATAGTCATGGTAGACATGTTATCATTGATAAGATGACCTAGACTATGTATAACCTCCATTTCCTTGTTGGTTTTAATCATTCTCCTTAGGTTATCTAAAGTAGAAATGACACTAGTATCCATGATTTCATTATGCACAAAGTCTTGTAACTTTTCTAGGCCTTCATCCATTTTTTTCATGATTTCTTGTAGGAGATGAACAACATCATGCACATTGGTTGTAAGTAAGAAAATCATTGGAAATGAAATATGCATGCCATGATCCATAGGGGTTGATTATAAACATTATTAGAAAGAGAGTTAGAAAACCCAAGATCCATGGTGAATGGTGTATCACGGGATGACATGAGTCTTGAAATATGTCTCACAATAGTATTGCTAATAGGACACCAAGTTGTAAAGCTCATACAAGTTTTAGAAACTTAATGCCAACCCAAACTGGAAAGAAGGTAAAGTGTAATACAATGACATAGAATGCAATTTTCATGTTCTAAACAAGGTAACTTGCTAATTACACTATGTAAAAATATGAAAATGAAATCTTGTAAATTCAATTTTGAAATCACACAATAGGAATGCATAAATGAATATTTTAATGCCTAGAAAATTAAAATTTGACCTCGATCGGGGACTCATTCACCCTAGGGAAAATGGGTCCTAGGTGAGGGTTTTGGAACAAATTTTTACACATTTTTGAGTGATTTTTAGTCATTTGCAGACTCTAGTTCGTTACAACAAGTTTCAGTTTTTTCTTTTTTTGTAAATTCAATGTTGAATTCAAGTGCAAAATGTGATAAAATGACAACCTATAAAACCTAGTTTGATATACAATTTTTATTTCATTTTTCAAATGAAAATGAATTCTATGTAAAATGATATGTAAGATGACTAATTTTTTTTGTATTTTTCAGATTTAAAGAATGCAAAATATGCAATCTTAAACCCTTAAATGAAATGAAAAGTCAAATGCAAACTAGACACCCTAAATGATACCTAATTCAATGCGAAGAGATGCAAATGAATGCAAGATATAAATCGAGGATGAAAAGGGAAACCAAAATATGAAAAATGCAAGGATCAAAGTTGGGTTCACCAAAATGAAAGGAATAAAATTGGGGTTCACCAAAATGGAGTGATGAACAAAGGGACTTGTTTCTCTTGTTTCATTCAAAATGTGTCTTATAAAGTGCAAATGAAGAACAAAAATTAAATTTGACTAAATTAGTAATCAAAAGGTAGATCTAGAAAGGGGAAAATTCTATGTACCTTTCACCAAAAGTTACCTTTTGAAGCTCACTAAGGACACATTCACCCTATGGTGAATGGGTCTTGGCTAAGATTTCAAAACAAATGCTATTTGGGTTCTCCTCTGCTCAATTTGCACTCCCAGATTCCTGGTGTTCATTGTTGGATAGCTAAAAATAAATACTCTAGAGTAATTTCTAGGATTTGACAAATTTTCTTGAAAATTTGACAATTTTTTTTGCAAATTTGATAAATTTACAACTTTCTTCATTTTTTCTCTTCAAAGGATCTTCAACCTAAAATCTACAATCACACATCAAAGATAGAAAAATGTTGTGTTAGGTGAATGGTGTTTTTCCTTGGTCAAACCCCATTTTGGTAACTAAACCTTGAAATGAAATAATGAAACATGAAATAAGGAATGATGAATGAACAACACTATGTAACAACTCACCAAACCTTATTTGAACCTTGGATAACAAATCTATAAACTAGCATGAAGTGGCCTTAATGAGAGTAGATCTTGATCATGAAACTTGATTCGAGATAATTACTTTGAATATGCTTGCTTATATATTGGACATTACATCAACATATATTAGCTCAAAAAACATGCATGATGCAATAGATATTTGACATGATGGATGAAACTTGATTTCTGTAATAATATTTAATAATTTTTCCCTTGAATGCCTTGAAATTGATCTTGAATAATCATGATAATGCTCTTTTGAAATTCTAGGATCTTAGCTTGAAAATCTAGGATGAACTTGGTGAAATAAACTTGTACTTCAATGTATCTTAACATTAATTATCAAAATTCAAATATCATAGTCCTACATTGAATTATATATTTGAAACATTAAAATACTACCAAAAACATATTTCAAAGGGGGGTCCTAGGTCTAAGTGAGGACCCACTTTCCATAGGGTGAATTGGTCCTAGGCCACTCACCTAGGACACACATCATTCAATGTTAAACAATATGTTAAAATAGGACCATAGGTCTAAGTGAGACTGAGGACTCATTCACCCTATGATGAATTGGTCCTAGGTCACTTACCTAGGAAACACATCTTCCAAAGTTAAGTTTTGTGTAATACCATTTATGAATATCGGGTTTTATCCCTTGAAATTTACATTTAATTAGGCTTGGATTTGATTTAAAGGGCCCACTTAAGGAAAATTAACCTCAATCAATTAATAAAGCCTTATATTAATTTGAAAGTGTAAAGGTACAACTTACAACACCAAAACCAAGGTACAATTAAGTCCATTTAATTTAAAAGGGCCCTAAACTTAATGTGAATATGAAAAAAATATTACAACACTAAATAAAGGAATAATTAAGCTCATTTTATTATTACTTATTCCTAAATTAGGTGTGAAAAATGGATACATTTTCCTACAATACACTTGGTATGCCAATATGGATTCCTTCCTCTTAGCTTCATAATTCACATGGTGATATATAGATCCTAATCGGTATCACTTATGGTACGATAGTTCATTTTTGATACTAGATCATTATGTATTTGATATTTTGATCATCAATATCTCTTCATTTGTTATTGTATATGTTAACTCATCTTTACAAGATAGATTTGACATGAAAAACTTGGGTTTCTTTCATTACATCCATAGTATTTATATTTCAATGTAAAACTCAAAGATCACTCTTGCAAAACACAATATTGATATACTTTATTAGTTTGACATGGTTGATTGTAAGCCATAGTTTACTCCCTTTCTATCTAGAGTAAAAATTAAGAATAATTGTACTACACCCTTGGTTAGTGCTACCTTGTGTTGATAACTTGTTTATAGTATAATATATTTTTTGATAAAGTAAGATGCATTTATAAGGTGAAGTACCATTTACACACGGAGCCCAAGGGGCCAAAAAGAGATCAAGTCCAAAGTTACAACATTAAGCCTTGACCAAAAATAGTAGAAGAAACCAAAAAAGCATACATAGAAGACTAACAATAGAGGAAAGACCCATCCACCCAAAACATAGACCGACCCACTACTTGGCTATTCCCTCCCACTTCTCAATGAGAAGATTCAAGGCATCATCACCAACCAATTTAGATCCCTCACCCTCAATATTCTTCTCCACTTCCTCTTTGAGTACCTCAGAGAAAGTGACAACATTATTGTGGATGATTTTTATGATGAAGCACATTAGTAGAGTAAACTTTTGTTCAAGTTTGTCCACCTGGGGCAGTAGTTTGTTGAAATCCTCATCCTTTTCATTTTACCCCTTAATAATCTCATTCTCTATAGCCATGTGATCCAAAGAAGTGACGGGGGCCTTCAACAAACTCCTCCATTTCCTCAACAGTATATTTTTTACACTCCTTTTTGCCACCAGTCTACTTCGAGCTACTAGATATATTATCAATAGGCACCTCTTTCTTGTTCTTATACAACCTATGAGACCTTCTAACATTGGTTTTCTCTATCCTAATGTCCACATTCGTTGCCACCATAGTATCACCCTCAAAATATCTATCCACAAGGCTCCCTCCCTAATTGTCTATGATCGACATCTCCACATGACACAAGGGGTACTTTCTGACCTTGGTCTGCCGTTGCTTTGGTTTCCTTCTTGGTGGGAGTATTTTTGAGCTCACAAAGTTTGGCTGCCACCTTAGACTTGGATAAAACTACCCCCTTTCTTCTTTTTGGCTAGGGGTTTGGATTTCGTCACATCGTTGGGTTCACAATACATAGGGGATTTCTTCCTTTTTGGTCTGACAGAAGCAACAAGGGAGGTTTATTCTAGGGAGTTGTCAGATGGTTCCTACTCTTCAAAATGAAAAATAGAGATAGGTTTGGGGGGCAGGGGAAGTATAATCTTTTTAACTCATACTAAGCTTGACATTTTATATGTAGGAGGCATGGTTTTAAGATTTATGCAAGAGAATCATGAGCTACACTATAAAGTAACTAAGAGGATCCTTCACTACCTTTTGGGTACTCATTCACTATATATTTTGAATAGATATTGTCTTGGTTGAATACATAGATCCTAATTAGGTTGGTGATACTTAGAATCACAAGTTCACTTCAGGTTATTATTTCTCACTAGGTTTTTGTCCTATTAGTTTTTCTAGAAAAAAGAAAAAAGTTATTTATTTATCATCCATAGGGGTAGATTATATGGAAGTTTTTAACATAACTAATAGTTCACTTATGCTTTACATAATTATCACTAAGTTTGGTATCCCATTCAAGAAAGAAACATTTATTTGTTGTGACAACTAGAGCACCATCTAGATATGCAAAAATCTGATCCAAAACTATTGTAACAAGAACATAGAGATTCATATGCATTAAATTAAATATCTCATTCGTATCTATATCATAAAATTGGTCTTCTTTCTAGTCTTTAGATCAATTTTCTTAATTTTTCACCATACCTTTTATTAAGAGAAAATTCATTCATCTACTTGATCTTTGTGGGGTGTAGTCTACTTCAGTAGTAGCATCATCTTTGGGGGAATTTCTATTCCTCTTCATATTATTTTCTCTCTTTGGGGGGAATTTTTCCCATTGGTTTTTCTAACTTTATTTTCTTTATTAGATATTTAATTGTACTTAGATACCTCATTGGACCTAGTTATCAAGACCCAATTTTATAGTGCCCACCTAAATTATGCTTAAGGGTGGATTGTTAGTGTAGACTATTCTTACACATGAAATTCTCTTTGATTACTCATATATTTGGAGTTATTATCTATAAGGTGTGCTTTTTAATTTATATTTTTATGAATATCACATTCCACTAGATTTATATTAGTGGAGTTATATTCCTATTTTTATTCTTGATTATTCTAGGTGGCAATTAATTTTCTTCTATATTATATAATGTAAATATTATTATGAGTTAATTTCATCAAAATATTATGGTCAATATTTTCCATATTGCATAATTATGTCTTTTAATGTTATAGAAGCATTCGATTTTTTATTTCTTGTGGATTGACTAAGTACCAATTTTTTTATAGTAGATATCATTTATCATAATGAGAGTTGGTGTTGGTGGTATGTATGACCTATGGTATTAAGATTTATTTTAGGAGGGTGACTAGGGAGGGTCATGTAGGGAGTGGATATGTAGGTTTTTTAAATTTGATTGTGATGGAGATATATTTGGATTATGAATCCTTCTTTTTGGTCTTGGACTATGTTTTGATAGTGATGTAGTTTGACTAGTGGATGGGGTTTTGTTAAAACTATTTTATTGGAGCTTCATTTTATCCATTTGTTTTTAATTAATTAAGTAGGGTTATGGCCTTGGTCCATTACAAAAATTGTAAAACTATCTTGAGCAAACAATAACTAGACCAAAACAACAAAGAACAAAGGAGACAACAAAAGGAAACAACATAATGTCTCTTTACCCTGAGTAATAAATAAAAAACATCAACTAAGAATCATGGGGATATTGCTAATAACCTTATCCATGAACCAATATAGAATTTTAAAAACCATAATATCATTAACCTAGAGACTATCAAAAAGAAGGATAGGCTAGTCATGAGTTCCTAGATATCACATTATCAAAATAACAGAGATGAAAATTATATAGTAAAATTTTAGGATTAGAAAGCCAATATCAGTCTTAAAATTATGTTAAGGAAACCAAAGAGAGTAGTCAACCAAAGATGCATCCACAAACAAGATTCAAGTCCCAAACTAGAAAAAGGAAATTAGGAGTCCACTATGAGACTCTACATCTTCTCATGGTCTTCCACTATTTCTTCCATAATGTGCTTTATCTCCATCATCTTGGACCAATCACCTTCATCCCTTCTTCCTTTTTTATTTTGTTTCTTTCTAATATTTCCTTGTCTTGATATGGTTCCCATTACAACCCTTTTCATATATTTTTCCATGACTCTGCACATGTTCTTGATTGGCTCATCTATGGTATATAATCTATTGGACTTGTCATCTTTCTCCAACATTCTTTTAAATTTCTCAATTCTCTTCCTCAGCATATCAATTTTTGTATTCCATATTTTGGTCCCTTTCTCTTTTAGACTATTTGAGTTAAGAGGGGTGTTGGTAGGAGTATCAATAGCATCCAAATCTATTAGGCTCTTATTTCTACTATCTTTATCCATTGTAATTTGAAGGTCTAACCCTTCCTTTTCCAAGCTCCTCCTCATGTTGGTTATTGTCTTCTTCCTCTTCTTGGATGGAATCCTCCTTATCAATTGACTCTAAATCATTCCCATCCTTAAATAATTTCATATCTACAAGGCTATTAGGGAAATATTCCTTCTCAAAGGAGACTTATTTATCCTTCATAACCACATTTTTCCATTTTTTATCCTTAGGCTCAAGAGGGGATGCACACACCCTTTCAACATAATTTTTTATTTTCTTGCCTATATGTAGCCCTTTGGAAGCAACTAAATCCAGGAGGGTTGACCTACGACCATTATGGGTAAGTTCAATGCCAGGGCTAATATATTTATCATCTGGAGTTGTAATGGTGGGGTTTTAGAACATGGATCTTTCATTATCACCTTCCTTTTCTTTATTAGTCTTGGAGAAGGGGTGATGAGCTACATTTTTTAGGAGCTTCGTGAGGGGAGGAGTCTTATGTTTTTTTATTTTATGTTATTTATCAAGAGAGTGGGGTCGACTTTCAATAAATTCAATTTGGATAGAGATTTTTGGGGAGTGGGGATTCTCAAGAAAATTGTGGAATAAATTATTCAATGGGGTGGTGGCAAGAACATATTTACAAATATCCCTAATTAAACCCTGATGAAAAGGTGGGTTTGCCCCATTTTCCATACTCTACTAAAGTGATGAGAGAAGGAAGAAAAGCATATTGATTTTATCAGGGTGGCATATGTGGTTCAACATTTGAAAATGATACCCATCAATATATTGAAATCTACCCTCGAGAGTGAAATATTTCATGACAAAGAGACTTACATTATGGTATGGAGTTGGAAGCTTCACTCTTGAGTAGCCATTCTAGAACCTCCGAGATTTTTCCTTTGACTCAATTTTTTTTCAATGTAGGTTTGATAGTTCCCCATGCTTTTATTGGCTATTATCCTTCCTTCATATCAAAGACCAGTGGCTTGAGCTATTAGTTTTGCATCCATAGTGAAATGAATCCCTCCTATATTTACCTCTCAATCACTCCAAGAATTTAAAAAATTGTATCTAATCTCTTCATTGTAACCCTCCATTACTTCAAAGAATGGAGTGAATCTAATGCGTTCAAATAGACCCCATAGCTCTACATTTTGTCTCAGAGAATCACAATTTCTTAGTTCATTTATATTTCTATGGCCTCCAATAATCTCTTCACTGGTTAAGTTGTCTTTATGTAGGAGAAAGTAGTCCTCCTTTAAAAATTTCTCATCTAAAGCTGAGATCACTAGTAAAGTGATGTTTTCAGCATTGAGGATAACATTGGAACTTTTCATTTGGAATGGCCATAGTTCAAACCAACTAGCTAAAGTAGCGATTTTAAGTAACTCAGGATGATCACAAGGGGTTAACTCATGCATACCATTTCATCCTTATTGGGAATGATAAAACCTAACCATTAAGAGGCATAATTAAGCCTTTTGAATTACACACAAAACTATCAACCTTGGCTGATACAAGAATGCCATATCGCCCATCTTTCAAAAGATTTTTTATGGGGATTTGGGTGGGTAGAATCATGATTTTAATTTTTTAAATTTCCTTCCTTTATTAACCAAACACAAAGACTTAATAAGATTTTTTCTTTTTTCCTTATTAGACTTATATTTCCAAAGGTTTTTCATACTAGAACAATCATTAGGGACCTTCATTTACCTACCCGTCATTACACCTGCAACCATTACGAGCAACATAGAAATTAACAAATTAGATTTCTCTTGATAACTCATTAAAAATAAAAATAAAAGACCCTCCATCAAAGATAATTTATATCATACCCATTTGGGTATATAAGGAGCCAAGTTTTTCTTTTAATCTAATCATCTTGATAGGACTTGGAAAATTTCAAAATCCCAATACATCCACTCTAATTGTCTTAGACTAGCATTTTCCATTCCACCAGTAGCCATGTTTCCTTCCCTATACACATGGCCAATTTTATAATATTGGAAGGTTTTCAACGTTATTTTACAATCATCCAAAATTTATTTCAAATCCCAAGGCACATCAGTAATATCATTTAAATAATAAATGTTCAATTTAGAGTCTCCTTCAAAAAACACTTTAGTATAACTTTTATCCTTCATTCTATTTATGCATGCCCACATAGCACTAGCCTTTTCCATGTTGTTTATTGAAACTCCCAATCCTCTACCATATCCTTCAACAAAATTACCAAGGTGATTTTTTATTATTCCTCCCACACCAACCAATCTTGGGTCTCCCTTTGAACAACCATCAAAATAGCATTTCATCCAATCCAAGCTTGAAGGTGTCCAAATAGTAGTCTTTCTCTTTTAAGTATTTTGTCGAATCGATATTAGTTAGGTCCTATGATGTTCCTCATAATTTCTTAATTTTCAATTCTTTGTAAGAAGGAATCTTCTTGGCAAGAGCATTTTTCCTATTGTTAATGTTTTCTTGTATCTATTGTCTTATAGACATACATAGATATTTATTGTTACTTGTTGTATCCCCAAAGACTCTATTATTTCATTCCTTCCACAGTCCCAAGGTGAGAAAAGGGGGAACTTGTCTCCATAGATTAATAATGATGTAATGAGAGTAGGGGGAAAAAATCTAGCCTAGAGGTGCCCAAATAGTAGTCTTTCTCTTTAGCTATTTTTTCCTATTGCTATTAGTTAGGTCCTATGATATTCCTCATAATTTCTTAATTTGCAATTCCTTGTAAGAAGGAATCTTCTTTGCAGGAGCATATTTCCTGTTGTTAATGTTTTCTTGTATCTATTTTCATATAGACATACATAGATCTTTAATATTCCTTGTTGCATCTCTGAAGACTCTATTATTTCATTCCTTCCACAGTCCCTAGGTGAGAAAGGGGGAACTTGTCTCCATAGATTAATAATGATGTTATAAGAGTAGGGGTGAAAAATATGGCATTTTATAAACATCTTAATTAAGGGGGGAAGGACCCAATCTATTATCAAGTTAGTCATGAAAAAATACCAAACTTCTCGAGAGTAGGAACATTGAAATAGTAAGTGAAAAATTGTTTCTTCGACTTCATTACGTAAGTAGCACTTGTTGACCAAATGAAATCCTTTTTTCATCAAATTATCTAATGTAAGAATCTTTCCATGAGACACTTCCCACCATAATATATTAACATTGGGTACTAAATTATTGTTCTAGATCATTTTCTAATTAAATTCCCCCTTTGGAATCAATAGATTTTCCAAAACTTCATAAATAGATTTGTTTGAGATTTTTCCCAGTGGACTTTCGGTCCATATCCATTCATCTTCCTTATCTTTTGAGAAGAGATCAACTCACCAACCTATTGAAGGAGAATACTTGGGTTAGCCTCATAATTATGTTTTCTTCTCCCTTTGAGGACAACATCATTTAAATAATTTTTAATATCGATCCATTGAGGCTTCAGACTTTCCTATTTGATACAACTTGTAACCATTTTGTCAATATATCTTGTCATCCTTAGTTTAATTTTTTAGAGATTATTATTTAATGATAAGGGAGAATAATTTTTCCAAGCATATTCCCAAAAATTAGTATTTTTTTTTTTCGGATTATCTTTTTCACTCGTTGTTTTAGGGTTCCTCTTATCTTGAGCGATTTTTTCTAGAAGATAGAGCCATATGGGAGTTATTCCGATAAGAAGCAACATTGATCAAAATTTCTCAAGTATTTCTCTCTTAGGATCAAGACCCAATATTTAGTTCCTTCCAAAAGGAACCATCCCATTTTTTCCACTAAGTCTTTGTTGATAATTTTTATCTTTCAAACACCCATATGACCAGTGACCTCTTCGGAGCACATACCTTATCACATCCAAAAAGTGTGAACCTTTCTATTGTTTAGCTTCAACAACTTAAGCTTCCCCCAAAAGAATGGTATCATCTATGAATTGTTGATGGGAAGCCGAAGGTAATGAGAAAGTAGCTTTAAATCAAGCTATTTTTAATGTTTCTTCCCAAGAATTCAGCTACAATTAAAAAATATATATGGTGAAAGAGTGTCACCTTGTCTTAATCCTCTTCCATAGGAGAAAAAATCTATAGGGACACCATTAACTAAAATTGAGAATTTTGGAGTTGTCACAGATGAGGTAATTAAATTAAGAAATCTTCCCTTGAATCCAAAATTTGTAAGCACAACAAAGATAAATGCCATGAGACCCAATCATAAGCTTTTGAGATATCAATTTCTAGGTTTGTACCTTGTTTCTTACTTAAATCCATCAAGTGTAATACCTCATGGGTATAAATTCCACATCTAGTATGTTTCTTCTATTGAATATCCAAGATACTCAAACGGGGAGTGAATTAGTAGCTTCTTAAACTTATTGAAAAAATACCATCCAATTAATCTAATGCATATGATAGTTAAGATAAGTAGGAGAATTAACTGAACATGAAACACACATATTTTTACATGGAAAACCCAAAATGGGAAAAACCATGATGAGTATTAACTCACAATAAAGTATAACCGATTATAAGATATTACAAAGGGTGGCTCATTGCCAGGACTCACTATCCAAAAGAGAGGATCACTACCTCCAAAAGATACAATAACAAAATGGCTTATATCCAGATAGTGAACTGATGTAAGTACACCTCAAAGTGCAGATTCAGTTCCTATGAAGCTCAAGAAATTTGCATGCTAGCAAATTAATATTTTCTCTTTTTGCATCCACACCCAATTCCCTAGCACTCGGATGCTATCATTCACTTTTCAATCTCCAAAACTATCTTTTATATATATCTAACTTGCTCACAAGTATCAATTGGTCGGCTCCAAGTAAATACAAAAAGTTCACAAAAAAAATTCAAGCATGTAGCATGTTACTACTTGTCGGCATGGATCGCTCCAATGAAATTTTAATCCATTAAACCTTCAACTTCTTATTAGGTTGGCCAGATATAAACCTAATAATAAAAAATGTAAACAAAAAAATGATGCCAAGAACGCACATGAGCATTTTAATGCATGAGATTCTATCCATGTATGAACTCATCAACCAAAAACCATTTCCCAAGAGTGTGAGTAACTATGATTAGCGAAGGAGAAATGCAAACTAGAATACTAAAGGATGTATGTCCATCATTGGTTCAGAATACCAGATCAACATTGACTTTGAGTCTTGCAGTTGCAACTCATATATCATGGTGACATCAATGAAAACAAAAGCTATATCAGGAGATGTGTTCTTCATTCTTCCAACAATCTCCCTCTATATCATTGATTTCAACATGTGCTGAAATAATTTATAGAATTCCTATGTATAGAGCATACTTCTTTTCTCTTTCCTCTCTCCCCCTTTGACATCAAGGACAAAGGGTGACCCAAAAATATGAACATAAATATGTGTACATGGTCTAGAATAATGTACAACAAAAAAAATAAAAAAACTAAACTCCCCCTTAGGAGTTTAACCAAACAATGTGTAAACCAAAAAGACTCTACCCAGAGGAGGGAGCACTTTGAAGTTACTAGAGAATGCCTTACCAAGCTATTTTACCTTTTTCACAACTCTATTTAGCAGATATCAACATTTTTTTCAAAGACTCCAATGCAATAAAACTTTCTCCAGTCTCATTCGGAGTATGTGGGGTTAGATTGATCTTATCCAATTTCTTAGCATTAGCCAAAGCATTGGCTACCAGAGTGTACTCCATCCTTAGATTGTCACCATGTAGACCAAATTTTCTAATTATTTATTCCTTCTACTTCTGTAACATGAATTTTTTTCTCTATGCGTGGAGATGGCATTCCAAGTTGACCTGTCTCCATCCATGGATATGTTGTATGTACTAGAAATAACTATCAACTAGGACTCAATGGATTCCATAAGATATTTTATAGTTTGTGTGGTATCAGGCCACCTTATGCAATAGGAAAATATAGAATTTTCTTCAGATTCATGGGCCTTTATAGATTCAAGACTCTTTTCTACATTGGTGTGTGCCAGAGCACACTTGTCATGAAGGACCAATAGAATTTTCTCAGCCAGTTTCTCTTCAAATTCCTATTTTTTTTCTCACCAAATCTAGTGGTATACTCCTTGAAGGAGTCCAATGGAACTTTCACGTTTTATACCAGAGTGAGAGATGTGTCCACTGACGTATCAGGCATGACATCCTACAAAGCCTTAATGGCATCTTTGATAAGCTCAGTTCCATTATGATTCATTTCCATAATTTCTCTTCTATTGGATGCATGAAATACATCACCTAACACCATTTTAAGCATAGGATAAATCTTGTCTAGATCCACATAGCCTTGATTCATTGAAAGTTGTAGGAGCTACAAAGGAATTACCAACTGGAATCTAATCTTCTTAGATAGCAGCCCTTTCAAAACATCATTAGTGGAGGAAGACTCTCCAGAGGGATTTTTTGATTCCATTACCTGCTTATATACTTCTTCATTCTTTCTAGCAATCTCACCTGATTCCTCATTTCTTTCTTCTTCCTCAACTTTCTCTTCCTCTTCTTTCATGTCTTCCATCTTCTCTTCTTCTATCTTTTCTTCTTCTTTTCCTTCTTCTCTATTGTCACTTTCATCCTTGTCCTCTTTTTCTTCAACTTCACTTCCTTCCTCTGTAGGATGTACCAGAGGAGTAACATCATGTGTTTTTTCTTCAACATTTTCTTCAATCTATTTTTTAGTCTCTAGAGGCTCATTAGAAACATTAATTTTTGGAAGAAAATTTGTACCACCTATTTCTGGAGGGATATCTGATTCATTCTTTTCCAGAGGTATGTTTGCACCACCAACACTAGAAGGAGGGTCTTCCTTAACTTTTTTAGAAGCTTCTTTTCTTGATTTAGGTGTCGAACCAGATGCACCAAGAATACCATACTTCTTAGTTGTACTTATGATTGTATTTACAATTTTCTTCTTTATCTTCTTGATCTGTCTCTTTTCTTTCGTCATTAAAATATTAACTCTCTTCTTCATCTGGAACATGGTTGAAAAAACCTTCTTCAAGGTTTCCAAATAACTTCGAGTCAGAGAGGATCCAATTTCCTTATATGCCTTAGCCCTTATTTTCTTGTGCATGTCAACTGCCTCTAATTTTCTCTTCATCAGAGCTTCACATACATTTTCAGGTACATCATCCCAGTTAACTTCAAAAATAATGACATATTTAATGACAACCATTATTAGTGTTTCCCTATCCTCTTCACCTACTTGATTAAATTTTTTTTTTATGGGTTTCAACTTATTTTCATAATACAATAAATTATTTACCAGAGATTCTAGTCTGAGAGTGGTACCAGGTCTTACCGAAGAAACATTATGCTCTAATTGGTCCAGAGAAACCTCTTTTGTGGCTCTATCCTTCTTTGCATCTATGTCATGATCACTAATGTCCTATTCATCAACATCCTCTGAGGATGATATATAGTGAACTCTCTTTGATCCAACATTGGCTTCTTGAGATGCACCTTCACCAGAGGAAATGCTTACCCTTTTCTTTCTTATCAACTTAGAAGTTGGGTCTTCCTCCTCTTCCTCCTGGTCTTTAGTAACACTGAGATTCTTCTCCCTTGTAGCTTTTTATTTTCTTCCACACTTAGATGTCACTACCATAGGAACACATTTTCTCTTACCCAATCTAGTAGTAGGTCAAGAAGGGGTGGATCCTTTGCCTTTGTCAGAAGTACTTGGCTCAATCTTTATTATTGTCAGGCCAAACATTGGCACAAAAGGAGCAATCCTACTGGAACTCCTTACTATTGATGACCCTTTAGAATTTTATTAACCTTGAGCTCTTCCTTATGCTAAAAATTCAGTACTTAAGCTAGATTTTCTAAGTGTCTCATCAACCCTTTTTCTCCTTGCTGGTTTTATATGCTCCAAATGAACTTCCATGGATTTTTCTGCATATGTACCAATCCTGGGTTCATTGGCATCTTTTAAGCTTTTCAATAATAGTTGCACATAACCTTTAGGTTCCTATTCTATGATTTCATATCCCAAGGGTTGAATCTACAAAGTCCAGGGTTCAACCGCTTTAACCATACACTCATAAGAAGAAACATGGAATATGATGTCATCCTTGTACATTTTAGCATTTTTTCTTAGAATTATGTCTCTCTCGTTCATATTTTTCTTAAATACAGCAAAGAATGATGTTAGGGAATTTTCTATGTTCTTCAAATCACCCAACTTACACATATGATCAAAAATTTGATGATCAACCGGTCGGGATGGGTCCCAAAACACTGTTTCAACTTTTCTTGGAAGACTCTTAAGGAAATAGAACAACACATAAACAATCAATGAACCAAACTTGAAAGGATATTTCTTCTCCTTCGACATTCTTGGGTTCTCAAACAACTATTGTTTGAGGAGATCACATAAATCATAATCTACACCATTTGTAGCCATGTCAAAACCAATATAGATTGTTGTAGCAGAAACATAGTTCTCTCTGTTAGTGAATTATATTTTATGTACGATCATTATTGATGCATTCTTCACAGTTGGATTAATAATAAGCTTTGTTGTAAGAGCCCTCTTATCATATGTTGCACCAGTGAGATCCATCACCACTTAATTTTTCACTGCTTTTAGCATTGGTATTGGTTCAGTATCACAGAGTTCAGTGACTACTTTGATTAGTTCCTTAATTATCAAATGGGGCTTGTTAGTCCACAAGAACTTATCATGCATTTTGCTAAGGACTGGTTTAACATACTGATCATCCATAGTGGAATAGAAATTAGGAAAGGAGTTCCGACAATCTAGTTTCTTTGCCATAATATTTGAATACTCGGGCTTCACCATGAATTTATCCCCAGTGAGCTCATTCAACCATATGTCAATCATTTTTTTGTGGTTGAATTCCTCAGTCTTAACCCTAATGTACATTATGGTATCCTTTCAAGTCATGACACCATGAGGAATCGAAGAGAAGGCGCCCATAGGGTCATCTTTGAAAACCTTCATTAAATATTTCCTATAGCTCTAATAGATTCATAAAAGGAATTTTCACAAGCTCACAACAACACAAAATCAAAAAATACCTTTTTTTTCGTGAATGATCAAAGTTAGGGTTTGTAAAGATCACACTTCAAATCACCCTAGGAATGCTCCAAATTTCTCGTCACTTTCTTTAAATGAACAATTGATTAAAAATCCTTTACAATTTTTCTTTATAAACCAATGTGATGCCCTAATTTGCATTAAAAGTTATGAAATTTGAAAAGCTGGCAAAAACCCTTCAGTTGCACTAAGAAACCCTAATATGCTCTGCAAGTGAGCATACATGCACTTTTTCTTTCAGTTTCTTTTTCAAAACCTATACCTATTCATTTCTTACAACATCTCCTCATTCCAAATACTAACACACCCAAAATTAGGGGGTTCAAATGGTTTTCTACTAAAGCTCCCCCTAAGACTATGCTAGGTCTATTTCCTGAAGGAATTGTCTACAGTGGATAAGTGAACAGATGCATCAGAAGATTTTGGCTCTTCTTTATTTTTCCATATCTTATTCATTTCTTTCTTAACCTCCTATTTGTCAATCTTCTTAATAGGTTCATTCTTCTTTATGAGAGCAGATTGTTAACCCTTATTAATTTTGCATACCTTTAAGATATGTCCTAGTTTATTGCAATTATAACAAACAACACTTCTCTGATTTGTTTGATTTCCATTAATCCTTGATCTGCATTGATTCGATTTATGCCCAAACTTATTGAAAGTATAGTAGTAACCAACAAAGGATTGATTCACTCTACTTCCATTAAACTAGTTCATCATCTGATTTTAGCATTTACTAGCTCTATGTCTAATCTTATTACAAGAATATCATTATCCAAAGAAGGAAATAGAGAACTAATTCATCCTAATTCTACATTTAGTTGCCTTATGACCAAACTTATTGCATGAAAAACAAGTTCCATTGAAATATGGATACCTTCGAGAATTTTAAGTATGAAAAGATCAAAAAGGATGAAGTATGACTTCAAGGGCATATGGCCAGAGTCAAAGATTTTTTCTTCTTGGTCAAAGATCATGGATACAAATATGGGACATATAGATTATGATGAATTTCAAAAGAGGATGTTTGGAAATCCACCCACTCAATTAGCACAGGTTATCACCCATAGTGGATTGGCTCAAGCAATAGGATTCCCATCAACAAAATTTTTTTTTGGAGAAGGTTTTACAATGTGCAAAACATGATGACTCCAGAACAAGAATTATAATTGGCCCACAAGGAAGAGTCATTGCAAGTCTTACAGAAAAGTTTATTGCAGAGGTGTTCAATAATTCTTTGCATCACAAGCTTATTGAGGAAATTAACATTGGGGAAGCAACAAGGTCTTATGATCAAGATCCCAATAGGGCTTTGGAGATCATCAACAACTCTTGGATATTGAAGCCTAAGCCCCACTATTCAAAGTTGCCTAAACAGTTGCACATGAGTGATTTCAAATAGCAATATCATGATATTAAAACTTTGTTGGGTAGGGTCATGGGAGTTGAAGATGCCCATATCTTTCATACATGGATTTTTTACCCTATCACACAGATAGTGGCTAAAAAGCATTATCATTGGGCTAGAATCATAAGCAACACCTTGGATGCCCAGTTGATAAGTGTAAAGGAAACATATAGGTTTACTATGACTTTATATCTTGTTTATATGTTGGCATAAAGATCAAATATAGGGGTCTTAGTTGCAAAGGGACTATTGGGAAAGATAGAATATGGGACATATATGCACAATTGCAACACAAAATAAGAAAATACAAAATATTCAATGATGCATTTTTCATGTATATTCTCTGGCTGTTGCAAGATGATCTTAACATCAGGATTTTCTATGAGGCCATGGACTTGATCAAGAAATATGGTTAATGGTTCATTCAATTTAAGAGATTCACATACATCTAGATACAAGGATCCCCTATTGTTCCACTCAGATTAATAAGGTATCCGACCAACAAGCTCCTGATGCTAGAAATGACAAGAAAAATTGTAGGCTTTGAGGAGATCCTACAATAGGAGATGAAAAAGAAGGGGTTGGGAGCTGAGTTTCCCTTGAGAATAGGAAATTTTGAGGCCTATCCTTCTATTTAGAGTTCCTATCATTCATAAAAGGATATGACATAGTTTGAGTTATATTCCCATACAAATAGAAGCAGGTTTGATCCATATGGCAAGGCTATAAAGCAGGAAAATAGAACATTCAGGCACAAGGATCATATTGAAAACTACTAGGTGAACTATCGAGATGTGTTTGAACCAATAAG
>CM021106.1:172911798-173206997 GCA_007115665.2 Sequoiadendron giganteum | reverse complement strand
TGTGCAAGGTATTCCAAAGATGCAGAGAATTTGGCATTTCACTTAACCCTAGGAAGTGTATCTTTGAAGCCATTGAAGGGAAGTTTTTGGGTCATTTCATCTCAGAAGAAGGCATATCTATTGATCCATAATGAATAGAGGCTATACTGAAAATCCAACCTCCAGCCAGTAAAAAGGAGTTGAAGTCTTTTTTTGGGAAAATCAACTTTGTCATGAAGTTTATTACTGGCTTTGCAAAATAGTTAAACCTTTGAATGCCATGTTGAAGCAAGATGTGAAATTTGAATGGATTGCTGAAGCGAAGGAGTCTTTAGTGGAAATTAAGCAGGAGATAGTTGAAACCCCAGTATTGGTGAGTCCTGAATATTCCAAGCCTTTCCACATATATTCATTCACCTCTGATCATTCTTGTGATGGCATGCTAACTCAAAAATCTGACCATGGAAGTGAGCACCCTATAACCTTCATGAGTGCTCCATTAAAGTATGTAGAATTGATATATCCTGGTGTAGAAAACAAAGCTTATGCTTTGGTCAGGTGTGTGAATAAGTTTAGACATTACATCCTAAGAAATAAAGCCTATGCAATAGTGCCTGATCCTACAGTCAAACTCATTATGATGCAAGATGAGCCTGGAGAACAAAGAGAAAAATGGGTCACAATGCTAGAAGAGTATGACATTGAAATATAACCCATGAATCTTGTGAGAAGACAAGGGTTGACCAAGACTATGGCTGAGATTGGTCCTAATATTACAACCCAGCAATACCACTTAGAGGATATCTCTCTAGATGAGTGGTATGACGACATTGTATATTATTTCTTGAATCAAAAATGGATTGATCATCTCAACACAATGTAAAGGAGATATTTCCACTTGAAGAGTGACAACTATACTCTGAAAGGGGATATCCTATACAAGAAGAATCATGAGGGAATTTATCTTTGTTCTCCTAGAAAGGAGGAGGCTACTAGAGTGATGACAAAATTCCATGCTAAGTATGACACTGGCCATGCACTACAAAAAATACTTGTGATTAGCTCCATTTGTTGCTTCCACCCACTATTTTAATGTATTTTTCTCCATTTTTTTGAAAAAGTTGGCACTATTTATCAAGCTGGCACCATTTTTGGCACTTTTTGCACCAATCAGGACAAGTAGGCACTAAATCAGGTGCTAATTAACATCGGCTTTAGTGCCAAATTTAGCGCTAGATTTAGCATTGGGTTTAGCACCATATTAAGCACTGGATTTAGCAGTGCCAGATTTAGTGCTAGATTTAGCACCGGATTTAGCATCAGATTTAGCACTGGATTTAGCACCAAATTTAGTGCCGAATTTAGCATCGGATTTAGCACTGGATATAGAAAGTGGCATATCGGTAAGAGATATCAACTTATCTCATCGACACCAAAAAAAAACATCAAAGGAACATAAGATATAATGTCGATGAGACATTGAGATATCGATAAGACAAATAAGATTGTCTCATTGACACTCTTCAAGTAATGATCAAAAGAATACACTGCTATATCACCGGGAAGGTGAGCAACATATGCGGTAGATTGGTATACACTACAACCCCACTACTAGAAGGCTTCCGTGGGGTGGAGGTATACTGTGCTATCGCCAGAAAATCAGAATCCTCTCATGGTATGGTGGTATACAATGAACTATCTCCAAGGAGTAAGAAATCACTCGCGGTATGGTGGTATTAGGTAGTCTGATTTAGCATCAGATTTAGCGTTGGATTTAGACAGTGGCATATCAGGTAAGAGATATTAACTTGTCTCATCAACACCATAAACCAACATTAGAGGAACATAAGATCTAATGTCGATGAGACATTGAGATATCAGTAAGACAAATAAGATTGTCTCATCGACACTCTTCAAGTAATGATCAAAAGAATACACCTCTATACCACCAAGAAGGTGAGCAACATATGCGGTAGAGTGGTATACACTGCAACCCTATTACTAGAAGGCTTTCATGGGGTGGTGGTATATCACACTACCACTAGACAGTCAAAATCCTCTTGTGGTATGGCAGTATACACCACACTACCGCCAGGCAGTAAGAAATCTCTTGCGGTATGGCAGTAGACTATGCTACCACACCTCTCTCACAATCATCCATCGGTACAGAAGTAAAAGCATGAATTGAACACTTATGAATTTAATAGATAATAGTAATTTTTTATTATTAAATATATGTATTTTGTTTTCTAAATTTATTTAAATATTAAAATATTTAATGATTAAACATATTTGAGTTTTTTCACATCAATATTTTTACCACCATGATTTGAGTTTTTTCACATCAATATTTTTTCCGCCATGATGAGTTAGCACAAAATACTCATCCTAATTTTTAACTCTCATTTTCACTTGGTTTTTTCAAGCTCCCTTGCCCTACACATGCCACCATCATTAGAGTTTGAAATATAGAGCTTTCTAAAGGAGTGTCTGTCAATTTTCTCATTGATTTTGAGATTTTTCTTCACATAAATTTTTGTTGAGGCTGAATCAGGTAATGCTTTCATGGTTCATCATTTGTTTCCACTTATCTGAATGTGTTTTTAAAGACATTCCTTCTCAGATTCTAATGCATTTTTCTCTTGCTTTACTCTATAGATGCCTTGCTTGTATTGAGGATAACATCAAAGCACTTTTGTAGCTCACATTTCTTCGAACAACAAGAAGTTGAGTAAGTTTCTATGCACCTTTTCTTTGTATCTTACCTTTTTTTCTATCAAAACAAGCTCGATTTGGACTCAATAGATACGAATGAATGGGTGTTTATTTCTACCATGCATCCTTATTTTGTAACCCTTTTATCTTGGCTCGACTTCTCTGGACTTAGCTCACTAGAAAAAGAAATGAAACAAATCATACTCTACATATTTGGTTTGATCAAATGATGAAATATTTTTTTATTTCTGCATTTTTTCTCTTTCCTCGTGATAGCTTGGTCGTGGCCTCTCAAGAATATTTTTTCTATTTCCATAAATAACAGTGTAAAATTTTCTTTATTATATTTTTGAGCCTCCATTATGGCTCCATGATTATGGTTGTGGGCTCTATTCAATGACATTTTGGGTTTGTCTTTGATCTAGGGTTTTTCAAAAACTCGTGACTTGTATTGCAGATACGAGATCTTAGAAAAATGAGTGCAAGCCTTTTGGCATGATCTTTCACTTCTCAGAAAGAAAAATAAATCCTTCCACATTTGGGGCTCAGCCCAGAAACCCTAAACCATGGGTTTGTAATATTCGGCATATCCTTCTCCTTTCTTGCAAGTATTTTACATTTTCATTTTTCAGAACCCGCTTCACAAGACAAGTGCAATATTTTTTTGTATGTTCATTTTTCTCTGAACAAGAAAAAAATGGAGATGATTGATGCAGAGCATGGTGGGCTTCAAAGCTCTTCAAAGACACAAACACAATTTTTTGTAAGATCACTTGTGTAAGCCTCTAAGAAGCTTATTAGGCTACTAATTTTTAATTAGTTTGCAAGGGATTATTTGCTATTTCTTCGCCAATTTCCTATTTTATAGCGAGTTATGGTTTGTTTCTTTCTAATCACAAGGTGCATTTCAGTGAACTTGACCATTCTGAATTATTTAAATGTAGAAACCATATGGTTGATGTTGAATGCTATTGCTGCTCCAAGGCACTTTGACTTCTTTCTTAGACAATGAGATTCCCTCAAGACATGAGTGTGGTTATCATAGCTCTAAACACTCATTTCAGCATGAAGAATGCATCAATTCGTAGTAGAATTTGTAAAGAACTTGTCTCTAATTATGAATGTTTTAGATTGTTACATATAGTCATGGTCATATTCTCATGATAGATTCCTTTGAAACTTGTGACAGGTATGTATTTGAGGACCAAATTGAGTTTATCAAGGAATCGATACTTGAAGGAGAATAGGTACTTTAACAAATTAACTCATATGTTGATGTTTTGAATTGTAGATCAGATATCTTCTTTTGATTTAAATAGTAATAAGATATATGTTTCTTTATTTGGTTGATTGGACTAAACTTTAGAGAATAAATGGAATCTTTTTAGAGTTTTATATGTATTTTTATAAGACTTTTTAACTTTACAACATAGATTATGTATTATTCACTTTTGATTTTTTGTTAATTTGATCATTATTGATGTTTTATCCTAAATCAGGCTGAGGGTGATGATTTTGAAAAGGATTCTAGGACAAAAACAATTTCACACAAACTTTAGGTGGGATGCATTTTCTTAATGCCTGAAATGAGTGTAGCATTTAGATATAGAAGGTATCAAAAATAATTTTGCACCATAAAATGTTTAATGTACATATATTATATGAATCAACTAATTTTAATTTTCATTTTACTCCACTAAAATTCAATAAATCCTCATTTGCAATCATCAAGCCACTGGAAGGAACATTGTTTCCTTTTATTTTATTCCTGACATACCAACAACTAAAAATTTTCATTGTTTTTTCAAAATTATTGGTTATTTGATGCTAGCTTAACTTTTCTTGCAATGGTTGTGTAGGATGAAAACAATAGCCATATCAAATTCCTTTTTCCCAAGTCCTACTCTCTCAAGGTTAACAATCTCAATCTCACTAATAGTGATTACTAAGAAAGGTAATTCCACCAACTCTACCAAATAGTTTATCATAGGAATAATAAAAGAAGATGCTTTGAAAGGAACTCCATGAAAACCAAGCTCTCTAAATGGTATATCAAACTCTAGTTCAAAATCTTATAGATGAGGTTGATCCCATAGCTTTGTTACTCGATTGACAAATCCTTGAAAATCTGCATTGATTTTATTTTTCTTGTCCCTCTCTTGCTGTTCTTCCTCAATTTCATTAGGATCATACATTTACCTTCTTTCCCCTCCTAAATTTTGGACCACATCCATTACCTCCACATAAAACTGGAAATCCTCAGTCTTCTTGGTTACACCATGATATGGTTATGCAAATTAAAATGAAGAAAATTAATCATCTCCTTCTCCACTAGCTAGAAGAATGCATGCTTAATGTTTTGATACATGATACCAGCTCTCTCTTCTTCTCTCATGGTTGAATATCGAAATCCATTATGGCGGGCCTCCAAATTTCCACTCATGTTTCTTCCTCTTCCACCAAATGTTGGCATATTTTACTAATGTTTATTAGAATTAGTGCATGTTTTACATCATTGGAATGACATATTAGTTGTAACATTTTTGTAATTTTAGTATGGTATGTGCACTTTGATATGATGTAATATGATTATGGTTTTTTTTCACATGTTGTAATATTATATATATAATAGAAAAATAAATTATTGCATGTAATGAATAATAAATTTTCATTTTAAATGATTTTTTTTTGTTGAAAACAGGTCTTCCAGAAGATCAAGATGATACTCATGATATAGATCCAAAATATGTTGGTTTTGGTATAGATCACATGGCAGAGGATGATGACATCGTAGATACAAAAGGCACTGAGGCCGATGATGATGATGATGATGATGATAATGATGATGATGATGGTGATGATGATGATGAGGTAGTTGCTAGTAGTAGCTAGTGACATTCATGATCATTGTTGATATATCGTTATGATTCCTCTTTTCATGGTTACTATAATATGTATCATTTTCACAGCTTGCAGTACCATATTATTGATTTGTATCATTTTGACATCTATCATTTTAACTTATATCATTTTGACATGTATCATTTTGACTTGTATCATTTTGAGCTATATAAAATTTATCATTTTTACTTATATCATTTGCACATGTATCATTTTGACATGTTATTAATCTAGTGGCATATTTGACTCACTTGTTTTAATCACTTGTTTTGATCTACTTATATAGATATTTGAATCACTTTTTTAATTATAAATGATGATCATGTTATAATAATTATCTTTTTATTTAATCATATGAGTTATTTAAGAGCCATGATCAATTTAACTAATTAAATTGAAATAAAACATATTAAATTAATAAATGGAAGCAAAACAAGAAGAATTTTTAGAAGCAAAAAAGGAAGCAACAATGGAAGCCAAACTAGAAGAAAACTATAAGCAAACTAGAAGCAATCTTGGAAGAAAAACTTGGTGTTATTTAGGAAGAAAAAACAAAAGCAATTCAAGTAGCAAACAAAGAAGTAATAATGGAAGCAATTTTAGAAGCAAAAAAAGATGCAATAATAGAAGTCATATTAGAAGCAACAAAAGACACAAAAATGGAAGCATAACTAGATGCAAGAAGCGATGTTATATTGGAAGAAAAATTGGAAGTAAAATTGGAAGCAAAATTGGAAGCAAAACTGGAAGCAAAATTGGAATCAAAACTAGAAGCAAACCCGGAAGCAAAACCAAAAGCAAAAATAGAAGAAAAACCAGAAGAAAACCTAGAAGCAAAAATAGAAGAAAAATTGGAAGCAAACATGGAAGCAAGACAAGAAGCAAAACCAGAAGAAAAATTGGAAGCCAAACTAGAAGAAACAAAAGTCGGTGCTAAACCTGGCACTAAATCCGGTGCTAAATCCAGTGCTAAATCTGGTGCCGAAGTGAGCATACCAGTTTATGTCGAGTTTGTCACCAACATAAGTGCCCAATTCATGAAATCAAATGCACTTAAATTTGGTGCTATTTTAGGTGCTAATTTCCTATTTTATTGTAGTGATGGTTTTAGACCAACTACTGCAAACAAAATCTTAAGGGCAAGATATTATTGGCCAACTTTACTTAAAGACACACACAATCACGTGTGAACTTGTCATGTTTTTTAAATTGTAACAAGAAAGGAGAAGCATGCAACACTTTTGCTCCAATCGGTAGTTGAGGTAAAACCATTTGCATAGCGGGGATTGGAATTTATCGGTCCAATCAACCCACCATCCTCGGTAGGCCATAGGTATATTCTCACTGTAACTGATTACTTTAGTAGATGGAATGAAGGTCTTGCTTGCAAACAGTGCACTTTTGAAGTGATAATCAATTTTCTAGAATCAAGTATTATCAATAATTTCGGTTGCCCATTTGCTTTAGTCTATGATAATGGTCTTACATTTTCTTCCCTTAAGTTTTCTGGTTGGGCGTTTGATCATGGTATCATTGTCAATTTTTCTTCTAATTATTACCTGCAAGGAAACATTTTGGTTGAGTCCATGAACAAAAACCTTTTGAAAGTCATCTATAATTTTTTAGAGAGGAACCCCAAAGATTGGCACACCCAACTTAGATTTTCCCTCCTGCATATTGTACTAGACATAATGCCTCTCTAAGAACTTCTCCTTATCACCTTGTGTATGGTCTTGAACCGGTGTGTCCCATCCAGCTGAAAATACCCACCTTGTAGCTCATTAATGATTACTATGATGAAGGGGATAAGTGTGAGGCTCATCTAGCTAAGATTTTACACCTTGAAGAGAAGAGAGATGAAGCATTAGATAATTTTGTAAAACATCAAGGTGTCGTTAAGAGATGGTTTGATCGAAAGGCCCAAGTAAAAGCATTCAAAATCTTTGATCTAGTCCTGTATTGGGACAAGGCACATGATAAGAAGGGAGGACATGGAAAATTTGATAAGCTTTGGCTTGGTCCCTTCTAGATTTCAAAGATAAAATGAGATAATTCTTTTCGCTTGAAAACTATCATTGGAGAGGATGTCCCATTGCCCATCAATGGGCAGTATTTGAAGCATTACTTCTTGGCATGAGATGTTTGCATCTCTTCCTTGTACATAGTTAGTTTAGGGGGTTGTGCTCTTTTGGTTTGCTCTTTTCTTTATTTTGTTTTCGGTGTTTGTTTCTTTTTATTTTCTTTGTTTTGGTTTGTTTTCTGCCTTTGGTTAGTGTAGGTCTACTTTGGTTTGGTTTGGGTTTTCTTCTATTTTTTGCTTTTGGTTTTGGGTTCCTCTATCCTCTTCTAGGTGTGTTTCACTTGCATGGTAATTATTATGTTATCGAGGATTTTTCTAAGTATTTCTTTTACAAACTCTAATCATCCTTCTGGAATAAGTTAGTGAAAATCGTCTACTCGGTGTCACATGTGTTATATGTTTGAAGTAGATGAGTCTCTAGATTAGGTTAGTTCTGGAATGTGCTTGAGTCTTAAACTTATATACACATCTTAAGAATCCTTAGGTTGTTGAAGGTTCTTTGTGAAGTTTGGTCAAGTAAAAAATCCTATTTCTGCTTCAGTACCATTGTGGTTCTCAACCCTAAGTGTGAGCTTCATTACTTACAGGGTTAAAATGAAAGTTTAAATGATATTTAATAGAATATCAAAAGAAAAGAAAAGAGAATATTCACCTTATCAAGGGCATCCAAATATCTCTATCGAGGCTATGGATGCCTGACTGGTAGTAGAGCTATGTTTGGGAGAACCATGGTGATAACCTCATTGGGGTTATGGATGGTTGACTGGCAGTGAGGCTCTATCCAAGTTGCTTTTGGGGTTAGAATATTTACATAGCTTGACTAGAATGACCTTGGTCACCCCAAGAAAATGGAGGGAGGGAAATGAATACATTCACACACACTTAGACTTTGGCACAAGAAGATCTAATCTATTGGCTTTGAAGCTTTGTTTATTAGGTGACCCGATGCGAGGACCGAAACCAGAGTTCTGGGTTCTTGATCCCAATTTGCCATTGAAATTCTTTGGAGCATTTCCCCAGCAGAGTCACCATTTTTTGTGTATTTTTTACACACACACCCCACTGAGGTAGGGACCCTCTTTTCTTGATAAATGTTTCATGTTTGTTTTTCATAGGGTCTTGACTTCATCCCCTTAAGAGATAAGTATCTCAATCTTGGTTTCGTTTCACCCATGTACTTAATGATAAATTAGCATTTGACATGTCATTTTGCAACTTCATGATGATTGCTTGACTCCTTGAGGCTAACCCTATCATAAAATTTTGACTTGGAGGAAAAAATGGATAAGTTCTGGCCAGGTTTGATAATTTTGAGGTACCTCGAACTACCTGAACCCTAATTCAATCGGGTAATCTGAGCTACTTTTGATTACCTAAGTCTGAGCTCCCATCGGGTTTCTAATTTTCTACCAGCATGCACATGAGCATGTATTACTTGTATTAGTGGGTTTTAAAGAGCCAGGTTGGAAATATAATGAGAGGTTTGGGGTCATTTGGTCATTTTACATTTGTGTAAGTTTTGAGCTAAGAAATTTTCCTCAATCTTTCCTCCAATTTGAGCCAAGGTGGGATTTCATTCTCTCTGCGTGAATGTCCTTGAGTTTGAAAATGCTCATTGTCGGTCTTCTATTGCATTTCTCTTTATTGTATACTATTTCAAGTTATTCCTTTTGATATTTTGTGGGTGATTTTGATTTATTTCAAGCTTCATTATTAATATCTTGAATGGTGAGTAATTTGTTGAGTTTTGGGTTGAGGAATTGTTCCGCCATATACGGGTTCTATTCTTTAAAATACATTCCTTTGAATTTGAAATGGGTATAGATTTAAGTAGGAATGGCATCTTGATCTATTGAATGTCCTTAAAACCTGCCTCATTCACTCTGCTATCTAATTGATATTGAGATCTTGAGGTAACAACTTGTTTCCAACCATTAACTAAAAACCCTAGTTTCATGCTTGTAAATTTGATAAAGGGGATTAACGATGTTGATGAATTTTTTTTGAGTGACTTGTTTGATTTGAGTTCATTATAAGTGACAAGGATTTATTTTTTAGAAGGTAGATTCACATTCATTTATCTTTTGGGGCAAAGAAGTTTCACCACTTAGAAAATTTTGATTCCTAAGCTAATCTCAGTAATTTTGAGGTTGCTTGGATTTCCTGAGCTCTAATCCACTCAGAGAATATGAGTCCCCTTGGATTTTTCAAATCCACTATGCATCCAAAAATTGAACTCGAAGGGTGAACACTCAGTGAATTTTTTATCTTGTCTAGTAATTTTGAGCCACCTTAGATTACTGAAATGTTAGTTCACCCAAGTAATATGAGGACCCTTGAAGTACCCAAGCCCTATGAATTTGAATTCCTGATGTGATAAATGAATCAAAGTTTGAATGCAAGAAATTTGTGATGTGTTTTTCGAGATGATTTGTGCTTGAATGTGTTTGATTATAACAATGAACCTCATCTATTCTAGATTCTAAGCAAATACAAGTCTAAGCGAGATCTGTGTTTTGATTCCCGAGGAATCCGAGCCTACTCAAATTACCCGAGATCTAATCCAGCTGAGGAATCCAAGCCTCCTCAGATTACCCGATCTTTTTCATTATGCCTCAAAATTTCAATAATAATCACAAGAGGGTTTGCCTTATGAGGTTCTAGGATCATTGCATGGGATATTGATTGGTTTGAGTGAATTTTATGTGCATGCATAATGTGTTAATGAGATTTTTGAAAATGAATTGCTTGCCTTACATTGTCATTGGAACTTAAATAATTACCATTTTCATTTTCTAGAAATATTATTACTCATATTGGTGATCCATGAATAGATATAATAGATTATATTGGTGTTTTCCTTTTTGGTGGTCTTGGTCCTTTCTAACAAATGCAAGTAGATTTGAGTCTTGACGAGGCATCTAAGTCAAAGGATTCTCTGGTGCAAGAGGAGGTTAAGAAAAGATCAGAAAGGATGAAGTATGACTTCAAGGGAATATGGCCGGAGTCCAAGATTGGTTTTGCTTGGTCAAAGATCATGGATACAAATATGGGACATATAGATTATGATGAATTTCAACAAAGAATGTTTGGAAATGCACCCACTTAGCTAGCATAGGTTATCACCCATACTGGATTGGCTCAAGCAATAGGATTCTCACCAAAAAAACATTTTCTAGAGTGGGTTTTAGAATGTGAAAATTATTATGACTCCAGAACAAGAATTATAATTGGCCTACAAGGAAGAGTCATGGAAAATATCACTAAAGAGTCTATTATGGAGGTGTTCAATATTGCCTCGCATCACAAGCTTATTGAGGAAATTAACATTGGGGAAGAAATAAGATTTTATGATCAAGATCCCAATAAGGCTTTGGAGATCATGAACAACTCTTGGATATTGAAGCCTAAGCCCCACTATTCAAATTTTCCTAAACAGTTGCACAGGAGTGATTTCAAATAGGAATATCATGATATCATAAGTTTATTACGTAGGGTCATGGGAGTTGAAGAGACCCATATCTTTTGTACATGGATTTTTTACCCTATCACACAGATAGTGGCTAACAAGCATTATGATTGGGCTGGAATAATAAGCAACAATGTGGATGCCCAATTGAGAAGTGTACAGGAAACTAATAGGTTTACTATGACTTCATATCTTGTTTATATGTTGGGACACAAGACTTAGTATAGGGGTCTTAGTTGAAAAGGGACTATTGGGAAAGATATAATATGGGACATACACCCACAATTGCAGCAAAAAAAAGCAACTACAAAAGAGCCAATGATGCATTTTTCATGTATATTCCTAGGTTGTTGTAGGATGCTTTTCACATCAAGATTTCCTCTAAGGCCATGGACTTGATCAAGAAATATGGTCAATGGTTCATTCAATTCAAAAGATTCACATACATTCAGATACAAGGATCCCCTATTGTCCTACTCAGATTACCAAGGTATCTGACCAACAAACTCCTGATGCTGGAAGTGACAAGACAAATGGTAGGCCTTGAGGAGATCCTACAATAAGAGATGAAAAATAAGAGGCTGGGAGCTGAGTTTCCCTTGAGAATATGAACTTTGGAGGCATGTCCTTCTATTCAAAGTGCCTATCATTTAGAAAAGGAGATGGTACAATTTGAGCTATATTCCCATACAAACAAGATTAGGTTTGATCCATATGGGAGGCCTATGAAGCAGGAAGAAAAACATTCAGGCACAGGGATAATATTGAAGACTACTAGGCTAACTATCAAGATGAGTTTGAAGTGATAAGGAGAAGATTCTCTAGGTTTCCATTGAAATTAATCAGATTATATAGAATTGCAAAGGTTCCTAATCAGGTGCAAGAGGATGATGTAGAATTTCTCTAGCACGATGATTTTGATCCATACAAGAACAAGACCCTACCTCCAATCAACTGGTTAGAGGAGGAGGTAAAAGACCTAGATCAAGTTACTACACTGGTCAAGAAGTACTCTAGGCTATGGATGAAGCACAAGGTATTGGAGCTAGAGGCTGATGGGACCAAGTTGACCTATGACTTGATGGGGGATCTAGAGTCCCAATCTAAAGAAGAGGTTGAAATTGAAAAAGGTGATGATACTGTTGAACCTCATGAGGAGGATGTCATCTCAAAATAGGAAGCCATGTCAATAAAGAGAAAAGCTAAGAGTCAAGCACATGTTATACAGGGAGAGAAGCCCTCTCCTAAGACATAGAAGGCCCCTGAAGCCAATATTACAACTAAAAAGGGAGAGGCTTCACAACTTATGAGGAAAAGTAAATTGGTCACATAAAGAAATAAGGCTACTAAGGTAGGGAAGGGTGAGGCCACCATTGATTCCCCTTCTTTGGAAAAGATTGTTGATGTGGAGAGTTCTAGGGAAAAGCCCCAAGTTTATGTCAGAAGAAACTCTCCCAAGCACAAGGCCTCTCTTATAAAAGAAATGAGAAGTGTAGAAGAAAAGGTGTAGAATGAAGAGGCACCTTCTGATGATATCGATAGGAGAGTAGCTACAAGAAATAATTATCCTCCTCTTTCTCCTCCTAATATGCCAATTTCAGAGGTATCTTCTCTCGACAAAGGAAATATATCCAATGATCCTAAACATCATGAAGTTGAAAACGAAGAAATTTCTACTCCCAACAATGGAGAATGGAGGAGATTCGTAAAGGAGATAAACCAACCTACCTCTAGAGAAGAAAGAAAAAATTTGTAGTCTAAAGTGGTGCAAGAGAAGCCACCTAGGTCTCCAGAAAAGGTGATAATTGAGGAATTGGAAGACCATTCAGAGGAAGAAGGGAATAGGGAGGAAATTGTTGATAGTCCTCACCAAGACAGAGGACCAAGGAGATCAACTGGAAACATAAAAGAATGTTGAGGAAAATGTGGTTGATAGTCAAAATAAGGAGATAGCTATAGAACAACCCACCATCCTTGAATGGCTAGAGAAAAGTCTTAGTAAGAAGCCAATAATTGTGCAAGAGGAAACTCCTAGTTGGGACAAACTGCTGGAATAGTGGGGGCAACCCAAGTAGAGGAAAAGAGCGAGAACAATCTCTAAAATCTCAAGAGATGAATCTAATAAAAAGTTTTTCCATGTTGTAGTGCTCACATCAGATAAATTTAAAGATGATGTTAGGCCCTCCGATTATAAGGTACAAACTATTAATCTAGGACCAACCACCAAGGAGCAAGAAAAAGAAGAATTTCAGGAATCTTCTTAGGCTATTATGAGAAGATTAGACAGAGAAACTGAGGACAAGGAAAATCTATGGAAGCAACTAAATGATGTTTATAAATATGCCCAACACTTGATGAAGCCTCTATAGGATAGTACCAATGGTGGTTCTTTAATTCCAGAAGGGTTTCTACCCAAAGAAGCAATTTTAGAAATACAAAGATTAAAATCCACAACTCACAACACCCATGAATGAATTCAGGAGATCAAAAAAAGGGGTGATAAATCAATTGAGCAAATATTTGGCATTTATTCCAAGGTTGTTGAAATTCTTGAGGACTCCTCACAATTTTTTGCAGATTGCAAAATGATTGATGAATCAATTGTCGATGAATTGAAGAAAATTTTGCAAGTTCTTAGGGATGAATGGGTAAAAATGAATATCTTCTCTTCAGATGAATTTGGTAAGGTGAAGGAGTGGATAGAGGTTTGGAATTATAGGAAAGAACTCCTCTCCAAGGTTTTGAAGAAAATCATGAAGCTGCCACGGAAAATGAAGGAAATATATGATAATTGTATCAGTTTTCTAGAAATAATGATTGGGAGAAGAAAATGTGGTCAAAGGAAAATGAATGCTAATAGATTGCAGTTGTGGTGGCACGAAATGCATGCTCCTTCTAAGAGTGCTCCCATTACTAGAGACAAATTAGAAGATGCAACAATCTATATTTCTATACTAGATAAATATCATGAGTTATAGGTTGAGTGGAATAAGTTGATGCCTCAGTATTTAAAGGAATATAAAAATCATAAGACAAGGGTTCAATTTATTCCAATCCCAGCTCTAGCAGATATGGGAGAAATGTTGGGAAAATTCAAGAAATTATCCAATAAGTTAGAGGACAACTAAGAGGGAGAAAGTATCCATCTTGCAACAGCCTAGAATTTTGTGCTAATCATGTGACAATACATCTAGAGGATGACCACAAATTTTGTGCCATAAAATAAATATTTTGGAAGAATTCTAGGCTAACCTAGATGATGTTTTTTATAGTTTAATATAATTTTATTATTCAAATCTCTCTAGGCCAACCTAAAGGGCCAACCTCAACATGCAAACCCTGATTTTGGGTTTATCTAATATCACTTTTCTATAAATTGAGGCTCCAACCTCATTTGTAAGGGTTAAAATTAGTGAGATATAGTTGCTAGATCTAGAATTGAGTTAGGAGTTAGTATTTTTTGAGATAAAATACTGATACATTGAGAATACTTGAATTGTTGCAAATTTGGGTGATTCAATATAAGTAAAGACATTGTTTTTTGGTGCTCTTTCTTGTGTTGTTTCACTTGGCATGGTTCTTGTTGTTCCAAATCTTTAAGATTGATTTGAGATTAGTAGTTTCATGTTAGACTTTCGATTTAAATGTGATACAATGGTTTTTATGGTTCAATATTTAAATTTTTTGATAAATCCTTGGTCCATACTTTTATTAGCTTTTTGATCATTAGTTATTGTGTAAAGTTAGTCTGGGCCTTGAATTTATGTGTTAAGTTCAATTGTGGGTATTTATTAATTTCAATTGTTAAATAAGGTTGATCTAGGTGAATGCTTCATGATCTGAAAATATTTAATTCCTCAGAATATTGCACTATGTATGTGAGATTGCAGATATATTTTGGGTTTAGTAGAAATTAGTTTTCAAGGGTTGGTCCACTTTAAGTGTTTAAGTATTTGCATTTATGGCCTTAGGATTGGTTTACTTTTCATAGATCTCTCTAAACCCTTTATCTTTTGTTATTTCTTTTGAAATTTGGGTTAAGCTTAAGGAATAAAATATCTACAAGTTATAATATCTTGAAATTTCCAGCATTGTTCATTTGTAAGGCCCCTTATGAAAACCAAAAAATTTACATTTACGATTGAGTTGTTCATGCATTATCGAGACCTGACATTAGAGACCTTGAGGTTATCTCTTGAGGCTTGCTAATAGAGATTTACCTTTCAAGAGAGATAGGATGTTATATTTTGTCTAAGTTGTTGTTGTGCAGAAAAAACCATCAACAAATTGGCACTAGAAGGAGGGCCTTGTTGGAAACAATTCACACTAAGAGGGGGGGGCTGAATTAGTGTTGTGCAAAAAATTAGATTTAGTAATATTTAACTTCAAACAATCAATAACATTCATTCACAATGCATAAACAAGAAAGTAAAAACAACACCATAAAACAAATATTTTTACGTGAAAACACCGTTAGGGGAAAAATCGTGGTGGATGGCCAATCCACAAGTATGATTATGAGTATACTCAAAAGTGAAGATTACAAGGGAATGCACTTGCATTCAGGCGCACTGCCTAGAGCTCACTGCTCAAGAAAGAAAGGGATTGCTGCCAAAGATTTTAGATTAAAACCATCTGAATATTTGAATTGAGATGATAGCATCTAAAATTCCTGATTATAGTTCCAAATTAAGCACAATAATGGATTTGTTCTTCTACAAACTGAATTTGCAATTCTGCTCTGCTCTGCTTGTGCACACAACATATATCTTCCATGCGCAAGTGAAACTACACATTATCACACCTCTACTCTACTCTAACTCACTATTCAGACTTCAACACAACTCTTACATCATGCAAAATGATACGAAAGACCAAGTATATATATCTGCAACATAGGATTTATTTACACTTTGTCAACTTCAACAAAACAAAAGAAAATTACAATTGTCGACTCACATTATGAGAAATATTCAATGTGTACCCACAAAGGTTGACCATAACTTGGCTAGGACCCAAACAATGACATACAAACATAGATATACTTAATCAATTTTTCCCATACATCCGTGACTTAATACATTCATGAAGTCAACTTCAATACAAGAAAAACTGAGAATACAACAACTGAATCCTCTAAATTTCACATGATCTAGCATAAGCCACTGTGCTTCAGAAGAAATAAATATAATATGCCAACAAATGTTCCCTAGGATGTGCAAAGAAAAATAATACCCAGAAATGATCTTATAGATCGAAGAACATTGTGTTGTTGGATACTCTATTCTTGCTTGACAATTCTGAGTCTTCTTTCCGGTAGGAACAAATGATGCAATGTGGACCTGATAGATGATTATGGTTGCCATCACTGACAACACCAAGTGAACCTCACAATGTATCTTTCCAATAGGCCTGAATAAGCAAGCTAGATCACTTTTTGTCTGCAATTTCTCCTCAAAGGTTTCGAAGAAGAACGAGATCTACACTAGGGGAGGAATATTTTCAGGAGTTACAAGCCCCTAATAGGTCAAGGAGGACTAGAAGAAGAGGATAATCATCATCTGCCCCACCTTTTCCATCCTCTCCTTCATCCTCACCTTCATCCAATTCCTCATCATCTGATTCTGAGGACATTCCCATTCAGCAACCCTAGCCAGTTGTTAATCAACCACAACCACTTCCACCACCACCAATGGCTTTCTTGGAAAATAACCCCTCACCCCTGTCCTTTAATAACTACAAAGTCATGTCGAAGAATTCAGAGAATTTTTTTTCCAAGTTTCACACCAATGACCCTAACAAGACAGCTGAGGCGCCCATTAAAATTTTTTAGATTTGCTTTAGGGATAGGGGTATCAATCATGAAGATGTTGCATGTAGGATTTTCCCATATTCCTTAGGAGAGGATTCCTTTTATTGGTATAACCATCTACTTGCTGGGTCAATCCATAAAATCTCATATCTAAAAGGAAAAGGTCATTTTATTACTTTTTCATCCCAATTAAGGAGTAGAGCAAAATGATTCAAACCTATTCTCAGGAGAGCAGTAAGGGTAAGATCTTGAAGAATGATCTTTTTTGAAGAAATCGGGAAGCAATCTAATTTTAATTGAATAAGGTGGTTACCCTAATGTCTATATGACTAGGTAAAGAGCGACCTAGTCAAAGGAATATCCATTAGGCTCACAAAATTAATGAATCCTGCTAGATCAATCATGTTGTCATCTAAGCCTCCTTTTTTTTTTTTAGGATATAACGAATAATTGAAGTCCCATCCCAACATCCATAAATCCTCCTTCCTATTTTTTATTTTATTTTCAAAAAATTCCCATAGATTAAGTTTATCAAGGCATAGATTGGGACCATAAATGTTTACTAAGTTCCACTTGATAGAGGTGGTAGTGTCTTCCAAATAAACCATTAGATATTTTTTACTAAGTATAAATCCAATGGATCTAGATAGTCTGATAGGATTCCAACCCAAAGCACCTTTTGGATCACTAAGCACAAATTTAGGATTAGGCCAAAAACTCTTAGCTGCTTTTTCAATGGTTTCCCCTTTCATTTTAGTTTCCTAAATTATTAGGATATCAAGTTTCAAGTCCACCATACAAAAATTTTCAGATGTTGTTTAAAGGGTCTATTTAGAACCCTAATATTCCCAAAAATCAATCTCATTGTAATCAAAGAAATGGTAGTATCACCTTAATATTGAAAAAAGGGGGGAAAGAATCCCCCAACTTACTTCTTTTCTGACTTATTTCCTAAAAGAGAGTCAAGGCTTTTCTATTTTCTTGAAAAAACATCAGGAGTTGTATATTTATTCCTTAACTCATTTAGAGGCATCCTACCAGCTTTTTTTCCTCCTTCAACATCTAACTTCGTTTTCTTTGTAGATTTTTCACTGAATTGGTTCCAATATTCATCCCCTATATCTTCAAAATGGGGAGAGGAAAGGTTCTGAGGACACTTACCATTTATTAAAAAAAATTCTACTTTAAGTCAACAAATGAAACTTTATCCACAACTTGATGTTGTTTCTCTGAAGAAAAACAATGGATAGAGGAAATCAAATTCAATTCCTTCTAAATATTTATCTCTCCTTCCTTAGGGGATTCTATAGTTTCTTTCTAGGCTATCGGTGTTTTTCCTTCTAGTTCTTGTGTTATATTTTTATTATTATTCTCTAATTATATGTGAGCACTCTTGCCAAGATTGGTGTTTGAAATATTCTCAGAGCCAAGAATTATATTAGGGTTTAGGGGCCCCTCTCCATTTTTTTTTTGAGTCAACAACTTTATTCCTTTCAAGTGGAGTATTCAACTCTACCAACTTCACCATAACCTTTGGAGAGATTTAAGTTGAGATGAATTGAGTAGGTTCAATCTCCATGCAAGGAATAAGAAAATTAGAGGTAGGATTCAAAGGAATATCAAAGGCCTTCTTTAAGTTCTTTGGTTTAACATTTTTAGGAGGGGAATTCAATGACTCACCTAGATTGTTATTCTTTGGTTCCTCCATTTTCTTATTGCAAGCATCTTGATGGTGGGAAAACTTATTGTAAATTTGGTAATAGAATTTAGCATTTTCATATTCTAAGGGTTGAACCCATTTACCAAATTTCTTCTTTAGGGTGACATATGTTGGGAGGACCATATTAACAACAACATTCACACAAATTCTAGTAAAAACTATTCATGATTTGAGCTAGGTTAATTTATAAAAAATCAAGAGGGTACAAAAGGAATCGACAATTCCTTTAAAGATATTTTGATTCAAAAATTCCAAGGGTAAACTAGGGAGTTGAACCCATGACAGAGCAACCTTACCAAGCTCAGCAGAGGCATCGAAACTAGGTTTCCATTTGCAAAGGGACAAAATATTTTTGAAACCCCAGTTGAAGGACCAAGGGCCTCCCATTAGAACCTTAATCATGTCTTCAAGAAAAAAAAAAAAAAACATGAATAAACCTTTGGCAATAGAAATTATTGATACATTATCCTTAATATTCCAAGTATCATTAGCCCATTTTTGTACTTGTTGATGTTTGGCCAGTTAACAAATAATTTCCCCACCATAGACAACTTAAGGCCCTTGATTTCCTAATCCAATAGTTGATACGGGACGTGTACTTCTAAACCCTCCACTAAGAAGAAATCCAACAAAGAACCTTAAGAAGCCTTCATCAATTCATTTCCACCCACTAGTTTGTCCACATAGGAAACTAGGTCCTCACCAAACAAAAAAACATCCCATTCCTAAGAGTTCAAAACATGGATTTTCTAGGTGTATGAGTTAAGACCTTGACAAGAGATGATGAAGAATTTTTTCCAAGAGATGGAGTAGAATTTTTAGATGGGGGAGTCCTATTTAGGCCCTCATTGTGTCAATTCTTTAGGAATGCATAAGTAGGTACAAAAAATTTAATTCATAAGCGCATGCAAAGATCACTTGCACAATGAGTATGGTGCATTAGCCATTTGTTATGGTTTTTACTTGCATGCTTATTTTTTGTGGTAATGGAATGTTTTGGCTGATATGTAGTGTTATGTTCTAAATGAAGGATAGAATAGGTATGATATAAAGGGTTGGGATACACTATATTGTTGGTATTGGAAAGGTCATGTAATTCGGTCACAATTTGGCCCCTAATTGTATAACTTGTCTAATAATGGCATCCTTATTTATTTCAATGAACCTCTCCATGAGGTCACATCCTTGATCAAAACTATGAAGGTTGTTGAGATAAATGGTGTAGTTTTGTTGGTTAGGAATGTCCTCTTCGGTTCCACAATACCTATGGTGGCTCTAGGATGAACTCCTAGGAAATGAAAAATAACAAATTATTTAGGTTGATGAGTTGAATTTAGATTAGATGAGTGAAAAAGGTGAAACCATACATACCCAAGATCAAGAACTATATTAAAAGCAGATGAGTATGTTGGGAATGCATTTTTTATTCTAAAACCTTTATTTTAGTAATATCCTAAAGATTAATTAAATATTATTCTTGAATACATTGACAAATTGGCTAATGAATGAAAAAAAATCTTGTAATTATTTTCCCCTACACTTTAGGCTCTATAAAATCTAGGTGAGTTCTCCTTCATGACATCAATTAAAATGTATATCAATAAAAACTAAATTATTCCTAACATATAAGTTCACATACATTTTGAGAAGGACATATGAAATATGTCATCAGATCATTCTAATTATGTATATTCAATTAGATACATGTGTAGAAGACAAATATTTATAAATAAGTTAAAATTGGCTTAAGATTTCTCATTTTGAAGAAATTATGAAGTTAAGCGAATTATTGAAATAATAATGACTCCTACCTAGGGATATAAATTCATAGAGTCATGCATTTCCAATTCAAAACATTTAAACATATTTTGATGGTCAATAAAACATTAACACCTTATGATAATGTGACCTAATTAAGGAAAACTATGTGATACTACTTCATAATACATTTGTTATAACAATATTCTTAGTATTTTTATGAAGTAATTTAATCTATTCCTTGAATGGAAATCTTGGTTGAACCTTTAAAATATCCTATTCTACTGGTCTAAAATGCCTTCACTTTGGTGGCTTCTTGGTCTAAATTGGAATTAGGGTTTAGGGATTTATGCTAGGGGTGGGTTTTCACTTAGTCTTCTTCCCCTTGTCTAAACCTTATTATATGGTCTAATCTTTCATTCATTTTTCATGGTCAGCTCCAAGTTGTCTTAGTTACATCTTAAGTATTTGAGTTCATTTTTTTATTGGCCCCTTATGGTTAGGATTCCCCATTTACCTTTTACATGAAATCTCCATTAATATTGTGGTTCGGGATTAATATTTTATAAAGTTTGAAAATTGTCTATGTTTGGCCTTTACATACTTTGAAAAAAATGTTTAAGGTCATATTAAGGTCTTTTCCATCATTCTCCCTAGGTGATCCCTCTTTTAAAACAACCTTTTGAGCATGTGCTAGTTACATTGACTTAAGTTTTTTCTCACCGTTTAGCGTATCACCCATCACAGATTGTTTTATGAATACTTTCCTTGAATTGGTGATGCACGATGGATAGTTCCCTTTGTACTGCTCATCACGGATTAGTTTTAAACCTTGAGTTTGCTATTGGTGATGCACGATGTGAAATATTTCCTTTGTATCGCTAGTTTCCTTCATATCACTAATTTCCCAAGTGCTTTGAATCCTAAATCAATGATGCATAATAAGACTATAGCCTTCACATTTTCTACCTCATCACTTATCATGGATTTCTGATCCATTATCCTTTTCAAAGTACTAATGAGTGATAAGGTCTTTTATTCCAATGTTTCATCACTAATTTTAGGTGTAACTAAGGGAGATGCTTCCATTGCCCTTGATCTTATAATGTGGAAATGTGGCCAAATATTGCTCCATCACCACTTCTCTCCCATCATTAATGTGATTTGTCTATTGAGATGTGAATTAGTGATGAGCGCGGGGAAAAACTAAAATCAAAAGAGGAACCATATTTGTCGGCTAAGATCTTATCATGTATATGGTTCATATCATTGATACTACACATAAAGGGAAATGAACATCAATGATGAGTGATATACTATTAAGTCTTGTGCCCATCATACCATCTAAAGCTATTACGGTCACAAGTGGAGGTCTAAGGAACTTATCAACGATGAGTGATGGAATATTCAATGGAATATTCCCCTCATCATTGAGTCTTAATGCATCATGAATTCATCCAAAGGTGCTGAGATCAAAGTAGCGATGCATGTCGGAATTTAAAAAAAAAGGTGAATAATAAAAATAAGGCGATGTGGGAACATCTGAATGGCATCATTGAAAGAAAAATGAGAAATTGTGAGGATAAAGGAGAGCCACATATTTTTTTTTAAATCAAACAAATAAACTGCAATTTTTTTAACTTAAACAACTAAGTGTCAGTTTTCTTGCATGATCTTTCTTTCAAAAATTAATGGATCAGATGTTCCATTCCTTCATCATAAATAGGGTTGTTGGCCTATTTTCTTTCATAATTACAATTGTTGAAGAGAAGAAGAATTGGTTAAGTTTGATTTGAAAGGTGTAAGGAGCTTTGGAAAAAAGTTACAAAGATTTTGAAGACAAATTCTTTCCTGGGTAAGCAAGTAATCACACATTTCTATGTCAATTGTGCTTGAATTAAGTTGGTTTAGTTAGTTAGTGAAAATTATGAAATCTTTAAATGCTCGGGGTTTGCAAGGGTTTGTGTATCATGCAAGTTCAATTGGGTTGGTTAAAATTGTGTGAGGTCTAGGAGGGTTTTTATTTTGCTAATTTTTTTCTTGAGAACATAAACCAATAAACCCCTTCCATAAGTTGAATATCTATGAACCCTAGTTCTATTGCATTGTGAAAATGAGTGAACCTACTGAGTTTCCCACCAAACCAGAGAGGAAACCTAGGAAGAAAAGGGTCAAGAGACTTGAAGCCTAAGCCGGATGTGCTTGAGGCATCTATAAATTTGAAAGGAGAGAAGAGAACTCTTTCTAGATTCATGGAAGTTGAAACTAAAGGTATCACCAAGGGAAGAGCCCAAATTGGTAAAACACCCTTAGGGTAGGTTGTAGTTTTTGGTTTGTGGCGACTGATAATTCTATACTATACACTCTTCATGTATCCTCACCTTTGTATAATCCTAATTTGGAAGCTTCTAAAAAGCTTGTTATAAGGGGTTTGGGATGGAGTTACAATATGATAAGAAAAGGTGATTATTCATGATATTGTAATAGGGTTTTGCACTGGATAATAAAATCATTGGATGGCTACGGTTTGGTGGATGGAGCCCATATTGGGTGAACCACATTAAATTATTTGTGTTATATTTTTCTTTGTGTGTTTTATTTCTCGGTTTATTTGATAAAATTTGGATTTAGCTTTTAGATATCTACCTCCTAACCCTAACAAGTGGTATCAGAGCTGATTGTTTTCGATTATCATCTGTAAGAAAGTCTCACGATTGAGTGGGTGTCTCACGGTTAAGTGGGAGCAAAGGAAGATGAGGGTAAGTTTATTCAGGCACACTGCCTAGATCTCATTGCTCAAGAAAGAAAGGGCTTGCTGCCGAAGAGTTCAAATTAAAATCATTTGAAGATTTTAACTAAGATGATAGCATCTAAAATGCTTGATTACACTTCCAAATTAAGCACAACAATGGATCTGTTCTTCTACAAACTGAATTTTCAATTATTCTATGCTTTCCTTATGCACATTTTCAATTATTCTATGCTTTCCTTATGCACACAACATAGATCTTCTATGTGCAAGTGAAACTACACATTATTGCACCTCTACTCTACTCTAACTCATTGTTCAAACTTCAACACACTTCTTACATCATGAAAAATGATACGAAAGACCAAGTATCCAATCTGCAACATAGGATTTATTTACATTCTGTCATCTTTAACAAAACATAAGAAAATTACAACTGTCAGCTCACATTATGAGAAATATTCAATGCGTACCCACAAAGGTCAGCCATAACTTGGCTAGGACCCAAAAAATGACATAAAAACATAGATATACTTAATTAATTTGTTCTCATACATCCATGAATTAATACATTCATGAAGTCAACCTCAATACAAGAAATATTGAGAACACGACAACCAAATCTTTTAACTTTCACACGATCTAGTACAAGCCACTGCACTTCAGAATAAATAAATATAATATTCCATCAAATATTCCCTAGCATGCAAAAAGAAAAATAATAACTAGAAATGATCTTACAAATCAAAGAACATTGTGTTGCCGGATACTCTATTCTCACTTGACAATTCTAAGTGTTCTTTACGGTAGGAACAAATGATGGAGTGTGGACCTGATAGATGATTATGGTTGCCATAAATGACAACACCAAGTGAACCTCATAGTGTCTCTTGCCAACAATCTCCCCCTTTGGCATTGATGGCAACACTTAGTGAAAAATGACTAAGTGTCGAATCAGTATCAAGATAGATTGTATCACCCAAAAATTCAAAAATGTTTATCCCCCTGAGATGATTTAACATATTTCACTCTATTCCTTCTCCCCCTATGACATTAATGGCAAAGGTAGGTGTCGAATGCAAAAAGTGTATGTAAATTCCTAAAAATAGTTTGAGCAAAAAAAGTTGTAACTTACATGAGTTGAAAAATATTAGCAAAGTCTTTCTTTAGTTGAATCAGATTTATGTCCCAAATCCTTTTAAGACTTTCCAAAATTGTGATGTGACCATAGATTCCATAGGATTGAGTCTCTATAGACTCTAGGTTGGATGGATCTACAGCTCCTAAATATTCCTCTCCTTCTTTGAGAGCACTTGACAATATGTCAAGTTTTGGACAGATGATGCTCCAGATTTCACAACTTCTAGCAACAATTTTGTCATTTTCATATTTCAACCCCTATATATTACTAAGAAGGGACATCACTTCTCCTTCTGATTTCCCAACACTATTGGTTACCTGATCAAATGCTTCTCAGATAGCATTTAATTTGAGTTCTAGCTCCTTGACCTTCTTTCTATTCTCCTCTAATTTTTTTGAGAAAGATAGGCATGCTTTGTAAATATTTCCACCTTCAAAAAGAGCATCCTCTAGATTCTTAATGCATGTAGTTAGGATTTTTTATCTTGAACAATCAACTCTTTCATGCCACTAAATATTTTAGCATCGAATTATTTTCATACTTTTGTCATGGCTGATTTTTCAAATGACTCAAAATGAGTGTCAACAAAACTAATTAGCCTTTTTAGCTCACAGGAGGATGAGCTAGCCAGATCTTTTACATAAGATGGAATTAATTTCTTCAATACCTTGGATGGCAGATTTAACAATTCGTTATCCTCAATGTGAGATTTTAGTAGCTCCTCTCCTGCCTGAGCTTGAGCGAGTGTAGCTACTCTCATCTTTTGAACTGGGCTTAAGGTAGACATGTGAATTGGACCTTCGATCAATTCTGGATCCAGTTATTCCTTTGGTGCAACCAAAAATTGCTTTACAACTTCTACAGTGTCTCTTGTAGTAACTGAAACTGCTTTCTTCTCCTCAACAAGTGTTTCCTTAGCTGAAGGTGTGGATTTGGCTTCTACCTTTTCAACTGAAATATTTTCAGGTGCCTCCACTTCCATGGGAATTTCAGTATTAGCATCAGTACCAACATTTTTATGAACATTGCCTTCTTCTACTTCATTCATCAAATCAGGTAAAACATTATCAACATGGGTTTCCTTAGTCACAATATCAACTCTTTCATTTAATAGTATTTATTTTAGAATTTTCTTAGTTTCCTTTATGACTTCTTCTATTTCACCAATCATAAGTTTGTTGACCCTTCTTTTACTCTTGAAATTATTTTGTGTTTTGTTCAAGAGTTCCTTCATTTTATTTAAAGACATAGCTAGACATCGTTCAGCTAGAATCCCTTCTCTCATTTGCTCTTCTTCATTTCTAGCACTTAACCTCCTAGCTTCCAAAATGTCATATAAACTTTTCAGAAAACTATCCATTATTTCAATCAAAACTTTATTGAAAGCATTTATGTGTTTTATATTTTCCTCTTCCATAATTCTTTTATCAAAAACATTGAAATATTCATACCGTTTCAGAAGTAGATTTAAATTTCCATCCTGAACCATAGCTTTCTCAACAACTTGCACAGACATACCTAATTTGTTTGCCTTTTCTTTCTTCTAGGCTTGATCACCTTCATTGGAAGGATTTCTTTCTGTGACTACAACTGCTTTAGTACCTTAAACCCAAATCTCTTTGATTTCTTTATTAGATTTTTTCTCCTCATCATCTGAGATAGCCATATATATTATTTTTCTTTTCTTCTTTCCTTCCTTTCAAGATCTTTTGGGCTCAGTTTTTATGGGAGTGACCTTTGTTGTAGGAACTGATTGAGATGCAGATCTTCTTGTAGTCCTAGCTCAGCCAAAAGGTATTGCCAAACCAAGTGATTTTGCATTTGATGCCTCCTTAGAAGCTTGTCTTGCTACTTCATCTTCAGCTATTTTCTGTCTAGCTTCTTTGAGAAAATATGGAGATATTCCCATGCTCTTTGTGAGAATCTCAACTTTTTTATCACTCACTTAGTACCAACAGGATTTCTCAACTCATTATGCACTTGTTTTTCTTTTTCAACATATGTTTTGAACCTCTCTTCTACCAGATCAATTAGTTTGCTCAGAATGTGTTGAGAATATATGTCCAAGACTGCTCCATCGACTTCATAACCCATAGGAATAATCCAAATTGTTATTGGATCAATGGCCTCCATCATACACTGATCAATTCTCACCATAAAACAAGTAGAATCTTTGTATTTTTCTACAATAGATGTAGTAGTCCTCTCTCTTGCTTGCATCATAGCTTGGAAATCCTTGAAATACCCCCACATAGCAACATTCCTTAATTTCATGTCCCCAATATTATACAATAGATCCTTGATTTTTTCAGTTACCGGACTGTCCTTTCTCCACTAAACTTTACCAACTCTTGAAATCTCATTCATGAAATAACAGAATAAGATAAAAGAAGGGTACCATATTTGAATGATTTTTTCTTCTCCTTCTTTTTTTTGGCTAGGTTTTCCAATAGATGAATCCTCAACAACTCAAATAGATCGAAGTCATCATTTTCTTTAACCATCTAGTAGGCTGCATAAATTATTGTGCCAGATAGAGAGTTTTCTTAGCTAGAAAGGTAGATTGTAACCTATGACCATGGATGCAAATTTTACATCTATATCAATGATTTTGTCTATGGTCATTTCTCTTCTATCATAAGTTGATCCTGTTGCATTTGTGATAGTTTGATTTTTTATAGATTTGAGGATGGGAAACCCACCGAAAAAATAAAAATCTGTTACAGTGTTGATGAATTCCTTAGTGATTCTGAGTGGAATGGTAAGCCACATGAATTCATTGTGCACTCAACTTAGGACATATTGGACCTCACGAGAAATTTATTCATCTGTACAAATTTATTTGTTTCCAAAATTTTATGCTCTACCTTTACATGGAACTGTTCATCAACAATGTGGTGATTATACAAATTCAAAAGTTGGGAGCTACCCAATTCTTCAATATTCACATGAATATAAACCCTAATATCTTCTGTATGCAAAATTACATACGGGACTGATGAAAAGTCTCCTAAAGCGTCAGTCTCAAGAGATTTATAGGAATTCCATTTGAATTTAAGTCAAGGATGATCCTTGACTTCTACTACCAAAGGAGTACTCATTTTCCCCAAATCACAAACTTGCAAAGTTTCTATAAAATACCTTTTCACCGGATCAAAATTTGAATGTTGAATCACTTTTGTCGCTTGGATCTCACCTCAAATCACCAAAGGTCACTTATGAGCTCTCCAAACTTCTTCTCTTTGAAATGCAAGGTGAGAAATGAAGTGTGAAATGAATTTTTATTCTTTTCCACACCTAACACTTTAGTCAAAATAAATGATGTAACCCTAATACATCTAGCTATACTATATCTATACACAGTGGCGAACAAAGAATCTATGGACCTCCATTTCAATATATTGATTCCTCTAATGAGTTCAATAGCATTTTTTGATCAATTATGCATCTATTGAAAACATTTTCATTTTGTGTGACTTTTTGATAGGGGTTCATTTGAGTTTCTTTGAAAAATCCCCCTAGGACATAGGCCCAAGACTAATTCCCAGAGGAATTACCAAAAGCAGGTTCTGGTGCTGGCACACTTTCTTCAGTAGAAGGTTCTTTCTTTACCCATTTCTTCTCCATTTGTTGTCTCACTGTATCTATAGTGATTTTCCCTTTTCCTTTGATTTCTTTCTACACATTTTTCTATTGGTTTACTGGACCTTTTATGTTCCAGCAATATGTTGCTATATGACCAAATTTGTTGCAATAGTAGCATACAACATTTCTTTTTCCAAAATTTTTTTTCCATTGATTTCCTCTTGATCTGCACTAGTTAGTAGTATGGCCAAGTCTATTGCATGTGTAACATCTAACACTTCTATGAAATTGGTTCTTCATACTTTTGCATTCAATTGACTTATGACCTATCTTATGAAAATTGAAACATTGACCTAAAAATTGTGGACCACTTTGATTCATCCTATTTCTACACTAAGAAGCCATATGTCCAAACTTATTGCATTTGAAATAGTATCCACTAAATTTCAGAGCATTAGGTTGTCTTATCGCATACCTTATAGGTTTGTTCATTTGGTTTCCTTTCCTGAATTACCTTTGTCCAGAATCCTTTTGTCTTGATTTTGAGCTTTCTCCTTTCTCAAATACAAGACCTCTTGTGTCACTATTGATGATGTTTTCTGCACAACAACAACTCAGACAAAATATGATATCCTATCACTCTTGAAAGGTAAATCTCTATGGGAAAAGAGATAACCCCAAGGTCTCTAATGTCAATTCTTGACAATGCAACAAAACAACTTAGTGATAAATGTGAAAATGTTGGTAATCACAAAGGGACCTTACTACAAGCAAAAGCTATATTTTGAATTTATCAGATCTACACAATGAATTGATACTTGGAATCTTGACTGGACATTGATAATAAAGAAATAGAAAAAGATAAAAGTTTTAGAGATAATTCTAGGACTACTCCTAACCCTAGGATTGAAAATGCTCATAATGAACCGATCTCTCATAAACTACTTTCTATTTAACCTAGATGAGTCTGCAATTTCACAAAAATAGTGCAATCTTCTATGTTAATTAAAGATTTTCAAATCACAAACATTCATTCAGTCAATCCTATTGCAATTGAGATGAAAAAATCCTTATAACTGAACTAAGCACAATTTTAAGTCCAGGTTAACTTTGCAAAGTAGCTAACAATCAACTAACTACAAAATGTATGGACTAGAGATCGCTGCAAACATTCCACACATGAAAGCATAAGCATCACCAAAAAATTAAACCATAAACTCATAATCAATTTTAAAGATAGAACAACAAGAACCATGCCAGATGAAACTCCACAAGATAGATACCAAATCACAATATCTCTCTTATATTAAGTCATCCAAAATAGCAACAACTCCAGTTTTTTGTTACAACACTTGCTTAAAAATAACCCTAATTCACCCTAATATCAAATCTCTATTCTATTTCGGATATCACTTATCTATCTATCTCCCTATCTCTATATCTCTCATGAGGAAACATGCCTATTTTATAGAGAATCCCTAGAATAGGTCGGCCCAAAATAAGAATTTACAATAAAACATGACCTACAAGAGTTTGGCCCAAAGATATTTGAACATAACCATGAAATGTGTAATTAGCACCAATTTCATCTGAGTCGGTCAAGGCACAAGAAGGATCGGCCCAATGTATGTAAATAATGGGAAGCACAAATCTCAATGTAGCCCTATATAACTACTTCCCATCCTTGTCTTTAGTTCGATCTTCTTCACCATGCACGACCAACAAAACTCTGTCCAGCTCAGCAACAGGTGGCATAGGAAAAACCCTAACTCTTCTCTCAAGATACTTGATGTCATCTCTTGCCTGCTTAACTTCACCATCCCAATCAGCTCTATTAGTTAGAAATTTGTCCATAACTGCAATATAGGTTGTAGCATCATCTAGTTGATGCCTAGTGACTAGACCTTCACTGATTGGAGAATAAATATCTCTCCACCATTTCCTAAGTTGTTCTTAGGAAATGTGCAATTAGTACCATGAAATGTGCAATTAGCACCAATTTCATCTGAGTTGGTCAAGGCACAAGAAGGATTGGCCCAATGCATGTAAATAATGGGAAGCACAAATCTCAATGTAGCCCTATATAACTACTTCCCATCCTTGTCTTTAGTTCAATATTCTTCACCATGCACGACCAACAAAACTTTGTCCAGCTCAGCAATAGGTGGCATAGGAAAAACCCTAACTCTTCTCTCAAGAGACTTGATGTCATCTCTTGCTTGCTTAACTTCACCATCCCAATTAGCTCTATTAGTTAGAAATTTGTTCATAACTACAATATAGGTTGTAGCATAATCTAGTTGATGCCCAGTGACTAGACCTTCACTGATTGGAGAATAAACATCTCTCCACCATTTCCTAAGTTTCTCTAGGTTAAGATGTTTCAGAGTGAACTTCTTCCTGTCATGACCTCAAAAAATGAGATACACTTATCCTGGATACTAGTAAAAGTATCCTCAATCTGCTTTGCTTGCTTATGAATTTTCTTTAAGGCCCTCTGCCACATTTTCAGGATTTCAAACCATTCCCAAGGTTTAGAAACCCTTGGAAAAGGAAGAATCCCACTCTTTACCAGCTTGTCCTTAGTGAAATCCATAATTGTTGTGGCTTTCTGTAGTAGGAGATTAGTATCCTCCTTGTCTTGAGCTAATACAGTTTTCAACCAATCCAGTGATCTCATAGCATCTCCTTCAGTTGACAAAATGTCCTTAATGGCAGCATCTCCCCTGGTTTGGACACCTTGCAACCAAAGAACTATAGCATGTGTGGTACCTTTCATCTTTTCCATCTCGGAGATTGTCTCCTGAGGCAAGAAACCTACAACAGAGGAGGAAGAGCTAATAGCCTACAAGGGTTTCATCAACTCCTGCAAATACTTCTTTAGTTTTTTCATTCTCTCTCTCCAACTCATGCCTAGTTTGCACAACCTTCTTCAACCTACCCACAATTACAGCACTGGAGCAATTCATACTCCTCAATATCCTGTTCTATAGAAGCATGCCCTAGGTCAACAATTTGCACATGATAGTCTTTGGCTGTTACATTATCTCTATCCTTATCTGGAGCAGGGGTAGCAATATGGGCCACTCTATTGCCTGACCCATCTCTCTCAATCTAGGACACAACCCTAGCCTTCTTCTTAGCCTTTCCTTATTCAACATTAGCCATGAAGACATCCCAATTAGGAGGAGCATCCTCTACTATCACCATTTTACTTTTCAACTCCTTATCCAGCCAACCTGGAATAGTAGGCATAGTGGGCATTGTGTCCTACTTGTCCTTTTGGTCATTAGTTGTATCCTTTTCAACACCAGGCACCTTAGGGATATCCACAATTGGATTCTCCTTATCCTACAACTGTTCCTCCACAAAAACCTACACTGGTGAAGGGACCTTAGTTGGTATCTCCTCCTTTTGAGGAGACTTGTTCAATTTCTCTTTCATAGGTGAATCTGCATGTGACACCAAAGGAGATTGAATCAAATTATGAATTTTTGCCTCTACATTATAGAGGTCTCCCTCCTGAAATTCTTCCTCACCCAAATCATTAGGATCTTCATCCTTCTTTGGTTCTTCTTGTATGCTACCAGTATCTTGAGGAATGGAGACACATACCTATTCAACAATGGGAATATTCACTGGAACATCTTCCTTTACTACAGTATCCCTTGGGGAAGGAGTCCTTGACCTCCTCATATACACTTGTGTTCTTTCCCCTGAGCTCTCCACCTCTACCATTGGTGGCTCAACCTCCTTATTAGTTTTAGGAGCCTCTCCCTGTTTCTGAGATAAAGTTGCAAGTCTTCTTTTCTTTGTCAATGGAGGAGTAATCTCTACCTCCTCTTCCTCTTCTTTGTCCTTTTTAGCTTCTTTCTTTGAGGCATGCCTCCTCTTCTTGGTGATAGGTTTCCTCTATTTACTCACTTCTATCACCTTCTCGACTTGAACATTCCTAACTTGGATTCTGAAAGGGGAATCCACCTTTTCCTTGCCCTTAGGATCTGGTTCAAGTGATTCCTCAGAAGCAGAGTGAGACTCTAAGTCTCCCATCAAATCATAAGTGCATGGGATATGCTCACTCTCCAATTCTATCAATCTTATGCTTCAACCACATTTTGGTGTACTTGATCACTGGGGTCATGATTTGGTCCAACTTTGTTTTCTCTTCTTCTAACCAGTCAACATCTCCAACTGGCTTATCTTTCACCACTTCATAGACATGACCCTGGACTAAATTTCCATCTTCCTCCACTTGGTTAGGAATATCCTTCACATTGTATAACCTAACCAAATCCACTAGCAATCTAGAGAACTTCTTCTTCCTTACCTCAAACTCATTAGCTAGGTTAACCCAGTAATCTTCAATATGAGCCTTATGGTTGTATTCCCTACTTACCTTCTTTTGTGCTTTGCCAGTGATGTCAAACCTTGCTCTCTTGGAATGGAAAGAGAGACCAAAATTACTCATCTCATCCTCAGAAGCATGAGCAAACTGGATGGAAGGACAAACCTCACCCATTCCTATTTTTAAGGGAAAATCATTCCCAAAACCTGTTTTATGCATTTCTCCCTTCACAACTATGTCAAAGTCAAAAAATTTCCTAGTGACTTCCAACAATACAATATGATCAGTAGGGTACCTCGGGAGTCTATAAGGATCCCTTTGAAAACCATCAATTCTAATGTAAGAGAAAGTGGGGAACTAGATAAACCATGCCCCATATCTCTTTATCAATTCCTTAGCCTTATCAAAAATTCTCATATGCTCTGCACCCTGGAGCAATCTGGTGATGCACATTGTGAAAGCATCATTGGATCTTTTGTAGCTTCCTCTAGTTAGGTACAACTATGGATATATAGAATATATAACATCATGTCCAAAGGTACCCCTAGTGCTTAACCCCTTGTACGGGTGAAGTCTTGCCAATGAATAAACTAGGTAGGAGGTCATGGTGAAGGTCTTGGTTTGCAAGACATTGCACAAATGCTCATGGATGACTGTACTTATGACACCTGCCTAGGGATAATCTATTCCCTACTCCATTTGAGCAATTACATTGAACATCCAAGTCTCGAACACCCCTGCACTCTTCAATCCTACCAGTCTGCTGAGAAGAGTGATGACATTGTAGTATTCCCTTTTGAATTTGAGTCTAAATAGTTGCTTTGGCAACTTGGAGAAATGGGACCTAGGCTTCTCCAACCAAGAGTTAATCACCTGCTAGGACTTAACTACATTTTCTTCATAGTACTTCCTGGCACCATCCATATCAAAAGCCACCACATGTGACCTGTCAGGCATACCAAAAGTTGAAGCAATAGATATAGGGCTAGAGCCTGCCAAAATCCTTCCCTAGGGACCAATTATCCTTTGTGTCCCTCTATCATAATTTCTAGCACATTCAAGCACAAACTCATAACACCGCATCATGGAAGGGAAACCTACTACATGAGCTAATCCAGAGTCCACCATTCTCCTTGCCAACAAAGGAGGGTTTTGTGCTGACATCTTAGCCTTAAACTCTTCATAGTCCCACATACCCACATTGGTATCAGTGATTCTTGACCAAATAGAAGTCAGCTTACTTTCAGGAATTCTGCTCTTTATGTCATATTTGACCTTCTCTGCATCAAAGATGGCAAAAGTCTCTACACCTGGATCTGTTGCCTTCCCTTTGCCTTGACCAACAACATCTTGTCTTGATCCTACCTGCAAACAAATAACAATCACCACAATAAGATCTAAAAGAAACAACAAGTGCAGGAAATTAGTATCTCAAAGTTCAGGATTTGGCCCCATTTCTTAGATTCCACATTGGAGAGGATTTCCGCAAAAATCCGGACCAGGTGGACTTCAGTGAATCAAGCACACAAACTCCCATGATATCACTTTAATCCATCAATTTAACAAAGGAGTAACCTTAAAAGAACTTAGCATAAGTTCATTTAATTAATTAAATATATCATCCATAATCCAACTCCTCATAACCATCATATTCGACATTTTCCCAAAAAACTTGGAAGAATCCACCAGAGATAGATTTTAGCGAAAACAACAATAGTTATAACTAACCCGAGAAAATGAAGAAGGCACCGAACATCTGGGAAAATCCGGAGGAAACGGATTTTAGCAGGAACTAGTTAAATTATCACTAAAGCACCAATCCAAAAAAATGACCCGACTACAGACACCAAGAAAATCCAGAGGAAGCGGATTTTAGCAAGGCAAACAAAATATGGGAAAAAGTGGTGAAAGAGAAAGAACAAAAAAAGCCGAGCAAATCCGAGGGAAGCGAAATTCAGCGAGGACCCCGAAAACCCAAACCCGAACACATTTTCTCACCCTTACCAAAATGATTCCAATGACTCTGGATCTAAGGATCGCACCTAGACAATGACCTAACCTAGATCTACAATGTATCAAATATGAATTTAAAACATTCCTCACAGCAGTTCGAGAAGGATTGGCTATTTCCTAGGTCAAGAACCCTAAAATATCCACCATGAAAGCATGAAGAACTAGGCACGACTTGCTCACACACTAGGATAGGAAGCTTGAGACCAATGCAAGCAAATGCCCAATAGTATAGAAATACCAGACCAAAATAGACATCAATGATTAACCTGGTGGACTGGTACAATAATAGAAACCCCACAAATGCCTAGACATGATGTGCACCCAGGGAAATAATGAAGCAACAGAAAACCAGAAAGCAAATGAAGCAAAGTAATCAGCATAGAAAGAGGGCATATCTACATACCATGAGAGCAAAAGGACTAGAATGGGTGATGCCAATGAACAACCCTCAAATGCAAGCAGGATACAGGCCACACACACAAAATTCAAATGCAGTAGTCGAAACGGCTTCAAAATCCATGATCTAGAAATACACTAGAGGCTCCAAGACTCAAACTCAAATGATAAGCAAACAAACAAACTCAAAGGACCAATTACTCCCTAAAATTCAATATGTCATTGCCTCAAAAATTCGTACGATTGCCATTAATGTGGTCGAAAAGATAGCCATGACCACAAAAATGGACTTTAGAGAAATCTAGACATGACAGATTTCCTCGGATCCAGGTCAAAAAGCAATCACTTCCAGACTCCAAAAGAAAACCAGGAAAATCCGAACAGGGTGGATTTTCCCAAAAATAGTGAAAACTCTAGAATGCCTTCATAACTCAATATTTATAAGAAAATTTACAAGTGTGCCACTTCAACTTGAAAGATGAACATCAAAGCATGAGCCCAAAGCAAGCAAAAAACCCCAAGAAGGAAGGGCCAAAACACCAAAAAGTGAAAAAAGAGGGTCCCCACTTTTAGTGGGGCATGTGTGCAAAAACTACACAATAAATGGCAACTCCACTGGGGAAATGCTCCAGAGCATTTCAAGAATAAACTAAAATCAAGAACCCAAAATCTCTACTTTCAATCCTCTCATCAAGACTCCTATGAAAAAAGTTTGAGAAACCACAAGTAGGAAGACTTTTTTCTATACCAGGGTCCAATTGTGTGTGTTATGCATTCATTTCCAATCCTCTAAGTGTAATGGAAACCAGAGAAAATTTGACCAAGCTACATAAGAGTTGAAACTTTAAAAGCAACCTGGATAGACCCTCGCTGCCAGTCAACTATCCATAGCTCAGGTGAGGTTATCATTGTGACCCTCCCAAGCATAGCTCTACTTCTAGTTAGACGTCTATAGCCCCGGTAGAGATACTAGGATAGTCGTGATAAGGTGAAGCCTATTCAGATTTTCAAAATTTTCCATTTCTTTTCTATTTTTTTTTTGATAGAACCTTTCTTCTTCACCTTTGTAAGTAATGAAACTCACATTCAGGGATGAGGAACATAGTGGCACTGAAGCTGAATATAATATTTTTCACCAGACCAAATTACTCAAGAACCCTATGCAACTTCAGAATCTTTGATTTTAGTGTGAAAATGTGAGACCCAAATATATTCCAAAGTGTATCCAAAACAAGTGACTCCAATTCCAAGTACAAGGGACATTAGATAAAAGATTTCCAAATCTTGTCCCAAGCCTGCCTACAAACAAATAAAAATCACCACAATAAGATCCAAAAGAAACAACAAGTGCAGGAAATCAATATCTCAAAGTGCAGGATTTGGCCCCCTTTGCAGATTCCACACTAGAGAGGATTTTCAGGAAAATCTGGACCAGGTGGACTTCAGCGAACCAAGCACACAAACTCCCATGATATCACTTTAATCCATCAATTTAACAAAGGATTAACCTTAAAAACACTTAGCATAAGTTCATTTAATCAATTAAATATATCATCCATAAACCAACTCCTCATAACCATCATATTCGACATTTTCCCAAAAAACCTGGAAGAATCTACTAGAGACAAATTTTAGCAAAAATAGCAACAGTTATAACTAACCCAGGAATATGAAGAAGGCATAGAACATCTAAGAAAATTCGAAGGAAATGCATTTTAGTGGGAACTAGATAAATTATAACTAAAGCACCAATCCAAAAAAATGTCCCGACTGCAGACACTGGGAAAATCTAGAGGAAGTGGATTTTAGCAAGGCAGACATAATCCGAGAAAAAGTGGTGAAAGAGAAAGAACAGGAAAAGCTAGGGAAATCTAGGGAAAGCGAAATTCTGTGAGGACCCCGAAAAACTGAACCCAAACACATTTTCTCACCCTTACCAAAATGATTCCAACGACTCTGGATCTAAGGCTCGCACCTGGATAATGACCTAACCTAGATCTCCAATGGATGAAATACGAATTTAAAACATTCCTCATAGCAATTCAAGAAGGATTGGCTATGCCCTAGATCAAGAACCCTAAAATATCCACCATGAAAGCATGAAGAACCAGGCATGACTTGCTCACACACTAGGATAGGAAGCTTAAGACCAATGCAAGCAAACACCCAATAGCATAGAAATACTAGACCAAAATAAACATTCAATGATCAACCTGATGGACTGGTACAATAATGGTAACCCCACAAATGCCTAGACATGACGTGCACTTAGGGAAATAATGAAGCAAAGAAAGACCAGAAAGAAAATGAAGCAAAGTAATCAGCATAGAAAGAGGGCATATCTACATACCATGAGAGCGAAAGGACTGGAATTGGTTATGCCAATGAACAACCCTCAAATGCAAGCGGGATATAGGCCACGCACACAAAATTCAAATGCAGTAGTCAAAACAAATTCAAAATCCATGATCCAATAATACACCAGAGGCTCCAAGACTCAAACTCAAATTATAAGAAAACAAACAAACTCAAAGGACCAATTACTCCCTAAAATTCAATATATCATTGCCTCAAAAATCCGCACGATCACCATTAATGCGGTCGAAAAGACAACCATGACCACAAAAAACCAAAGATTCGATAGAGCAACGTACTTCAGAGAAATCCAAATGTGACAGATTTCCCTGGATCTGGGTCAAAAAGCAATCACTTTCGGACTGCGAAAGAAAATCAGGAAAATCCAGACAGGGCGGATTTTTCTCAAAAATAGTGAAAACTTTAGAATGCCTTCAAAACTCAAGATTTTCAATAAAATTCACATGTGTGCCACTTCAACTGGCAAGATGAACATCAAAGCATGAGCCCAAAGCAAGCAAAAAACCCCAAGAGAGAAGGGCCAAAACACCAAAAAGCGAAAAAAGAGGGTCCCCACTTTCAGTGGGGCGTGTGTGCAAAAACTACACAACAGTCACCATGACTCATCTAATTATCAATTAGTTCATTGAGCATGATTGAGCTACATTTGAGATTTTCCTTCTATTATTTTTCATTAGAAAGTTCATTTATGACATCATCCAACTTTTTTTCAAGTGCTTCTTCACTATTTCTGGATACTTCCAATTCATCATTCAATTGGTTACATACTTCATATTTTTCTTTTAGGGACTATGATAGGCTTTATTCATTATTCTTTCTATCTTCAATTTCTTTGGTCATCCTCATCATGATGGATTCTATTTCAGTTTTCAGAACTATATTCTCTTGAGTAATCTTTTCACATTCCTCTATCTTATCTTTTAGGGTTTTACTAGATTGATCATCTTCAGTGCTCTTGTTATCATTTTGTTGAATTTGATCACAAATTTCATTTCTCTTCAATCTTGACTTATTTAGTTTTTCTTCCATAGACTCAATACATTTATCTACATCCTTGAGATTCACTTGTAGTTTCTAGACTTCAGCTTTTGAATGATCAAGGTCATCTAGGGCCACCATAAGCTGTTATTCAAGGTTGCTTGAATCCATATTTTCCAAGATCTCCCCAAGTTTTTAGACTTATTCTTCTTTAGAGGAACAAGCTCTGATACCAATTATTGGAAACAAGCCACACTGAGAGGAGGGGGGTGAATCAGTGTTTTGCAAAAATTAGCTTTACTAATATTTAACTTCAAAGCATCAATAACATTCATTCATAATGCATAAACAAGAAAGTAAAGACAACACCATAAAACTAATATTTTTACATGGAAACCCTATTACAGGAAAAAACATGGTCGATGGCCAATCTACAAGTATGATTCTGAGTACACTCAAAAGTGAAGATTACAAGGGAATGCACTTGCATTTAGGCACACTGCCTAGAGCTCACTACTCAAGAAAGAAAGGGTTTGCTGCCCAAGATTTCAGATTAAAACCATCTTGAATTGAGATGATAGCATCTGAAATTCCTAATTATAGTTCCAGATTAAGCACATCAATGGATTTGTTCTTCTACAGACTGAATCTGCAATTCTGCTCTACTTTGCTTATGCACACAACATAGATCTGCTATGTGCAAGTGAAAATGCACATTATCACACCTCTACTCTTCTCTAACTCACTATTCAGACTTCAACACAACTCTTACATCATGCAAAATGATACAAAAGACCAAGTATATATATCTGCAACACAGGATTTATTTACATTTTGTCAACTTCAACAAAACAAAAGAGAATTACAACTGTCGGCTCACATTATGAGAAATATTCAATGTGTACCCAGAAAGGTCGACCATAACTTGGCTAGGACCCAAACAATGGCATACAAAAATAGATATACTTAATTAATTTTTTCCCATACATTTGCGACTTAATACATTCATGAAGTCAGCCTCAATACAGGAAAAATTGACAACACGACAATTGACTCTTCTAAATTTCACATGATCTGGTATGAGCCACTATGCTTTAGAAGAAATAAATATAATATGCCAATAAATTTTCCCTAGGATTTGCAAAGAAAAATAATAACCAGAAATGATCTTACAGATCGAAGAACACTGTGTTGTTGGATACTCTATTCTTGCTTGACGATTCTGAGTCTTCATTCCGGTAGGAACAAATGATGGAGTGTGGACCTGATAGATGATTATGGTTGCCATCAATGACAACACCAAGTGAACCTCACAGTGTATCTTTCCAATAGGCCTGAATAAGCAAGCTAGATCACTTTTTGTCTGCAATTTATCCTCAGAGGTTTTGAAGAAGAACGAGATCTACACTAGGGGAGGAATATTTTCAGGAGTTACAAGCCCCTACTAGGTCAAGGAGGACTAGAAGAAGAGGTTAATCATCATCTACCCCACCTTTTCCATCCTCTCCATCATCGTCACCTTCATCCAGTTCCTCATCATCTAATTCTGAGGACATTCCCATTCAGTAACCCCAACCAGTTGCTAATCAACCACAACCACCTCCACCACCACCAATGGCTTTCTTAGAAAATAAACCCTCACCCCGGTCCTTTAATAACTACAATTTCATGCCAAAGAATTCAAAGAATTTTTTTCTCTAAGTTTCACACCAATGACCCTAACAGGACACCTGAGGAGCACATTACGATTTTTTAGACTTGCTTTAGGGATAGGGGTGTCAATCATGAAGATGTTGCATGTAGGATTTTCCCATATTACTTAGGAGAGGATTCCTTTTATTGGTATAACCATCTACCTACCAGGTCAATCCACAATTGGAATGAATTGGAAAAGGTCCACATAATCTCGTATCTAAAAGGAAAAGGTCATTTTACTACTTTTTCATCCCAATTAAGGAGTAGAGCACAATGATTCAAACCTATTCTCAGGAGAGAAGTTAGGGTAAGATCTTGAAGAATGATCTAGTTTGAAGAAATCGGGAAGCAATCTAATTTTAATTGAATAAGGTGGTTACCCTAATGTCTATACGACCAGGTAAAGAGTGACCCAGTCAAAGGAATATCCATTAGGCTCACAAAATTAATGATAAAGAAACCTTACCAAGGTCAGCAGAGGCATCAAAACTAGGTTTCCATTTGCATAGGGACATTTTTTTTTTAAAAACCTAGTTGAAGGACCAAGGGCCTCCCATTAGAACCTTAATCATGTCTTGAAGAACGAAAAAAATAAACATGAATAAACCTTTTTCCATAGAACTTATTGATACATTATCCTTAAGATTCCAAGTATAATTAGCCCATGTTTGTACTTGGTTGATGTTTGGCCAGTTAGCAAATAATTTCCCCACCATAGACAACTTAAGGCCCTTGATTTCCTCATCTAGTAGTTGATATGGGACGTCTACTTCTAAACACTCCACTAAGAAAAAATCCAAAAAAGAACCTTAATAAGCCTTCATCAATTCACTTCCACCCACTAGTTTGTCCACAAAGGAAACTAGGTCCTCAACAAACAAAAAAACATCCCATTCCTAAGAGTTCAAAACATGGATTTTCTAGGTGTACGAGTTAAGACCTTGACAAGAGATGATGAAGAAGTTGTTCCAAGAGATGGAGTAGAATTTTTAGATTGGGGAGTCCTATTTTGGCCCTCACCATGTCGATTCATTAGGAATGCATAAGCAGGTGCAAAAAAATTTAATTCATAAGGGCATGCAAAGATCACTTGCACAATAATGAGTATGCTGCATTAGCCATTTGTTATGGTTTTTACTTGCATGCTTATTTTTTATGTTAATGGACTGTTTTGGCTGATATGTAGTGTTATGTTCTAAATGAAGGATAGAATAGGTATGATATAAAGGGTTGGGATACACTATATTGTTGATGTTAGAAAGGTCATGTAATTCGGTCACAATTTGGCCCCTAATTGTATAACTTGTCTAATAATGACATCCTTATTTATTTCAATGAACCTCTCCATGAGGTCACATCCTTGATCAAAACTATGAAGGTTGTTGAGATAAATGGTGTAGTTTTTCTGGTTAGGAATGTCCTCTTCAGTTCCACAATACCTATGGTGGCTTTGGGATGAACTCCTAGGAAATGAAATAGATCTATTAGGGATTGGACATTGAAGGGGTTTTACTTAATAATTCATATTTTTTATTTATCTAATGATGGGAGTCATTAGTACTGATGAAAAATAACAAATTGTTTAGGTTGATGAGTTGAATTTAGATTAGATGAGTGAAAAAGGTGAAACCATTCATACCCAAGATCATGAACTATATTAAGAGTAGATGAGTATGTTGGGAATGCATTTTTGTTCTAAAACCTTTATTTTAGTAATATCCTAAAGTTTAATTAAATATTATGCTTGAATACATTTACAAATTGGCCAATGAATGAAAAAAACTCTTGTAATTATTTTCCCCTATACTTTAGGCTCTATAAAATCTAGGTGAGTTCTCCTTCATTACATCAATTAAAATATATATCAATAAAAACTAAATGATTCCTAACATATAATTTCACATACATTTTGACAAGAACCTATGAAATATGTCATGAGATCATTCTAATTATGTATATTCAATTAGATACATGTGTAGAAGACAAATATTTATAAATAAGTTAAAATTGGCTTAAGATTTCTCATTTTGAAGAAATTATGAAGTTAAGGGAATTATTGAAATAATACTGATTCCTACCTAGGGATATAAATTCATAGAGTCATGCATTTCCAATTCAAAACATTTAAAAATATTTTGATGGTCAATAAAACATTAACACCTTATGATAATGTGACCTAATTAAGGAAAACTATGTGATACTACTTCATAATACATTTGTGATAATGATGTTCTTAGTATTTTTATGAAGTAATTTAATCTATTCCTTGAATGGAAATCTTGGTTGAACCTTTAAAATATCCTATTCTACTGGTATAAAATGCCTTCACTTCGGTGGCTTCTTGGTCTAAATTGGAATTAGGGTTTAGGGATTTATGCTAGGGGTGGGTTTTCACTTAGTCTTCTTCCCCTTGTCTAAACCTTATTATATGGTCTAATCTTTCATTCATTTTTTGTGGTCAGTTCCAAGTTTTCTTAGTTACATCTTAAGTATTTGAGTTCATTTTTTTATTGGCCCCTTATGGTTAGGATTCCCCATTTACCTTTTACATGAAATCTCCATTAATATTGTGGTCTGGGATTAATATTTTATAAAGTTTGGAAATTGTCTATGTTTGGCCTTTACATACTTTGAAAAAATTGTTTTAGGTCATTTTATGGCCTTTTCCATCATTCTCCCTAGGCGATCCCTCTTTTAAAACAACCTTGTTAGCACGTGCTAGTTACCTTCACTTAATTTTTTTCTCACCACTTAGCGTATCACCCATCACAAATTGTTTTATGAACACTTTCCTTGAATTGGTCATGCACGATGAAAAGTTCTCTTTGCACTACTCATCATGGATTAGTTTTAAACCTTGAGTTTCCTATTGGCTATGGGCGACGTGAAATATTTCCTTTGGATCACTAGTTTCCTTCATATCGCTAATCGCCCAAGTGCTTTGAGTCCTAAATCAGTGATGCACAATAAGACTATAGCCTTCACATTTTCTACCTCATCACTTATCATGGAATTCTGATCCATTATCCTTTTCAAAGTACCGATGAGCGATGAGGTCTTTTATTCCAATGTTTCATCACTAATTTTAGGTGTAACTAAGGGAGATGCTTCCATTACCCTTGATCTTATAATGTTGACATGTGGCCAAATCTTGCTCCATCACCACTTCTCTCCCATCATTAATGTGATTTGTCTATTGAGATGTGAATTAGTGATGAGCGATGGGAAAAAAGTAAATTCAAAAGAGGAACCATATCTATCGGCTAAGATCTTATCGTGTATATGGTTCATATCATTGATATGACACATAAATGAAAATGAACATCAATGATGAGTGATATACTGTTAAGTCTTGTGCCCATCATACCATCTAAAGCTATTACAGTCACAAGTGGAGGTCTAAGGAACTTATCAACGATGAGTGATGCAATATTCGATAGAATATTCCCCTCATCGTTGAGTCTTAATGCATCATGAATTCATCCAAAGGTGTTGAGATCAAAGTAGTGATGCATGTTGGAATTAAAAGAAAAGGGTGAATAATGAAAATAAGGCAATGTGGGAACATCTGAATGGCATCATTGAAAGGAAAATGAAAAAGTGTGAGGATAAAGGAAAGCCACATATTTTTTTTTAAATCAAACAAATAAACTGCAAAAAATTTAACTTAAACAACTAATTGTCAGTTCACTCATTTGATCTTTCTTTCAAAAATTAATGGAGGAGATGTTCCATTCCTTCATCATAAATAGAAATGTTGGCCTATTTTCTTTCATAATTACAATCATTGAAGAGAAGAAGAATTTTTTAAGTTTGAGTTGAAAGGTTTAAGGAGCTTTGGCGAAAAGTTGCAAAGATTTTGAAGACAAATTCTTTCCTGGGTAAACAAGTAATCACACATTTCTATGTCAATTGTGCTTGAATTAAGTTGGTGTAGTTAGTTAGTGAAAATTCTGAAATCTTTAATTGCTTAGGGCTTGCAATGGTTTGTGTATCATGCAAGTTCAATTGGGTTGGTGAAAAGTGTGTGAGGTCTAGGAGGGTTTTTATTTTGCTAATTTTTTTCTTCAGAACATAAACTAATAAACCCCTTCCATAAGTTGAATATCTATGAACCCTAGTTCTATTACATTGTGAAAATGAGTGAACCTACTAAGTTTCCCACCAAACCAGAGAGGAAACCTAGGAAGAAAAGGGTAAAGAGACTTGAACCCCAAGTTGACAAACCCACACCTAAGTCGGATGTGCCTAAGGCATCTGTAAACTCAAAAGGAGAGAAGAGAACTCTTTCTAGATTCATGGAAGGTGAAACTAAAGGTATCAATGAGGGAAGAGCCCAAATTGGTAAAGCACCCTTAGGGTAGGTTTTAGTTTTTGGTTTGTGGTGACTGATCATTCTATACTGTACACTCTTCATGTATCCTCGCCTTTGTATAATCCTAATCTGGAAGCTTCTAAAAAGCTTGTTATAAGGGGTTTGGGATGGAGTTACAATATGATAAGAGAAGGAAATTATTCACAATATTGTAATAGGGTTTTGCACTGGATAATAAAATCATTAGATGGTTGTGGTTTGGTGGATGTAGCCCATATTGGGTGAACCACGTTAAATTCTCTGTGTTATATTTTTTTGTGTGTGTTTTATTTCTCAGTTTATTTGATAAAATTTGCATGTAGCTTTTAGATATCTGCCTCCTAACCCTAACAATTGGTATCAAAGAGGGTTGTTTTCGATTATCATCTGCAAGAAAGTCTCATGGTTGAGTGGGAGTCTCTTGGTTAAGTCGAAGCAATGGTAGATGAGGGTAAGTTGAAGGTTGAGAAGTTCAATGGGAAGAACTATCAGTTATGGAAGATGCAGTTGGAGGACTACCTCTATCAGAAGGATTTATGATGGCCATTGGAAGGGAAAACCAAGCAACCCACAACAATGCCAAATGAGGAATGGGATATTTTTGAAAAAAAGGAACTTGGTAGTATTTATTTATGCCTAGCACAATCGATAGCGTTCAATATTACAATAACAAAGACAACTCAAGAGTTGATGGAAACCCTAGTGAAGTTATATGAAAATCCTTCTGCTTCGAATATGGTATTTCTTATGAAGCATTTTTTTATTATGAAAATGGTAGAAGGTGGGTCAGTTATTGACAATTTAAATGAGTTTAATATAGTTACCAGTCAATTAACTTCTATAAAAGTAAACTTTGATGAAGAAGTTTGGGCTCTTTTGATTTTGTGTTCTTTGCCTGAAAGCTTGAATAGCTTGGTAATGGTTGTTAGCAATTATGTTTCTAGTTCGAATACATTAAATTTTGATGATGTTGTTGGTGTTATTTTGAGTGAGGAAATTCATAGGAAAATCTCAAGTGGAACATCCACATCAAGTAGTGTTTTGAATGCAGAAAGCAGGGCTAGAACAAAGGAGAGAGTAAACAATTTTTGAAGCCATGGGAAGTCATGAGGAAAATCAAGGGACAAAAGGTCCCAATCTAGAGACAAGAGCGATTGCTGGTACTATGGTAAGCCAGGTCATTTAAAGAAAGATTGTTGGTCTCGAAATAATAAAGAAGGAGACAAAAAGGAAGGAAATAAAGAGGAAAATGTGCTAAGTAATAAATCTGACGAGGATGCTTTGATTCTTTCTCTTGACAATGTTGATGATTCTTGGGTGTTAGATTTAGGGGCTTCATTTCATGCTACACCCCATAGAAATTATTTTTTTGATTATGTCCAAAAAGGTTTTTGGTTTGGTTTATTTGGGAGATAATGAACCCTGTGAGATTAAGTTGTAGAATGGGAATAATTGGCTACTACATGAGGTAAGGCACGTTCCAAAGTTTAAAAAAAATTAATTTCAGCAGGGCAACTGGATGATGAAGGTTTTGTTGTTACATTTAGTGATAAAAATTGGAAGGTTATAAAAGGTGCCTTAGTGGTAGAAAAAGGTGTGAAAGTAGGCACCTTATATCTTTGTACAGGTCATATTATTCCTTCTACTTTAGCTATTGTAGATAAAAATCAATGTTCAGGAACAATTGTTGTAGTTCACCAGGAAGAAAATCAAATAGTTGTGGCGAATTCTAAATCAGCACTATGGCATAACAGACTTGGGCATATGAGTGCAAAAGGTATGAAAGTACTTCATTCAAAGAATGTTTTACTAGGTCTAAAATGTGTTAATATGGATTTCTGTGAAATTTGTGTGTATGGAAAACAAAAGAGAGTTACTTTTCTCAAGGATGGGAAACAGAAAAGGATGATAAATTGGAGCTTGTGCATATAGATGTATGGGGACCAACTCACGTATCTTCTCTTGGTGGCTCTTAGTATAATGTCACATTCATTGATGATGCAACTAGGAAGGTATGGATTTATTTCATTAGGCAGAAATTTGATGTATTTGAAACTTTTGAAAAGTGGAGAAGCTTGGTTGAGAATGAGATGGGTAAAAAGTAAAAATGTCTCAATTCTGATAATGGTGGTGAGTATTGCAGTTAAGAGTTTGAAGATTATTGTTCCTTTAAAGGTTTTCGTAGGCAGAAAATGGTTCCAAGGATTCCATAGGAAAATGGAGTGGCTAAGCACATGAATAGAACAATAATTGAGGGTGCACAGACTATGAGATTACATCTTGGGCTACCTTTAAACCTGTGGGTAGAGGTTGTAAACACTATTGTTTATTTAATTAATAGAGTTCCATCTAATCCTTTGAGTTGTGGTATTCCAGAGGAAGCATGGATAGGTAAGAAGGTGAGTTCTTATTTTCTAAAAACCTTCGGTTGTGAAGCATTTGCACATGTAGATTCTGAAAATAGAATCAAGCTTGAAGAAAAATAAAATAAATGTATATTTGTTGGATATGGCATTGATGAATTTTCTTATTTTGAAAATAAGAAAATTGTGAGAAGTAGGGATGTTATATTGAATGAGAAAGTGTTGTATAAAGATCAATTGCAGCGGCATGAGAAGAAAGAAAATGATTATGAAGTGTTGGATGATACTCCAAGCAATGAAGTTCTTGTGGATCCTCATGCTCCGCAACAACAACAACAACAAATACCAAAATCTCTAGTGAGTGTTAGATGATCTTCAAGGATAAGTAGACCTCCAGAAATATTTTCTCCCTCTTTGTATTCTATTTTATTAACTGATGTTGGTGAACCAGAATGTTATCATGAAGCTATGCAGGTGGATACCAAGGTTTAGTGGGAGCATGGAATGGAAGAATAAATGGAATCCTTGTTGGAAAATCAGACTTGGGAATTACACAAGTTTCCTACAAGAGAAAAGGATTTACCAAACAAATGGGTTTACAAGGTGAAAGAGGAGGATGGAGGTAAGAAAATATTTAAAGCCAAATTAGTTGTAAAGGGATTTGCATAGAAATAGGGTATTGATTTTGATGAAATATTTTCTCCAGTTGTTAAAATGACTTCTATTCGTACTATTTTAAGTATTGTGGTTGTTGAAGATTTGCATTTAGAATAGCTTGATGTTAAAACTACCTTTCTCCATGGTGATTTGGAAGAGGAAATATATATGGAACAACCACAAGGATTTGAGGTCAAAGGTAAGGAGAAACTAGTGTGCATATTGAAGAAAAGTTTATATGGCTTGAAGCAAGCAACTCAGCAATGGTATCTTAAATTTGATAGTTTTATGGCTGAGCAAGGCTACAACAGGTGTAATTCAAACCATTGTGTTTGTTTTAAGATGTTAGGTGAAGATAGCTACATTATTTTATGTTTATATGTTGATGATATGCTTGTAGCGGGGTCTAACATGGATCACATAAAGGAGTTAAAAAAACAGTTAGAAAATTCATTTGCTATGAATGATTTGGGGGCAACAAAACAAATCCTTGGTATGAAGATTACAAGAGATAGGAAAAATAGAAAAAAATTTTTATCTCAGGTTGATTATGTTAAAAAGGTGTTGCAGAGATTTCATATGGAGAATGCAAAAGCTGTCAGCACAGCTTTGCCCAGTCATGTCAAATTGACTAAGGATATGTGTCCAAAAACATAAGAGGAGGAATAAAAAATGTCCAAGGTACCATATGCTTCAGTTGTAGGTATTTTAATGTATGTCATGGTATGCACGAGGCCAAATATTGCACATGTTGTAGGAGTTGTTAGCAGGTATATGAGTAATCCAAGAAAAATGGCATTGGAATGTAGTAAAATGGATTCTCGGGTATTTGAGAGGTACATCGAATAAATGTTTATGTTTTGAGGGCTCTAATACAAATTTAAAAGGCTATGTTGACTCATATTTGGTAGGGGATATCGATACCAGGTGGAGTACCAGAGGTTATGTATTTACAGTTGGTGGGGCAATAGTAATCTGGATTTCTCGGTTGAAAAAGGTGGTTACTTTATCCACCACAGAGGCAGAGTATGTGGTTGCAACAAGGTAGAAAAAGAGATGATATGGCTGCAATTTTTCATGGAAGAGTTGAGAAAACAATAGGCTGAAAATTACTTGTTCATAGACAGCTAGAGTGCTATACATCTTGCAAAGAATTTTGCCTTGCACTCTAAAACCAAACACATACAATTGAGGTATCATTTCATTCAGTTAGTGTTGGAGGATGGACAAGTAAAGTTGGAAAAGATACATACAGATGTCATTCTAGTGGATATGTTTACTAAGGTGGTGATAAGGGAGAAGATGAGCTCCTCTTCAGCTTTGATTGGCCTTCAAGGTTGAATTCAAGTATAACAGAGAAGCAAGGTCCAAGGTGTTTATTTCCCGTGGGAGCTGTAAGTGCAAGGGTGTCATCCAGGTTCAGTCTACAAGTGGGAGATTGTTTGGTGTGGATCTTGATCAATCTCCAAGTGGGATATTGTTGGTATGTGGTGACTGATCACCAAAAAGGGGAAAAACCCGACTTTGTATAACCCTAATCTGGAAGCTTCTAAAAATCTTGTTATAAGGGGTTTGGGATGGATTTATAGTATGATAAGAAAAGGAAATTATTCATGATATTGTAATGGGGTTTTTCACTAGATAATAAAATCATTGGATGGTTGCGGTTTGGTGGATGTAGCCCATAGTGGGTGAGCCATGTTAAATTATCTGTTATATTCTTTTGTGTGTGTTTTATTTCTCGGTTTATTTGATAAAATTTTCATTTAGCATTTAGATATCTTCCTCCTAACCCTAACAGTAGTAACTAGAAGATTGTTTGATCTTGCTGGTGCAATTGGAGAGGTTTCTCAACCAAAAAGTGGGTGGGAGCTAGTCTCATATGCCTTCAAGAGAAGATATGCTAGACATCTAGCCAAACACTTGTAGGGTTTTAATATTGTAAGGCTCATGGTGTTGAATATGTTTGAGGAATTTGATGTAATATTGGAGCTGGTAAAGAACTATGATCCCAAGGATGGAAAAATAAAAAGTGAAAATGGAACCTTACCCATTGAAGTTACTAGAGACAAAATTCTGGAGGTGTTCAAAATGAACCCTAATTATACTTTCAACATTGACTTTTCTAACTTATGCAATGAGTATGAGAATAAACAATATGGATATAGGAAAAATGTGATTGCTAGGCATAGGAAGGATGATAAAGGTGGTTTTGGTCCTAAGGACTCGGAGCCTTTTGAATGTGAAGAGTTTTCCAGTTACTTAAAGAATACACATTACTACTTGAATCAGGTGTTGTCTCACATTTATGATGTAAGGATACCAAATAATTTTTTGGTAGTGGTTATTTTCATATAGAATTGGAACTCCAATAGGTGTTTTGACTATGTAGTGTATATTATAGAGAAAATGCACAAGCAGTTGATTGAATTGAAGGATGAAAGTTCCCCACTATCTTTCCCACATAATTCTTTGTTGATGCACATGAGAAATATAATAAGAATAAGAATCTAAGATAGAAGGATGAGGAAGGAAATGACCTACCTATCCAAATGTGGACTCGCATTTGGGACCAAAACTATCCACATTCAAATTATTTGGCTTTCTACAATATCATAAGATGTGGTATTTTGGAGAGTATGGGTGTGGAGCTTCTTTATAGACTTTCAAGATTCATAAGAGATATTATGCACCCCAAAGATGTGAAAGGATCTCCAAAAAATCACAATTGGGATGATTGGTTTTTGCATTCAAAGTACACTTTAATCAAAGCCTATGGAGCCAGGATTAGAGCTCACTGCTTGGCACTATATGTTTCTAATAGGTTGGCATTCATGGAATTGATTTGGCAATTGGATTTTATGGATAAGGAGAATTTTATAGCTCATAGGAAGGGCTAAATAATAGTACCAAAGTGTACATTTTCCTATTTCAAGGCTACTGCTAAAGAGGATTATGATAAATTCAGAATAATGTTGAATAACCTTAGGATGCCAATTGATGAGGTTAGAAATTTTTATCATGAAGGTTTTGTGAGTGGTATGAAAACAAGGAAGGGTTTTTCTGGTTTCTCTCATAAATTTCTATATACTATTGATGTGATAAGGAATTTGACAACTGATGGACCAATGACATCAAGAAAGAAGAAATGGAGTCCCATTTGTGGCATTGAAGAGGATATAATTAAGAGGAATGCATTCTATGTTAGTTCATATGATGAGATTTAGGACCCTTTTGAAAGAGTTATGGAAAAATTGAATGATTACTAGAATGGCGAGTTTAAGGTAAAGGTTAAAGAGGTTGTTGATAAAGCACAAGCCCTCTTGGAGAAAATAACAAGAAGCAATGGATATTCAGGAGCAACCTTTGGAGATTGAAGGGGGGGACACTAAGATAATTGGAAAGGAACAATATGCAGAGCATGTACCAGATGATGAGGAGGTGTAAATGAGATTCCCTTCCATTAAAATTAATGATGCTCTTGATTCTCATGTTCCCCAGGATAGAGTTGTAAAGTGGAAATATGATGATAAGGCTAATGATGATCCAAGGATCAAGGCTTGTGATGAATTTCTTACAGATGATGCTTTTGTGCAGACTAAGGTCTTTAAAGAGTTCATCATCTAGCAAAAAATATAGGATATAAAGAAAGGAATTGAAAAGGATAAGGTTAGTGTAGATTCTTCATAGTAGGAGGAAGAAAAGAAATCAGAAGAAGAGAAGATAATGGTTGAGCTAGCGGCCATTACCCTTGTTGAGGCTAGGAAAATTGTTGTAGAAAGTGGAATAATGTTTCTTTTTGGGTGCATTCTTACCTCTTCTATTGCACTTGATGTAATTAGGAAGGATCCTCAAGCATCCATATCAAAAGATGACTTTGAAAACCATGTGTTTGGATCAAGTTTTAGCCCAAAATTGCATGCTCTTGAAATTTGGTTGACAATGCCTCACACTGGAAAAATTGAGGTTGTTAGATCTATTAAATAAGTTATTGGTTTAGTTGTGGTGAAGAGGGCCAAAAACATCAATCCATTCTAGGCTACTAAGTTGATTGTGCACATTATCATCCTAAGTGTTGACATTGCAAAGATCCCATAGAATAAATATGATGCATTATTGAAAGACTACAACATTGTTTTGGATGAGTGTAACAAATTAAGGGCTACAATACAAGTCATTTAGTCAATAAGAGCACTACCTTCACCCTCCTCTTCTTCTTTAGATTTTTTAGCTCAAGATAGGGAGACCTTGGCATTAAGAATTCAAAGTTTTAAGAAAGAGGTGCAAACAGAAAGGGACGATGTCAATAGAGCTAAGGAGGAGACTTCCAAGGTGGCGAATGATATTTTGATGATGTTCTAAAACACAAGGTTGCTAAGATAGTAAACAAAGTTGATAATGTTTTGGATGTATATAGGAATATTCATGAGGAACATAATAAATATGTGTTGGTTCATAATGAATTCCAAAATGAGTGGAGAAAATGGAGTACAAGGGTTGGAGAATTAAAATAAGTTATGCCTCTAATGCAAGAAGACCTTGAGGCTCCAACCAAAATCCCTAACTTGTTAAAGGCTATTGATTTGTTGAGTGCGATCACAACATTCCATGGTAAGTTGGGAATGCAATTATAGAATAAGTTAAAATAATTTAGAGACATGGAGGGGCATGGTATGCCCAAGATATTAACTGATGAAGGTGAGTTCAAGGATTTTCTTGCATGGAAAGATGAGTTGGGAGGCCTACTCCCACATTCAAGAAAATGACCAGTCTCACTAATTGCATTATTTTGAACTCATTTGTTGACAATATGAAAAAAATTAAGGTATGAATGGACACATTTGTCAAGGAGTCTTGGATATTGATTGATGCAAGATACAACAAATATAATACAAAAGTTTAGAACTTGCTAGACATGTAGTGGCCAATTGAGGAGGAATATAATACATGGATCAAAAAATTCACAGATTAAGCCTATGATGAAGTATTTCAAAATATTGCATCCTCTCAGATAATTGATGACAAATGTGATGATGTGGATGGGGCTTGCTTTTCTCTCTTTTTATTGTTCTCTTGTTTTAAAATTTTCTGCTGACTTGGTGCATATGTGGAAGACATTTTTCCCATGTAAAAGATTATTTGATGCTTCTACAATGAGAAATATTCCTTTTGGAAGGCGGGGAGATCTTCTTCGGCAAATGATTTTGTCTTATATGCTTTCCCCCTTGTGGAAAATAAAAATATAACTGAATGGGGACATTTTGAAATTAAAATTCAAATGAATTTCAAATGAAAAATGTGATTGTAAGTGTAATTTGGCCTGAAGTTTGTTGTTCCAATGTTTCTATAAATGGGAATTTAAGGTCATTTTCATGGGTCTTTGTTTGGTTTAGTTTTGAACTCATGTAATGAGATTTTGTATTTCAAGCCCAAAGGAATATAATTTTTTTGAGTCTTAGGTATGAATTCTAGTTTGTAATAAGCATAATATTTTTATAGTAGTAGTGGCATCTAAATGAGAAATGAAAATTCAGGAACAATTTCTCTCATGTGATTTTTTTCACATGAATTATGAATAAAATGATCAAGGATCTTTTGTTGGTCTTCAATCATTTTGGTTGGATGTAGGTTTTTTCTTTGCTTTAATTCAAATAATTAATTAAATTATTTGATTAGGACATAGGTTTATATGATTAGGTAGAAGGATTTATAAGTAGTTTCTATTCTAGAAGATCTTGAGTTGTTTTATTGCAAGGAAATATCACAATAGTCAATGAATGCTAAGTTTAGTTACTGATGTATTATAGTTTGTTGCAAATTTGAATTTTTTGGCCATAGATAAAGCATTTATCTATTCATTTGGTCATCTTTGATGTAATTGAGTGTGCCCTACCTATCAAAGAACACAAATCTTACAGAAAAAAATTCATACACCTTTAATATTTTTAAATTTTTATGAGAACCACCTATTCTTTTCTTTAGATGGTAATTTATTTGAGAATCAGTCAAATTCTTAAAGGATTATGTCTAATTTTAAAACTATAGGAATGCATTTGTTGTTCACAATGTTTGTGGTAATTTGGCACAAGAGTATCATTTAAAAAATTATTAAGGTCACCTTCCTGGGTCTTGCAGAGCCCAAATTTAAGAGGGGAAGCCTAACAAGCTTTCACCTAGTCATTGGAAAATCCTCACCATTGCTAATCATAGAATTATGGAAAATTCATAGGAAATTGTTGAGATTAACTTTGGTTCTTAAAAAATAACCAATATATTGGTGACTTTGCTAGGGAAAATTCTATTCTAATGTCTCTAGGTCAGATCTGGTATAGTTAGAGTCAAATATTTGTATTGTTCTTCATTGTTTGGAGAATAATTTTTTCAATTTCTCATCAATAGCTCAAGCCTAGTTTTATGCATAAATTTTTTCTCCCATGTTCCATTTCCAATTAGATTATGTTCAAGGCCTTCTATGAGATTGTGAGTGTATCTCCAAAGTATAATCAATTTATATTTCCCAATATTTTGGGTTGTGACTCTAAAGTATCTTGTGCTAGTGTAACATTAAAATTCCAAGAAGAAAGTGAGAAGAAGAAATGTGAAGAGAAGTATGAATCCATGCATGGAACCAAAAGTAGAATGAAGAAGAATATTGAGTAGAAGCTAGAATTCAAGTTTTCCAAAAGAAAGAAGGGATCCTTGATAAAGAAGAATGATGAAGCGAGTAAGTCCACTAAACATCCTACTAGTACACATAATTTTGATACAAATGCTCATAAAAAAAAATTTAAATGAAGGAACATTTGAATTTGATATGCCTAATCTAAATGAGGAAGGTTTACACACTAATGAAGTTCTTGAGATTCATCATGAAATCTCACATGAAGAAAGGTGGAAATTTTGTGGAAAGGATAATAAACTTCAAGGTAGATGGATCACCCCTAGGGGTAAATCTATTTTTAATGTTGGTAATTTTAAACCAAGGGGAGATCCCATAGTATAGCCTCACATCATTCTCCTGAGAGAGAACTAACTAATATTAAATTTTACACTCTTGATCCAAGTGAGTCTAATTATATCTTAGAAGATGAAGATGATATAGATAAGGATATGAAAGTCTTAGAAGAAGATGAACTCGGACTCAAGGAGTTAGAGGAGAGAAATGAAAGAGAGTTGGAAGAGAAATAATTGAAGGAAAGAGAGGAGAGAGAAAGGGAAAAAGTTTTATAAATAGATGCCTAAAGGAGAATAATCGAGTGGATGAAAGAAGAATTGAAGCAAGAACCAATTCTTGAAGCTCCTCCCAAAATTGTTGGTAAAGAAACCCTTGATCCTCCTAAGGTGACCATTCCTATGGGAACTTCTACTTCAAGAACTTACACTACCACTGTTATAGCAACTAAAGTCATTGATCCTTATTTTGTTGCTAATAAGTCTATAGATCATGGAAAGAAGCCTATACGCTAGCTGAAGAAGACCATCCCAACTACAAATACTAATACCAATAAAAATACAAACACTTCATCTACTAATACATCCACCAAAGATGATAAAAAAAACTATATTTCATCAAATGCACCTCCTCATCTTGAGATATTAAGGCTCCAATTAGCCAATGAAAAGTTCTAGCAATATTTGAAGAAAACTAAAATTAAAACTACAAATGTAAAATTAGCAAGAAAGATCTCATTCCTCAAGATCTCTATACTTGATCTAGTAGCTTCAAACTCTGGATGCACTGATTCTAACCCATATAAAACAAGGTCAAATGGACACATTCCTAGTAGAAGTGGTGGTGGAGATCAAGGTGGTGTAGGGGAGCTGGCCATACAAACAAGAATTCTTATTCTGAAGATGGGGATGGAATTCGTGGTGACAATGGTGGGGGTGGAAATGGTAAAGGTAATAAACAATCTGGTGACAAAGAAAACAATGAGCCTTGAAATAATCATAGAGAATGAACTACCGAGAGGCTATTGCAAATGGAAAGGTACCAAAAATTGTGTTTTGTTGGGGTCTCAAGCTATCCAAATCAATTTCTTGAGGATATTAGGCCTGCATTGGTTAATTTTTCTAGCAACAATGCTATAAGTGGTGAAGATCACCTAAAAGCATTTGCAAATGTAATGGATGATTTTGAAGTGGAGGATAAGGATGTTATGGTGAAAATTTTCATGCATTCACTCACTCTAGATGCCAAAGAATGGTATAAAGGTTTACTTGTTGAAAATATTGGTTCTTAGGAAGATTTCAAGAGGCTATTTAGAGAATAGTACGGTGATAAGACTAATTCAAGTTTTCTTCTAAATTTGTTCAATAACATTTCTAAAGGTTCAAATGAGGTAGTAGCTGATTTTAATGTGAGATTTCAGATATCCATGAATAGATTACCTCCACACTTAAGACTCAATGATAGTATGTGCCAGGTAAATTATTGTAATGCATTTGATGCAAAAATGAGCTATCTCTTGCTAGATAAGAATCCTTAGACATTGAGAGAAGTTTTTAAGATGGAAATCCACATTGAAAACATTAGAAGAGAAACTGATAAAGTTGGGATAAGAGACGATGTTAAAATCTTGAAGAATCCAAAGAGAGAGGATAAACTATCTGGAGCAAAGGGGTTTTCTCTTGAAGACAAGATTGAAAATGTTGAAAATTCTATGAAAGGCATTAGCTATAGACTTTCCAAGAATGGAAAGGGTCTCACAAATGATAAGAAATTTTTTCACAAGAATGAAAGACATCCTCAGCTACAAGACCATCCCTATAATACTAATTGGAATAATGGAAAGCCAATTCCCAACAATCTAAAGAACACATCAAATAAAGTTCCTCTTGATCCTTTGTAGAAAAAATCAGTCAATTTTGCTAATGAAACACCTTGGTGTGTTATTTTCTAGTTGCCACATGCTTCTAAAAATTGTTCAATGGTAAGGAAGTTTGAAGAAGAACAAGCTCAATTATATTATTATGATCCAATGGATGAAAATTATGATGAAGTGAATGTGCTTATGCATAAGTCTTAATTTTATAATGAAGAGTGTTCCTCAGAGGAAGAATCACATGAAGTTGATGTTGACTACCAAAGGCATAAATCAAATTCCTATCACGAGAAGATCTTCCTTGATGAATATGAAGAGATTGAGGATAACATATGTGCTATGGAAATAGAAGAAATGGATGTTTCCTTGAGAAGAGATTTTGATGAAGAGTATAAGCAAATGATAGCAACATTGGTGGAGAAATCCAAGAATACTCATAACTTGAGAAGTAGGGTTGTCAATTATGATCAGGGTAAGCCTGGTAGCATTTTCATGAAAGAGTAGAATGCAAAGAAACAAGCAAATAAAATAGAAGAATTGGCCAAGTTTAAGAAAGAAGAGGCCAAGACCAAAGAGAGTAAAGGACCTATAATTTTGGATAAGAAATATATTGCAGTGAAGAAACCTGATGAGGTTGTTGTTTCAATTGTTAAAATTAAAACTAAAAATTCAGGAGTTGAACAAGAAAAGAAACAAGATAAGAAAAACACTGAGAATAAACTTGAACAAAAAAGGTCAAAGTTGAAGAATAGAGAGTTGTACCTTATGAACTACTAAAGTATAATCTAGTTGACATGTTTCAACTACTCTCTCAAGTCAAGGTGACTATTCCATTAATGGAAATGATGGGGATTGATGAGCATAAGCAGAAGGAAGTGACCCTTATGAATAGTGCCATTAAGGCCTGTAAAGACAAGAAGGTGACTACTCAGCCTAAAGTGAGTGGAAATCAAGTGAGTGAAGAAACAATGAAGGGAGACATTCATGAAATCCCTTATATTTATTTGGGTAGTACTATCATAGCTTTCCCAAACAACATTGATCCATTCTATGTAACTCTTATTGTTGATGGTAAACTCCTAAAGAATTGCATGATTGATTCAAGAGCTTCATCTAGCATCATGCTAGTGGAGATAATGAATTTAATGGGCTTAAAAAAAAATTGTGCATATGGAAAATTTTATGCCATGGATTCAAGGGAAATCCTAGCTATTGGAGTCATAAAATATATTCCATGTAGATTAGTTTCTTTTCCTGACAAGGACTTTATCATGAGCATAGTTGTGGTTGACATTCCATCAAACTATGGTATGGTTTTTTCAAGAAACTGGAGTGCCTCCATGGGAGGTAGCATACAATATGATATGTCCTTTACAATGTTTCCAACTGAAGGAAATGACATAAAGCTTATGAGAGAACCAAGAGCTCAACATATCATTGAATTTAGGGGAGAAGTAGATAAAATCCATTTTGTAGACACTGGCATAGACAATTTTAGAGTTGAAGAGTTATAGGAAGAAGAAAACAAAAATTGCACCTTTGGATAATGAAGTAATGCAACAAGATAACAATGGTGATCTATGAAATATGCATTTTGATGGAGCTTGTTCAAAGAAAGGAGCTGGTACATGGGTCATACTTATTTCTCCCAGTGGTAAGACCTTCAAGTTTTCATTTTAATTATTGTTTTCATGTACAAAAAATGTAGCTGAGTATGAAGCCTTAATTCTTAGGTTAAAATTAGATGAGAAACATGGTATTAAGAAGTTAAGAGTAATTGGAAACACGGAACTTGTGGTTTCTCAAGTTAGAGTAAAATATGCATCAAAGAATAGTAGATTAAGGCATTATAGGAATTCTTTCCAAGATTCAATTGAACAGTTTCATGCATTTGGAATTGATTGGTTGGATACATGATCAATAACATAGTGGTAAATTTACTTTCCAATATTTCCCTCCTACCAAATGATATAACATTTCCTAGAATTTCAAAGGTTGAAGTGCAAGTTAGATCTTCAGTTCTAAGAACATTAAAAATTGGTAGGTGTGTAATGATGATGATGACATCTTGATATTCGTATAGTGTATATATTAGTATGAAGGTCAAGAATTTGATTTTGGATCCTTTGTGGAGGAAATGGATGGTAAGGAAACTATATTTGGGAATGAGATTATCTAGTTGAAGACTAAAAATATCCCCAAGGGGTTGGTTGCATTGGAAAGGGTGTTTGATGACCCTAATAGAAGCAACACCAAGTAGACATCCACCCACAAAGAGGATTTGGAAGAAATCAATCTTGGAACAAAGAGTGCTCCAAAAAAGGTTTGCATTGGGAAAAGATGAAACCTCAAGTCAGAGAAATTTGGATTGCTTTATTAAGAAAATATAGATATGTATTTGCATGGTCTTATGATGACTTGAAGGCATACAGGGAAGAGTTATTTCAACATGAAATTCCTTTAAAGAAAATTGCTTCAAGAAAAAGAAGAGGCTAATTAATCCCATGGTGCAACCAAAGATGCAAGAGGAACTTGTAAAATTTTGGGATGTTGGGATTATCAAGCCTATCAAGAATTTTGCTTGGGTTTCAAATCTTGTACCAATCATGATGAAAATTGGTGACATTAGGCTTTGTGATGAATTTAGGAATTTAAATGTGTCATCACTAAAGGATAATTATCCTTTTCAAAACATGGAAGCCATGTTGTAAAAGGTAACTAGTTGTGAGCTATTATTCGTGATGGATGGATTCTCAGGTTATAATCAAGAGGTGGTAAAAGAATCTGAGCAATACAAACCAACTTTCACAACTCCATATGGCACTTATGTCTATGTGAGAATACCATTTGGATTGAAAAATGCAGGGGCTACTTTTCAAAGAGCCATGGACATGGAATTGTCTAATTTCATAGAATTTTTTATAGTTGTGTATCAAGATGACCATACTGCATATAGTAAAAAGGAAGAGGATCATTGTATGCATCTAGAGAAAGTGTTTAAGAAGGCACTAGAATATGGGATTTCATTGAATCCAAAAAAATGTGTATTTGGAGTAAAGAAAGGTAACCTTACGGGCACATTGTTTCTAAAGATGGAATAAGGATTGATCCTATGAGAGTAGATGGAATAGACAAGATTCCACAACCAAAGAATGCAAAAGGAATTCAGTCATTCTTTGGTCAGATCAACTTTTTGAGAAGGTTTGTCACTAATTTTGTTGAGATTACAAGGAATATTTCTAAGATGTTAAAGAAGGGAGAGAAAGTTGTTTGGAGTGAGGATCCTAGCCAAGAATTCAAAAGTATAAAAAAAGCCATCAAGGAGGCTCTAGTGCTAAAATCTCCAATTTTTTGCAAGCCTATGCATATTTTCCCCTTTGCTTCTTTCCATACTATTGTTGTTGTATTGTTGCAAAAAAATAATGAGGGATTTGAACAACCCATTGCATTCTTTAGTAAGTCTCTACAGTCCACAAAACATAAATATGACATGACTGAGAAGAAAGCATATGCTTTATTTAAGGCTATGAAAAATATTAGAACATACCTAATGGGAGCTAGGGTTATAGCTTTTGTGCCAAGTTTTGAAGTAAAGGACATATTCACTCAATAAGAGACCACAATTAGAAGGTGTAGATAGATCAACAAGATCCAAGAATTTTACACTGATGTTCAGATTATTAAGTTGGTGAGAGGACAAGGTCTAGCTAAATTGATGGTTGAAACCCATTTGGAGGAAAACTAGATAAATCATGTCAAGTGTGTTGATGTTGCACCAATATATGATATGCATACTTTTGGGTGGTATATAAGGATTTTTCAATATTTAAAAACCATGCAATATCCAAAAGATATGGCTAACAATGAGAGAAGAACATTGAAGTTACAATCCATTAAGTATGTTATCATTGATAATGAGCTCTAGTGGAGAATCCCAGCTGGTGTATTTCTTAAGTGTGTTGATGGAAAGGAAGCATTAGAACTCTTACAAGAAATGCACAATGGAGTATGTGAAACCACTACATGGCTAAAAAAAATGCTCATATGATCTTGAGGGTAGGGTTTTGGTGGCCACCAATTTTTACATATGCCCAAAAGTTTGTTAAAGCTTGTGATGCTTGCCAAATATTTTCTTACCACTCATTCCCATTTCAATTCAGGCCCATTTCCAAAAATGGGGTATAGACTTCATTAGTCAAATATCAAAAAAATCTAGTGGGGAGCATTCATGGATCCTTGTTGCAACAAATTACATTACAAAATGAGTGGTAGAAATCCCCACCAAGAAAGAAACAAGCAAAGTGTTAATTGATTTCTTGATGAATAATACCCTAATCATATTTGGAGTCCCAAAAAATATTATCTCAAATAATGCCGTGTGTTTCAGATCTGATGAGTTCAGGGAATTTTGTGATAAGAATGGAATATAGATTTATTATTCTTCCCTTTATCATCCTTAAGGAAATGGACAAGCCAATTCTAGTAACAAGAGTTTAATGAAAAACATCAAAAGGGTGATAGAGAAGAACAAGAAAGCATGGGACTAAAAGTTGAAGTTTGCACTATGGGCTGACAGAGTTACTATCAGAAAGGCCACAAGACATTCACCTTTTGGTTTAGTGTATAGTTTGGATGCTAGATTACCTCAGAAAAATCTACTAAAGATGTATAGGTTTGTACAAGATTATGATGAGATAATATATGATGAAATGCAACATAGGATTGATAATCTTATACAGTTAGATGAAGCTAGAAGAGAAGATCATGACAAGAACACCAAAATGTAGTTGCAATTCAACCACTTATATGTGTAAGAGAGGCCAACCAACCACATCAAGGCTCTGGGTCATGGAGAGATGAGAGTGGAGGGCTGCCCTAACTTACCTCACTCTAATGGATGTTTTGGGATGAGGATCGAGAATGAAGAGCACTATGAAGTACTTCTATCACTCTATAGACCAAAAAATCTAATTGGGGCTAGATGAGACAATTTATGGAGTCTAAACTACACCTCAAACAACTCTTTGTCTGAGGATGCAAGCATGGGTCTGGGATGACAATGTGACATGCTTGCATCTCTTTGGCGTGCTAGCGTTTGTACATCTGCAAAATATGAAATACAATAAGGAAAAGACCAAAAACCTACTGACATCCTAGCTAACTAATCATGATGAAATAAACAGAATGATAAAGTATGAAAGATAGGTATGAAAATGATGAAGTAAATAGTTGAACACAAGGGTGCCAAATATCAACTCATAAAAGCTCTAGTTCGCTAGCAAGCTCTAAGCACACATCCACCTACACACAAGAAAGAAGGGAAAATTGTTGGGGATGTATGGGGGTTTACCCTAGTCAAACCCATGCTTTGGTGTTTCCATCTCTATGAACAACCAGAAAAGAAACATAATAGAAAGTATGATAAAGAAATAAATGCACTAAATAGTACAAAAGACAAAGCTACTCTATCAAATCCCAAAATGAGAAGTGAATCATTACCACCTCCACCCAAAGGCTCTCAAGTCCAATGAAGGGAGAATGCAAGAAACAAACTTGGCAAAGTCACCACACCCACAACAATGATGAAGGGAGGTTTCACAAGACTCCAAGCTTGATACTTATATGGTAGCCTCATATGTACAAAAGTGAAGTTGATGGAGTATCAAGATGATGCAATAGTCAATGGAGTTGTGTAGATTGTTGGAATTGTGATAAGATGGTATGAAAATGCTCAAGAATGTGAAGATGATTGAATGAATTGCTAAGAGATGAAGTGAGTGTGAAATGAATTCCTTTGGAGGCCAAAATGAGAGGGAATGAAGCCATTTTTGGGTCAATTGGTTGCATAGAGGTATTAAAAACCATACCCAATGAGGAGTGCAACGTTCATGCAGGCTCAGGGGTAGAAATCTATTAGGGACGATAGAACACCGCACAAATATCCACACACTGATCTCATGTCCCTAATGAAAATTCCCCCAACAACACACAAAACATGCACCGAGTGGATGGAAGGTGGGTGGGTGATGTGGAATTTTTCCTTCAAATTTGACTTTCTAAGGTGAGGGTATACAAAAGGGGAATTTAAAGAAGGGGTGGAATTTTTCTTGTATACATTTCCCCCCACTTTAGCAAGCATGAATATCAATGAGTGTTTAGTATAGTAGATTGAAGAGTTAGAGATGTATACCTGAACTTTCAAGGAAGTAGACCACAATCTAGAAAACTAGAAAGCATAGGATAGGAAAAGGAATCCACAAGTACTCTCTCTTGAGGAGGTTTGAACAAAAGGTCTTTGTAGCTTCATGAATATACGAAGTTGCACAAAGTACACTAAAGGCCCATGGACCAACAATGAAAAAATCTCATAGGATGTAATTACTTCATAGGTTCTCAGACCTGCAAACAAGGCATTTCCCCAATTTCTCTCTCATGAAGGAATCCTAATGAAAGGGAGACTCCACAGAGTCAGATTGGAAAGCGACTTCATAGGTACACCTACAAAGAAACATGTTAATTTACAGATAAAACATGTCAAGAAACAAAAATGAACCATGCAGGAAAACAAGCAGACAATCACACAGATAGTCAAGAAACCAAAAGGATTTCAAAGGAGTCCCTTAGGAACCCTTCAAAAGAAGAGGGGTCCACTCAAGGGATGCATTTTTTGAAAGTGAGATAGAATCTTCCAAAAATCAATTCAACATCAAGGAATCCTTTCAAAATATGTTCACTTCATCAAATAATTTGAAAGGAAGAAAATGCCCTCTCATGAGGGGAAGGTTGAGGCTTTCCCTGTAGGAAAAGTTTCTCCCTCCTTAGAGGAAAATTCTCCAAATTGTTTCTTTGCAAACTCGTGACAAATGAAACACACTCCATTAGGAGGTCCAAGTTCAGAATACAATTTTTGAAAATTTTTGTGAATATTTTCAAGAAAAGAATTGTTAGCCATGAATTTTTTTCTGAAAATTGAAGTTGACATGGTAGCCCACCCTTAGGGTGGTGCATGTTGGGTGTAGAGTCATGTGAAAACCTAAGGAGAGAAAAGAAAGAATGAAAAAGTGATGTCGTCGCCCATGAGACATTGCAAGATGTCACTGTGGTGATGTTGTCACACACATGAGGGAAAACAAATAGGCACTACAACATTACAACTCAATTAAAGAAGAAAGATAACAAAACTGAAAAAAAGCAACAACATCACACATAAAAGACATTGGGGTGATCTGATATTTCAGGTTCAGAGCTTCTCATAAATATATGTAAGTATAGTAATAGTATATAGATGAACTGCCATCAACCCCCTATTATATTAGACCATATGAAGAATGCACGAGAAGACAAAATAAAGATTAAAAATTGGGTCAACATGGAAGGGAATCCTAACTGCCCCCAATGCTTTACATCGTTCCCAATTTTCTAAAAATTAAGACACATAACAAAGGAAGAATTATGATACAAATAGAGGAATTTTACAACACATAATCAATCTTGTATCCAAGAACCTACAATGGTGACAAGGTTCATCCAAAAACACATAACATAAGAATGGGGGAACACATCACAACAAGCACACACCTAATCTAAAGGTAAAGAAGTGGTGTCCCCCCGAACACTCATTGAGCAAGACATCTTCTACTTCCCAATATAGATCATTATATGGGGAAGGTGGACGAGCCTGTAGTGGTGGAATATTAATGGGGGGAGCTTTTGACCCTCCCGCAACAAGGACCAAGGAAGAAGACCCCACAAGGTCTTCTCCACTTGACTCTCGTGGAATTATAGTCAACAATTTCATGAAGATCGATTAAAAGGCCAAGAACTCATCCAAGGAGTTAAACATGCATTTCATAGGAGTTCCATGTGTTATCTCAATGAACATGGAAGGTGACACCTGAGATTAAATACTAGGCTCACTAAATGACTTGAGAGTAGTGAAAAACTCAGGAGATGTTGAAACTTGATCCATTAGTAGGACGATACAAGCTAGCATAGGACCAGCCTCTTAAGAATGTGGGATCCTCTTACACCCCCCATTGTTAGAAGGGACAACCTCCACCTTATTATTTTTTGGAGGATGTGAACTTCCCATAGATGAGGTGAGAGGCATGAAGGAGAAGGAGAAGCCCATGAGGGATACCAGAAAAGGTGTTTGACATGTCCATGGGTTTCGAGAATGGTGAGATGTCTATAAAGGAAATCAAAAGAGGTGGCTCGACTAAAGAAGTGATAAACACCTACACATTTTTAGGGTCACATGAATTCACACTCACAATAAGAGCCAGAAGTAGGACCAAATTTGATTGAAAAGAAGAAAAGGGGAAAAGAGAGAAGGACATAGTAGGAGGACCTGAAATAGGGGAGATCGAATCCCCTTCCTTCCTCTATAAAGGACCATGCTCAACTGCCAAATCCTTTTGTTGATGTTTGCACTCATGTGCAAGGAAGTTTCTATGACTCTTCAAGCTATAGGTCAAGAGCTAGGATAGGATAGAAATATCTTCCTCATTCATAGGATTGTTTGTCACAGTCATCTCCAGTTGAGGAATAGAATATTGAATGAGAGTAGGAGGAAGAGGTTGAGAAATAACTGGGGGATTCGACTATAGTGCCTCGATAATTGACCTCTTCCCATTCACTACTTTAGGAGCAAGAGCAATAGGAGGCTATGGAGGCTGAGAAATATAGGATTCCCTTTGGGGACCCTTCCCTCTATCATATTGAATAGGCCTAGGCACTGTGGGAAAAATAGGGGGTTCAAAGGTAGGACGCTTGGTCTTTGGCCAAGTTGGAACCATAGGATAATCTCTCAAACACAGAGCTAGATCTGATGACACCGTAGTAGGGTGAGAGGAAGCATTAGGCTAGACAATGGAAGAGTAGGAAGAGGAACCTCAAGAGATCTTCTCTTCTTCCATCCTATGCACCATGGTGGCATCACTATCATCTTTCAAACAAGCCCTATGTAAGACATCATAGGGAGATGGAGGGTACCTCACTTTAGGCATTAAGCACCCTTTCTTGTACTTCTGATGAGTTTGATACAAGAGGTCCATCCTAGATGGAAGTGGACCAATGGGTGTAGGCCAAAAGTGGTCTAGGGAATAACTACCATGCACAACATAAAGTTTATTTTCGGTGTCATGGATTACATGTACTAAACCCTCATGAATAAACTTTAGGCATTTATGTACAACCAAAGGAACTGCATTCACAGCTACTAACGAGGGGATACCCAACTTCAATCTGAAGAGTTCAGACCTTGTGATTATGCCAAAATGCATGTTAATTTAATTAGGTCCAATAAGGATTGATAGGATTATGCTACCAAGAGGAGGTATTAAAATTCTCTTATGTGTACGAATGGTGCTTTTCGATGTGTCATACCCATCTTTATGAAGGAAATTGATTAACATAATCTCCTCAATAATAACATTCACCTAATGTTGGGAATTTTTTGTCATTGATGTCAAAGAGATTGTCTTGGTGCTTTGTTGATGTAGGTTGAGTGATTTTATTCAAGGTTTCACAAGTTACTTGTTTGGTGTTGATGCTTCATGATAAGTTTCCTATCAAGTTTTCCAAGACATAAATATGTTCAATTGGTGTTTTGGTGGTGTGAGTTTGTCTTCATGTTTCAAGACCATCTTCATCATGCTTGTCTTGCATATGTTGTTTTTATATGTTATCATGTGAAGGGTCAAATGAAAAAAAATTGTACATAGCATCATTTGATATTGAATGAGTGATATGTAATGTTTTTTAGCACTTGCATTGTCTTGATCTTTGGTAATTAAGATTTTTAAAGTAAAAGATTATATAGGAATTTTTTAAAATAAATTATTTTGTGAATATATGAAAATGGGAACCGAATATAGTGTGTAGTTGAGGCTTTAATTATTTTTTCAAAGGGTCAAGAGATCATGATATATACTGGCCCTTTCTAGAGCATACAAGCGTAGCAGGTGAATTGTATACATTTTTTTTTTGTCTCTTTTGACATCATTCAACAGGGTTGAAGATTGGGTTATATCGTCGAGCACTTAGGGTTTGGAAATGCCATGAAATCTTTCACTCTATTGTGTCATGGAGATCATTCTTTCACTTGTAAAGAGACACTTCACATTGTAGTTGGTTGTAGTAAGTTTTTCTTTCAGTTTTTAGTTGCAAAAAGGTATGGATTTTTCGAGCTTCGTAAGATTGATGATAGCATTATTTATATGTGGTTCGAGATTGGAAAAATGTTAAAAAAAAGAAATATAAAATCTGAAAAGAGAAAGAGAATTTTGTTTCTCATCTTTTCCTGAATAGGATTTTTCATACAAAAAACGGTTTCCTTTGAAACCCTAGGTTGCAATGCTTTTTTGTAAAATGAAATTTGAACAACTATAATTCATGCTCCAAAAGGTTTATGCAAAATATAGTGATTGATTGAAAAGGAAAAAAAATTGTGCTTAATGTGTTCTATGTTTTCTAAATTTCAAAGGTAATGAAATTTAGAGGACATGAAAGGAATTAAGGCTAGGAATTAGGGAAATAGAGTAACCCTCTGTATTTTACCTTCTATACTTTTGGTTATCAAAAATGTATATGCCAGTGAGGCACAAGTTATCATGCCAGTGAGGCATTCTTGACAAGCCAATGAGGCATTGCTTGAAAAGGCAATGAGGCATTTTTGAAAGGCCAGTGAGGCTCTGTATATTGAGACATTTTTATAATTCTAGTGAGGCCAATCTTTATGGAGTGGTTTTTCATCCCTTGAGGTTTTTTCACTCATCAATCTATGTGTTATGGTTCTATAGTTAGTTTGGTGTTCATGTTTATTATGTTGTTTCAGTTACTCAAAATTGATGATATGGCTATCATTCAAAATTTTATTCATAGTATTCTTCCTTGAGCATCAAAATCTATGATATGGTTATCATTCAAAATTTTATTCATACTATTCTTCCTTGAGAAATTTTTAGTTTCTTATAGTATATCATATAGTTTTTTTCAAAACAACATATCATGATACAAAAGACACTTTCCTAAGACACTATTCCTTTTTATGTTGAAGTTTAAAAAATAAAAATAAATAATACAAGATCATATAAGTCACTAATTCCCCCCCCCCCCTCCTCTTAGTTACTTTGTACTCCAACAAGTGTTATCAGAGCCAAACCCTTGTCTAGAGTTAAACTAGGGGATTCCTGGTGGAGTACTATTTTTCATGGGAAAGAGGAATAGGAATAAGAAATAAATATCAAATCCCACAAAAGTAGAAATATCTAAGGAGAATCCACAACGTACAGAAGAAAAGATGTCTAATATAGAGCTTGATGAATTTGTGGTGGACATGAATGAATCAGATATAGAAGGAAATCTCTTTGTGAATGAAGGTGATTGCGACATTGATTTAGAAGGTGAAATTTTGTGTGCTTTTGATACAATCAAGAAAACTCAAAAAAGATAATAAGAGACTAGAATACCAACACCAACAAGAAAAATATTCAAGAGACAAGGTATATTCAGATTTTACAAAAAGTTTCTTTAGAGTTTGATGAGGAAATAAATCATCTTTCTAGCTTAAAGAGTCAAGTTGATGAATCTAACAAACTTATTATTAGTCTAAAGACAAAAATACAAGAATCCAAAAGGATATTCAGTTTTACAAAATCTGATCTTGAAGTCAAAACTAGAGAATGCCAAAATCTTGAAAGTGAAATAGTCACTTTGAGCAAAGATCTTGAAAAATTCAACTTTCAAAAATTTGAGAAAGGTTTTGATGTGTTAAATAACATGTTGAGAAGTCAAAAGAGTCACAAGGAATACTTTCATTTAGGTTATGAAATAGGAAAAAGCTCAATGTTCAGAAAAACCCCTAAGAAGAAAATAGATCTATATGATTTTTTAGAAGATCAAATGAAGAGAAAGAAGCATCAACTAGTGAATCTACTCAAGATGATAAGAAAAATAATAGTCAAGGACAACATGTTGTTTCAAAAAGTGAAGACAAGAAGAAATCATAAGAGAAAGTTGTTGATATTGGAGTAAGAAGAACCAATAAATACTCACGGTTTCCACCTATTAGAAATAACCATTCTATGAGGTACAATTATACTCAGTTTCATGGCTATTTTTATTCATGTCATGCTCATGGTCATAGAGCTAGAGATTGCAAAATTTATATTGGGAATGATTTTGGATGGAATAAGGATAAAAGTGCTTTTAAGTTGTCAAATCAAAATAATGGCATTATATATTATAATTGACATAAAGCTAGTCATGTAGCAAGTGATTGTTGGTTCTATGAAAGACATGATCATGCAAAAAATTTCAATAAAATTCCTCACAAATTTTTTAGAAGAAACTATTCTTCTTTTGGTTTAGACTACAATATTTTATGTTATAGATGTAGTATGTTTGGGCACGTAACGCCCCGCCACGTAACCCTAGAGGAAGTTGCATTTAACTACTTAAACAGAATAATTTTTTTTTTTTAAAAGTATAATTAATAAGCAAGTTTGCTAACTAATGCCAACAACCTCTAAGGTTACGAGATAGAGGTTAAATAGAACCTCAACAAAAAACATGAATTAAACCATGTCATTTAATTACTAAATAAATTAAGCAGATACATTCCAATTAAGATGAATTACATCAAAGCATAAACATTACTTTCAATTTCATTAATCCATTCATTAAACAATAAGGTTACAACACTCATTCCCCGAATGAGACAAGTCCAATAAATAGGATTACATTTACAAAATCCACCTCGATAACAAGAGGGGTAAATAATACAAGATCAACTGAGATGCAATAAAGCAAGAACTGAAACTGAAATCAACGAGCTCTCCAACTGTAAGTCTCATCCACATGAATATGAAGAAAGATCCCAATGGATTTAGGTGCATGCCACCCAACCAAGTGGAACCCAAAGGCCCATCCCCTATGCTAGGAGATAGTAACTAGGAATCCTAGTCAAGACCATCTACCTCTAGACATAGGCTAAATCACCACTGAACAAAACTGACACATCTAATCATATGAACCTCACAAGTACATAACAAGTACAACCCAAGTACCACATACATACAACATAAGTACACCAAAAGTACAACTCAAGAGCATCACGAGTAACACACAAGGACAACTCTACATGGTCGCATTGCTTCCAGAAATAAAGCAGAACAAGTATGTTAAGAGAACCATACACATAATAATCGAATACCAACTATGGTCACATCAAGTATGTTATGAAAACCATACCCACAAAACAAAACTAACTGTTGTCCTAGACAGAGTGTCATCACACAGCTCATCATGGGTTATCCTTGGGATTCTTCCTAGGCTCTGACCTCGACAAGAAAAGGTTATCCTGGTGACCTTCACTGAATCCTGACCCCCATACTCACTCATGTGGAGCCAAATACCTTTCATACAAACAAGATAGATGACCTTGCCTTTCCATGCCTTCCTACCCATCCCAAGCCTAACCGAGCACTTGGGTCCATGAGTGAGGCATTAAAATCTTGATTAGTGAGAAGTTATTCCTAATCTTCTATGTATTGTTTTAGTTATCACTTGATTAAATAACTTACAATGAGTTATCCTGGTACCACTTCATGTGCTAGCCCCCGTTACAAGCCACTCTTCTACTCTACAACACACACACACCAACCAAACATCAATGGTACCAAGGTGCAAAAAACAAGACATCACGACCTCTCCTTTCTCAGGAGGTGACACAACTAAAATGCACTCCAACACTGGAGGCAACAAACCACATAACAAGGTCACTCCATATAAGGAGACATGGATCCCATAATCCGGTCCTAAACCAAGGAGGTACAAACATCCCCGTTCATGAAAACCGAGTATTAACATAGACACAACCTCATGCACTATCCAAGAGAATTCACAACAGGTTGATATCAGTAATGACAACCCTCACAAACGACAGACCATCTAGAAGACTTACAAATTTACAACACATTTAACCCACTTCCCAAGACGTAAACACGAAAGACATATTCACCGAAGGCAAGAGAAAAGATCTACCTTTGGATATTCTAAATCCATTCTTCATTACATTACAAAATTCATTACATCGATAAAACTGAATTAAAATGCGTCTTTTCCAGACAAGGGAGAAATTAAAAACTTAATACTTAATTCTCTAATTACTCTTTAATAAAATAAACATTTTCAACTATAACTCAGAACATTTCGCTTTAAAATAAATAACCGATTGTCCTTGCAACTAAATCATTATAAAATAAATTAGTTAATTTCATTATCAACACAGTAATGACAATTCCAACATTTGTCTCTTCCACAACTTATTGTTTTAAAAATAAGATCAATATTTGGACTATAACCCAATATTATAAATTTTTTTAATTAAATTTAAATCAGATTAATAATTGGTCTTTTGCACTTAAATTTAAATTTCTCAACTACATATAAATCCAACATCATTTAATTCCCTATTTTAAATTATATACACAAATATTTTAATTTATTAAAACAAATATACATAATATTATATTATTATATAATATAATACTAAATATATTAATACATATTATATTATTATAATATATATTAACATATTCATATTATAAATATAATAATATAAAATTGATATATTAATATTTAAATATGCATATATAAAAAAACATTTTATTTTAAAAAGACCCCACACGCCTCGAACCGCACGTCGTTTTTAGGGTCGGTCGCATTTCTTTTTCCCATAGCCGCGAGTGTTATGTAGGGTGGCGAGGGTTATGATAGTGGGCGGCAGCACTGGTGGAGGCAATGCTCACAGAGGGCAACGTTGCGGAGGCCGACAGTTTAAAAAGGGTTGTCGTGGTTACCACGTAGGCAGCACCAGCAGTGCTGCCACCAACAGTGGTGGCCGTTGCTTGCACAATCCGTGTGGGCCGTGGACAGAGGAGGTAGCGGAAGCGGTGGTAGGGATGGCTGTGGGGGTCGCTAGGCGCAGCTCCCTCTAACTGCCTCCATGGGAGGTGCGGTGGGGGTTGAGCCCTCGGCCCTCCACCAAAAAAAAATTTAATTTAATTTTTTTTTAAAAATTATTTCTCTACATATTTTCTCAAATAATCCGATTTTAAAAAAATAAAAGGAAACTAGGGTTTACATTCTTTAAAACAAAAATATGCAATATAATAAATATATATTTATATTTTTTTTTACAAGGGGTTTATAATTAATTGAGGAAACAAAAATTTGAAGACTATTTTTAAAACCAAGAACACCATTTTCTTTTCATGGAGAAATTTATTTCCAAGAGGGGTTTCCTTTTCTTTTCTATCTTTGAACAAAACAAAACCAAGAACATAGGTTTAAGATTTGATAAAAAATTTAACATGGAGGTTCCAACAAGATCAAGGTTTGAATCTTCAATCATGCATCCCAACAACAAATTATTTATAAATGAATTTACAAAAACAATTAAAACTATAAACATGAACCTAATAATCCAAGAACTTGAGAAGATCCAGATGATGCTCAACTCTTTCCTTTGATTCCCTCCTCAGATCAGAAAATTTCGCAACTCCAATCCAAAACCCACAAAATTGAAAGATTCTTTCTCACACAAATTCAATATTTTCCAAAAACTTCAAGATCCAAAATTGAGAAACAAAATTCAACTATAAGGATAAAACCCTAAAAATTTCAACAACCCCCTCATAAATTCTTCAAAACAGAAAATGCAAAAATATCTAATTTCTTTAATTCTTTTGAATTCAAACTTCTAATTTGACTTTTAAATTCATTTTCTCTATTTTCAAATTCAACATAAATAAATTCACTTCTTTCAACCCCATAAATTTAATTAATTAATAAACAGATTTAATCAACAATTAAATTATTTATTAATTAAATTAAATTAATCATAAAATAAATTACATTTCAACATAATTCCAGATTGCATTACACCACAACCTAAATACACTAAGCCATTTAAATCACCCCTTTTCTAACTTGCAATTAAATAACGAAGAGAGGGCACAAAATCCAAAGCAACACAACCTGACAAACAACTAACAACATACAAGGACTAGGGTGATGACCTGACACGAAAAACCTAGCTACTATCTCCCAATCGAATACCGTTGGGTATTGAACACACTCCAACCTATGAAGCCAGGTGGAGTCGATGTTTTGTACTTGTCAACCTATAAAATAGTAAACACAACATATAATATGAGCATCATAAAATACACATCGTGAAGAGGAAATCATGGGATCGTAGGTCACTCGCAAGCGAGTGATACGATACCATCCCCTTCACCAATACACTACAGATAACTAACAAATCTAACATATTAGTATAATCCAAGCATAATCATCTTTAATTTTGAATAACCACTATGCTAATCCGAGCATGGAATAAGCTAACATCTGAATAACCAGAAACACATCACAGCAACATACCCACACAAAGATACACAGTCCAACCAGAAGGCAAAACAGAGGGGTATTACAAGGCACAAAACACAATGATGTAGAAGAAGGTTGATGAAACCATCTAGAGAATATATGTTCAAGAAAAAGCAAGATAATTTTTTGAGCAAGCAAAAGAAGGAGCCTATGAAAATTTGGAGAAGAAAACAAAATCAAGATAAAAAGGATTCTAAACTTGTGCATATTGCACAAGGAATATCTCATAGTACGTAAAAGGTAGCATGAAGTAAGGGAGATCAAGTTAGTGATTCACCTTCTAGCTCTTAGAGGAATCAAGGAATTTAAGTAAGCATATGCATTAGAGTGATATAACCAAGAGTGATAGTTGATTGGCACAACTTTCTTATGATAGTGCAATTTTGATTTATACATATCTTCTTTGATGTAGCTTCAATGTTATAACCAACAGTGGTATTCAGGAATATAGTTCTTATTTTTATAGACTCTAGTCCTTGTCATTGACTTTACTCCAATTTGGAACATATTGTTCTTTCAGGAATTGGATACAAATGCTTTGATCATTACAGTATCCTGATTCATATCATTTATAGGATCTTATGCTTACTTTTCTTAGCCTTGTTATACATTGCATTTTGATTTAGCATATGATCTTCAAAGAAATTTAATTTGTAACATACTTTTCACATAACCAATTGAGAGTAGCTATTCATCTAGTGGATTGGTGTTCTTTAGTGATGCTTATGTGATAGTAATTCTTGAGCTCTTGATAAAAAAAAGGTTCTATTTTTTCTGGTTGATTGAGTTTGACTGCTTCAGTATTGCAATATTCATATGTGATTCCATTGTGATCTTAGTATTCTTTTATTAGTAACATTTGATGTATTATTTGATAGTCATTTTGATGGTCAGTGATCTAGACAGTGATTTTGATAGAGTTGTGATTTTGTTCAATATCATTGCAGTATCATTTTGTTTCATTTTTTTTAATCAGTGACAAGAGTGCTTTATTTTCTTAAAATGATAGTGAGTATGGTACAATTTTTGTTTTGCATACATGAATATGGTATATGGAAGTAATCTTTAATTGGTATTCAGCCCTTGATGACAAAAAAATATGACAAGGTAACAAGTATTCAATTCTTAGTTATCACTTGACAAATGGATACATTATTACTTGTTTGAAAACATATCCTTGTTTCATGAATATAACATATGACTATTGGTTATTGACATGATAGGATCATACATGCTCATAGGTTATAGGTTGTATTTCCATGTTAGATGGTACTATGATTATATTGGCATATGGTTACATCAGTAACATTCAATGACTTTTAGTTGAAAATATGAGCATTTACATTGATGTAAAAGAGTACATGCTTCACTTGATAGTATGAGGATAGTGTGCATTTGAGATGCATTCTTCAGTGATTAGGACCATGATAGGACATCCTCAGTACAATAGTACAATGTGCATGAGAATTTACAGTGTTTTATTTTTGCTTTTATCATTGGTCTTTATCACTTGCAGTGTGCTTAGTGCATCCATCAATATGGCATATGATATTTTCCTTCAGTACTTTGACATGTGTCTTTAGTGCCTTTATTTGCTAAGGGAATTTTACAACTTCAATGAATACTTTTAGTCAGGGGAAGCACACTTATTGATTCTTGCACATTTGTTTTTGTATTTCCATGAACAATGAATGTAAATGTTCATTTGTTTGGTTAGATGGTAGTATCTTTTTTATAGTGGAAGTGCTTTCTTTTAGTGTGCAGTCAACATGGAAATTCATTGGCGTGGTGCAGTGATGATTATATAATGTTCTTACACTTATTTGTGACTACTCACTGTGGTAATCACTCATTTCAATGATCAATGCCTTCAATAATTTGATAGAGACCAGTGGTAACAAGTACTATGTATCTTTTATTCTTGCAATTTCCAAGTATATGTATGTAGATTATACATAGTGATGAGTTTGACATATGAAAATACTAGTATCCTGTGAAAAGTATGGCTAAGGTGACAATCTTTGTATCATTTTCATGCTTCTTTTGACAATGTCTATATAGAATTTTTGCACTATAATATATGGTACTAGTGTATAGTATTGTTGATGCAATGTTTTGGTATGGATTAAGTGCAATGGCTTTGATTTTCCAAGTAGTGATACTTAGTTCCAATATCTTATGACATTTTTTGACTATTTTTTCAATTGATTGTTTCATTAGATGGTCGTAGTACTCTTAAAAATGGTTTTCCAAGTGGCTACAATGACAACTGAGTCATGTTCTCTTTGTCCTCCTCTAATGCAAACCTTGTCTTCATTCTATTTTTTTGTGATATCATGACAATGCTATTGTTTTTAGTAGAATAATGATCTTTGTGGTGCAGTGATAGTGGTTTTCCAAGTGGATTAATAACAACCTCATGTGCTTGGACAATTTCTTGATGACAGTATACTCTGCATAATAGTTCTACATAGTTTCTTGATACAATATTTGCTTGGTGATGATAGTTTCTTATGGATGATTGATGATAATTATTTTGTTTGGTGACAGTATACTTGCTTGTTGATAGCGATTTATTAGTTGCACAACGTTCAATGATGCTTGAAAATTGAAAGTTGAATGAATGATGTTTGCAAATTGAACATATCTTGAAAATAACATAGTGATGTTGCTTTATTTGTGTACTGGAGACCATTCACTTTCTTAGATAGTTTTTATAATGGTGCAGTGAATTTAGTGCATCAATTTCTCACACTAAGTATGTCTCCATAGTAGTTTCTCTTGCTTAGTTCATAGTCTATGAAGTTTCTTTGCTTCCTCCCCTTTTCCATTATTGTCAAAGGGGGAGAACACCCTCATGATTTAGATGCCATATTTTAGATGAATCCTTGATGAATCTTTGATTTCTTGACGATGATGAAATAAGTGTGAGATTTTTTATATCAATTCCAAAGGGGAGTTTTTTGGGAATTATTTGTCATTGATGTCAAAGAGATTGTCTTGATACTTTGTTGATGTAGGCGGAGTGAGTTGCTTCAAGGTTTCACAATTTACTTGTTTGGTGTTGATGCTTCATGAAAAGTTTCCTATCAAGTTGTCTAAGACATAAATATGTTCACTTGGTGTTTTGGTGGTGTGATTTTGTCTTCATGTTTCAAGACCATATTTACCATGCTTTTCTTGCATATGTTATTTTGTATACGTTATCATGGAAAGGGTTTAATGACAAAAAATATTACATGGCATCATTTTATGTTGAAGGAATGATATGTAATGGTGTTTAACACTTGCATTGTCTTGATCTTTGGTAATTAAGAGTTTCAAATTAAAATATTATAAAGGATGTTTTTTTAAATAAAGTCTTATGTGACTTTATGAAAATGGGAATTGACTATAGTGTGTAGTTGAGGCTTTAATGAATGTTTCAAAGGGTCAAGAGATCGTGATATAGACCGGCCCTTTCTAGAGTATACAGGTGTAGTAGGTGAATTGTATACATTGTTTTTTTTGTCTATTTTGACATCATTCAACAAGGTTGAAGATTGGGTTATATCGTTGGGTACTTAGGGTTTGGAAGTTGCATGAAATCTTGCACTCTACTATGTCATGGAGATCATTATTTTAGTTGTAAAGAGGCAGTTGGCATTGTAGTTGGTTGCAGTAAGTTTTTCTTTCAGTTTTCAATTGAAAAAAGGTATGTCTTTTTTGAGCTTTGTAATATTGATGATATCATTATTTATATGTGGTTTGAGATTGGAAAAATGTTAAAAAAAAGGAAATGTAAAATCTGAAAAGAAAAAGATAATTTTTTTTCTCAGTTGTTCTTGAATAGGCTTTTGCATACAAAAATGGTTTCCTTTGAAACCCTAGGTTACAATTCTTGTTTGTGAAATGAAATTTGAATAGCTATAAGTCGTGCTCCAAAATGTTTATGCAAAATATAGTGATTGATTGAAAAGGAAAAAAGATTGTGCTTAATGTGTTCTATGTTTTCTAAATTTCAAAGCCGATGAAATTTAGAGGACATGAAAGGCATTAAGGTTGGGCATTAGGGAAACAAAGTAACCCTCTATATTTTACCTTCTATATTGTTTGTGATAAAAAATGCATATGCCAGTGAGGCACAAGTTATCATGCCAGTGAGCCATTCTTAAAAATCTAGTGAGGCATTGTTTGACAAGCTAGTGAGGTATTTTTGAAAGGCCAGTGAGGCTCTCTATATTGAGACATATTTATAGGGCCAGTGAAGCCAATATTTCTGGAGTGTTTTTTCATCCCTTGAGGAATTTCCACTCTTCAATTTGTGTGTTATGGTTCTATAGTCAATTTGGTCTTCATGTTTTATCATGTTATTTGAGTTACTTAAAATTGATGATATGGTTGTCATTCAAAATTTTATTCATACTATTCTTCCTTGAGCATCAAAATCTATGATATGGTTATCATTCAAAAGTTTATTCATTCTATTCTACCTTGGGAACTTTTTAGTTTCTTATAGTATATGATGTTGGCAACACACAGACATACAACTAAGAGAAGGGGGGTGAATCAGTTGTCACATAATTTCAAACTTATTAAACTTATTAACCTTTAATATCAAATCTGATTAATAACAGTGAAAGCATGAATCGATAACACATCAAAAACACACATAACACCAATATTTTTGTGTGGAAACCCTATTAGGGGAAAAATCACGATGGAGGTTAATCCACAAGTTATACCCTATTAAAATTATAAGAATAATATATGAGGAATGCACATGCATTCAAGAACACTACCTAGAGCTCACTACTCAAAGGAATACTCACTATCTTATAGAAAATATTCATACTAAATCCATCTAAAAAAATTGAACTGGGAAAGTAGCATCTGCTAATGCCTGAGTACAGTTCTGGTTAAGCACATGAACACTTCTTCACTTTCTTTCAATCTTCTTCACACTCTGCTCTACCTTCGAATGATCTAAACCTTTTTCACACATAGCACACACAGTTCACATTTAACACATACCTCAAATGAAGAAAAAATCACTTATATATATATTCACAACAATAAATTACATCGATTTATGTTGGTTTCAACAAAATAATAGAATGAATGCAAATTGTCAGCCCAAAACAATAAATATTATCAATACACATCAACTAAGGCATGCCAAAACATAGTAGAGATCCAAAATAATGTTCTTGAACACAAAACACCTTCAAATATTCTTCCTCGAAGTTCCACACCTTGTCGGCCATGAATGTATGAAAGAGAAAATCTTGAATCGTGAGCACAATGATCAATGCAAACATCCAACATAGATATAACATGATCTAGAAACATCCATAAACACCACAGTAACATGCACAATAACAAGACACTTCAAACATCTTGTCGGCCATGAATGTATGAAAGAGAAAATCTTGAATCGTGAGCATAATGATCAATGCAGACATCCAACATAGATATAACATGATCTAGAAACATCCATAAACACCATAGTAACATGCACAATAACTCATATTATTAGATACACATTATCTTCTTCCATGAACACCATTTGTAGTAACAGAATAGTTGTCAGAACACAAAAAGTTATAAATTTCTCAAATCTTCATACTCACCTCTAAAAATTTCAAAGTAGAACTAGATAGGCTTTAAAACAAACCCTTTAATCCACAACATCTCACTATCAACATACTGAACTTTCTACCATACTAATATTCACTATTTCACAGACAACCTATAACATATTTTATTAAAATTTTCTCAATATCCTCAACATATACAATCTTAAAGACATTAATGCTAATAGTGTTGATATTAATGAAAACCACATATCAGAGCCTCGACCACAACATCCAAAAATATCCCCCTTTGGTATTGATGGAAACAAATGATGTGAAAAACACATCATCAATGCAACTAAGTCTTCTTCCAACAATCTCCCCTTTACTCATTACTCTTCCCTCCCTTAGTCCTCCAAGAGTTTTTCACATTACTCTTCTTCCCATTTGAGATCAATGACAAATATATACAAGATTTGAACCACATATCTGAATCATTTGACTACTCCACCTGAGTAGCATCCACCACAACGTCAATCTGAATCAAGATATGACTGTGAATGCATGGACTGATGCAAAGACTATGCATCTTAGTTCTGATTAGGAGGGCTAATCACCCTTAACTTCCCTTTGAGATACTCAAAAGTATCGTTGGTAAAATTCTTAGTAAATATTTCTACAATCCATTCCTTAGTAGGCACATACTCCAGTTTGACTTCCTTATCCCTCACCTTACCTCTCAAAAAGTGGTACTTGATAGATATATGCTTGGTCTTTGAATGTAGCACCAGATTCTTAGAAATGTTTATAGAACTTGAGTTATCAAAGAATATGGCAATAGGTTCATCATACACAACTCTAATATCTTTCAACATTTGCTTCATCCACAATACTTGAGTACAATTTTTAGTAGCAACAATATATTCTACCTCTATAGTAGACAAAGAAATGACATTCTACTTTTTGCTTAACCATGCAATCAGTTTCATTCCCAAGAAAAATGTGCCACCACTAGTACTTTTCCTATCATTCACATCTCCTACCCAATCAGCATCAGTAAAGGCACTTAAAGTAATACCATCATATTTAGGATACCACAAGCCAAAATCAACTGTTCTCTTCAAGTTTCTAAAAATTATCTTCACAACAGTCAAATGAGATTCCTTAGGATCGGCTTGAAATCTAGCAACAATACATACAACATTCATGATATCGGGTCTATTTTGAGTCAAATAAATCAATCCACGAATCATTGATCTATATCTAGTTTGATTTTCCTTCAAAGAATCATCATCTTATGTCAACTTACATCTGGTCACCATGGGTGTACCAACTGGTTTTGAATCTTCCATACCAAACTTCTTTATCAGTTCTCTCACATACTTGGACTGAGATATAAAGATCTCTTTATCTGCCTAAGTAATTTGCAATCCCAAAAATAATTTCAACTCTCCAATCATTGACATCTCAAACTCATTCTACATCTCATTAGCAAAATTCATGCACAAACCATCATCTCCTCCAAAAATGATATCATCAACAAAGACTTCCACAAACAAAACTTTATCATTATCAATCTTAAAATATAGATTACTATCAACAATACCTTTGTTAAATCCAATCTTCAACAAATACATATCCAATTTGGCATACCAAGCTCTAGGGGCTTGCTTGAGTCCATACAATTCTTTCTTCAACCGAAAAACCATATTTCCTTGATCAATCAATTGAAATTAATTATGTTTCTCAATATACACCTCTTCCTCTAATTTACCATTTATAAATGCTAACTTGACATCCATCTGATAAACTTTGTAGTTTTTGTAATCAACATAAGCAAGAAACACTCTCACAACTTCAATTCTAGCAACAAGAGAAAAAGTTTCTTCAAATTCAATTCCTTCCATCTGAGAGTATCCTTTGCATACCAGTCTTGATTTGTTTCTAATAAATTGACCTTGTTCATTCCATTTGTTTCTAAGGACCCATTTAGTTCCAATTACATTTTTGTCTTTAGGTCTAGGAACAAGAATCCATGTATTATTGTTCTCAATTTGTTGTAGTTCTTCTTTCATTGCTTCAATCCAATGTTCATCTTTGCATGCTTCATTGACATTACTTGGATCAGTCTTTTAAATGCAACAGTATTCTTCTGCAATTCTTCTCCTAGCCCGGACACCTTTGTTCTTATCTCCTATAATATTATTTTCTGAATGATTTAATCTGACATACCTTGGAGTGTTAAAGTCTTCTTGAATTTCAGGCTCTTGTGATCTCTCTTCTGTACTTTCACTAGTCTCTCCTTCTTGTTGATCTTCTTGATTCATGGGAATGATCTGAACTTGATTTGAAGTTTGAATCTTGTTTGTACTATCATTCTGATCATCAAAATCATATCCACATGTTCTTGAGGGTCTAGCAATGTCTTCATCAACCTTAACATTTTCACTTTCAACCATTTTCTTCAGTCTCTTGTTGTAGCATTGGTAGGCCTTACTCTTAGTAGAATAACCAAGAGAGATTCCTTCATCACTTCTAGAATCAAACTTTCCTATATCTTCATCTCTCTTGATATAGCATTTATTGACAAAGATTTTGAAATATCTAATAGTAGGCTTATGACCAAGCTATAGCTCAAAAGGAGTCTTACCAATATTACCTTTGATTTGTACCCGATTAAGGATATAAACAACAATACTCACAACTTCTCTCCAATGGATATGAGGTACATTTCCTTCCAACATCATAGTTCTAGCAGCATCTTGAACTATCCTATTCTTCCTTTCCACAACTCCATTTTGTTGAGGGGTCTGCGTTGTAGATAATTGCCTCTTTATCCCATGTTCTTCACAAAAAGAATTAAACTCACTAGAAGTAAATTCACCACCTCTATCTGATCTCCGAAACTTAATATTCAAATCTGTCTCTATCTCAACCATAGCCTTAAAGATCTTGAACTTTTCTAGAGCTTTAGATTTCTCCCTTAAGAAATTAACCTACATCATCCTGGAGTAATCATCAATAAGCAACATGTTGTACTTGTAATCTTGTAGACTTCTAATTCTAGTAGGACCACACAAGTGAGTATGCACAAGCTCCAACAATTCATTTGAACAATGTTGTTTGCTCTGAAATGAAATTCTAGTTTGTTTTCCTAATTGACATTCCTTGCATATGATATTAGTAGGCTTCACCAACCTGGGAAGATCTCTCACAGCTTGTGAGGAACTTATCTTGATAATATTTTCAAAGTTTACATGACACATTCTTTTATGCCACAACCAAATTTCATCAACTTGAGAAATCAAACAACTTTTACTAGCAACATTTAGATGAAATATCTTACCTTTTATTTGAGTACCTGAAGTAATCATATTTCCAGAACTTCCTAGTATGCTACATTTTCCATCTTTGAATTGAATATTGTATCCCTTATCAACCATATGTCCAACACTTAGAAGATTATGATTCAAACCTTCAACATAAAGAACATCATCAGTATTATGCTTTCCATCAAAAGAAATAGATCCTCTACCGTGGATTATACCACCATTGTTATCACCAAATCTTACAACACCACCATCATACTTCTCCAGGATTACAAATTTACTTTTATCACCTTTCATGTGAAGTGAAAATCCACTATAAATTACCCATTCATCTTTTTCTTCAACTTGAGTAGCTAGATCTTTCTCCGCATTTGTACAACTAGCAGATTTAGTAGACACGAGATTATTTTCCTTGATAGCAATAAATACAAACTCATCTTCACTTACATTCCCTTTGTCAGATTCATCAATTGTCACACCTTCATGACAAACATAGTAACACTTCTTTTGAAATCTAGGCTTGTAAGGTCTTGGATTAGGAACTCTTTCTAGACACCTTGATGTAAAATGACCTATCTTGTAGCAAGAAAAAACATTTAATAGGAAACTTTCCTTTATACTTACCTTCTCCTTTGGCTTCCCTTTTGACAATAAGTGCTTCAAGCTCATTAAGTTCTCTTTCTTCTTCTTCAATTTGTCTCATTTCTTCCTCATATCTGAATACCTTTCTAGAAGAAATTTCCCCCAGATCATATCTTTGCTTGTCTCTCTAGGAAGTAGTAGCTTTAAATGCATATTCTATCTTTGGAGGGGCATCATTGAATTCACGCAACTCAAAAGTAGTAAGTTTACCAATCAACGTAGCTTTGGTTATATTTGTCACAGTTTAGAGCTCCTCTATGGTTGTAGCTTTTATTTTGTATGCATTAGGAAAGGATCTAAGCACTTTAGCAACAATCTCTTATTCATCCACCTGTCCACCAACACATCTGATACCACACATAAGTTCATTCACTCTTTGCATGAAAGTTGTAATATTCTCATCATTACCCATTTTCAACAGTTCATATTTTCCTTTCAGACTCTGTAGCTTAGCCATCTTCACAGTAGCATCACCTTCATATAAAGTTTCCAACTTTTTCCAAATCTCATAATTAGTCTTTAGATCCATAACATTCAACATCTCAGAATTAGTCAAAGCACTCAACATCCCTAATCTCAGCAATAGTGGTAGGACCATTATGAGGAATAACATACCTATTGCTTGTAATGTTCTAGTAGGATTCACCAAAATCCATCTCAAATGACACTCAATTCGATTCTTCCATAGAAAATAATTTGTTCCATAAAATCTCAAACTATCCTTCTTGTATGTCACCATCCCAGATCACCTCAAGCTATTAAAATTATTCCAAGGAGCCTTCTTTGATACCAATTGTTGGTAACACAAGGGAAAATAATTGAGAGGGGGGGTGAATCAGTTTTCACAGAATTTTAAACTTATTAAACTTATTAATGTTTATTCTTAGATCTGATTAATAATAGTGAAATAATGAATCAACAACACATCAAAAACACACATAACACCAATATTTTTGCATGGAAACTCTTTTAGGGTAAAAACCATGGTGGAGGTTAATCCATAGGTTATACCCTATTAAAATTATAAGAAGAATATATGAGGAATGCACACGCATTGAGGCACACTACCTAGAACTCACTGATCAAAGGAAGACTCACTATCTTACAAAAAATATTCAGATTAAAACCATTTGAAGAATTTGAACTGAGAAAGTAGCATTTGCTAATGCCGGAGTACAGTTTCGGTTAAGCACATGAACACTTCTTCAATTTCTTTCACTCTTCTTCACACTAAACTTTGCCTTCGAATGATCTAAACCTTTTTTGCACATAGCACTCACACACTTCTCATTTCACACATACCTCAAATGAAGAAACAATCACTTATATATATCCACAACAAGAAATTGAATCATTTTATGTCGACTTCAACAAAATAATAGAATGAATGCAAATTGTCAACCCAAAACAATAAAGATTATCCATGTGCATCAACCAAGTTTGGCCACAACATAGTAGAGATCCAAAATAATGTTCTCAAACACAAAAAACCTTCAAATATTCTTCCTCAAAGATCTACAACACACTTCAAACACCTTGTCGGCCATGAACAGGAAAAACATGAACATGCAAGAGAAAATCTCATATTGTGACCATAATGATCAATGCAGACATGAAACATAGATAGAACATGATCTAGAAATGTCTATGAACACCACAATAACATGCACAACAACTCAGATTATCAGATACATGTTATTTTCTTCCATGAACACAATTTGCAGTAACATAATAGCTGTCAAAACACAAAAACTTATAACTTGCTCAAATCTTCATGCACACATCTAAAGCTTTTAGAGTAGAAACTCGATATGCTTGAAAAAAAAACCTTTAATCTTCAACATCTCACTATCAACATACTAAACTTTCTACCATACTAATCTTCACTATTTCACAGACAACCTGTAACATATTTTATTACAATTTTCTCAATATCCTCGACTATAAAGACATTAATGCTAAAAGTGTTGACATCTATGGCAACCACATATCAGCAACTCGACCACAACATCCAACATATCATTCAAAGTTTTTCTGAACACATATCATGATACAAAAGACACTATGCCTTTTAATGTTCAATTTTAAAAAATAAAAAATAATTCAAGATCATATAAGTCGCTGATTCATCCCTTCTCTCAATGACTTTGTACTCCAACACCTAACATGTTGGGTCAACAAGAACACCTATCACATTGTTTTTTTTTATTAATTCAGGGATGTAAAGATGATATAGCTCTCTATTAAAACCCATTGGTATTTCCTACAAGGTGAATGTTATACCAAGAGCACTACTTGCAGGTTGCACAAAAGTGATAGGAAGATGCAAAAAGGAATCCATCATGTACAATAAACAGTACTCTCACAAAGCCCCAACAGGTTTGTGATTTGGAAAATGACCCAACAAGGGCTTTCCTCCATAATTCTTATGGAACCTTCTAACTACACCAACTAGGGGTCATAGGTTGGGTTGTAAGGTAAAATGCCTCACAACATTCACACCTAAAATGCTCCTAGGATATGAGGAAAGGACCCTTAAACACTAATAAATAGAACCAAAATGTTTCACATCAGGTTCACCGAAAATGTAAGAGAGGGGGACCAACCACATCAAGGCTCCAGGTAGTGGAGAGCCGAGAGCAAAGGGATACCTTAACTTACCTCACTCTAATGGATGCTTTGGGATGAGGATTGAGAATGAAGAGCACTATGAAGTATGTTTGTCACTCTAGAGACCTAAAACTCTAATTGGGGCTAGACGAGTTGGTTTCTAGAATTTAAACTATACATCAAACAACTCTCTTTCTGAGGATGACAGTGTAGGTCTAGGATTACAATGCAGTGTGCTTGCATCTCTCTAGTGCATTAGTGTCTATATGGCCAGAAAACATGAAATACAATAAGGAAAAGAGCAACAACCTACTAACAACCGAGCTAATTAATCTTGATGAAATAAATAGAATGATAAAGTATGAAAGATAAGTATGGAAATGATGAAGTAAATAGATGAATACATGGGTGGAAAATATCAACTCACAAAAGAGTCAGTTCGCTAGAAAGCTCCATGAACACGTCCACCTAAAAACAAGCAAGAATATAAAAAATTTTGGGTTGTATAGGGGTTTGCCTCAATTTGTAATGCCCCACCACATATCCCTAGAGGATGACACAATAACAACCTCTAAGGTATGCTAAAACACTTACATTTGAAACCCATAACAAAAAAGTAAACTAATCCATAGCATATAAATTATACTCATGAAATAAAGAACATATATCCAATAACATTAAACTCATTTCATAAGAACTCAAAATACATAATAAAACCATTCATAGATTGTAATAATTCAATATAGCAGTTATAAGGCTCATTTCCAAAATGAGGTAGATCATACAACAATGTCATAATTACAATGATACAAGTATTCTCCTCGAATACAAATGAGGAGTAGTACATATACGATAAAATCCAATTGATCCAATAGAGCATAAGAGATGGTACAAAGCAACTGGAAAATGTGAGCTCTCCAATCTGGAAGATCTCGCCATCATGAACATGAAGTGGAAACCCAATGGTGTAAGGTGCACGTTCCACCTAACCAAGTGGTACTTGAAGGCCCACCCCCCCATGCTAGGAGATAGTAAAAGGGATTCCTAGGTAAACCAACAACCTCTTAACATAGGAAACCATAATACTAAACTATAAAAGTACAATCCACAACATGAAGGTTACATCACTTCCAGAGTAAAATAATCAAGAACATCAACTAAAAAATATAAACTATTGTCATAGGAGGAGTGTCGTCACAAAGTAGCATGGGTTACCTTGATAGATCTTCTTAGGCCCTGACCCCCATCTTGGGTTACTCTGGTAGCCTCTCATGATCCCTAGCCCCACATGCAAACCGATGTAGAATCAAATATCTTTCAAAGGGACAAGATAATTATCTTTCCATTCCAGGCCTTCTCCTCTCATCCCAAGTCTAAACGAGCCCTTGAGCCAATGAGTGAGGCACAATTAATAAGTTATGTGTTTAAAGCTACCCTTTCCCCTAATACGTTTATTTAATTTCCACTGATTATCTAACTCTCACATGAGTTACCCTGGCACCACTTTGTGCGTCGACCCCCATTGAGAGCCACTCCCTTATTGACAACACAAGGATCTAATCCATAAACCAAGGGTAAACAAAGTGCACCAAAAAAGGATATTAAATCCCAACCATAATACAAGAAGTAACACATCCTGTTCGTAGTAACCGAGTGTCCATACTGAATCACAACTAGGTGCACTACCCAAGGAAAACAAAGGGTTGAACAAAATATCACAACAACCCCTACATAATATTACAACATTTGGAAGGCTTACATAATCCCAACTGACAAATTTCTCCTTATGTGAACAAAAGACCTTATAAATAAATAAGAAAATTCAGGCAAGTAATTAAACTATCATTAGGATTTCCTTAATCCAATTTCCATTCCAAGATAAACAATAATTCATTGATCAAAGTAATCTAACTTATTACAATTTCATTTAAAATCAATGAAGAATTAATTCTAATTACTTAATTCAATTTCCCAATTTACATCTTTATAAAAATCAATTTCCTCTTTTAAAATCATTTCATTTTTAAATCATCTAATTTGTGCCTCTATAAACACCTATTATAATATTCATTTAAATATATATATAATTACATAAATATAGATATATTATTTAAATACTTAATATTAACTACAATATTCCCAAATCAATATTGAATATATATATATATATAAAAATATATATTTACCTATATATATATGCATTTATATGCATATTTCATATTTTATATATATTAATAAACCAATATAAAAATTGAACTGCAAAAGGGGCAGACAAAATAACATAGAGGCCACCGAAATGTATGGTTGTGAATATAGACGACTCCCCATTAAAGGGGTGTGCGGCCTGTGAATGCAGCGTTGGGTGTTGCCTTCACAACCCGCCTCCCCTTATGGGGGCGGCTTTGGGGGCAGCCCCAAGCTTCCCCCCATACAAACATATATATATAAACTTAAATTTCTTCCAAGCCTGCGATTTTAAAAGAAATCGCCATACATTTACAATCTGGGTTATTTAAAATATTTATTAACAAGAATTTTTATGTAATATATATATATATATATATATATATATATATATATATATATATTAATATATATATCTATATATATATATATATAAATTCATCAAAAAGATTGCTCGAGATGAGCAATTTATTTTCACAAAATTTTCCAGAGGATTATAATTTCCCCAGCCAAATAAAACTAATTGGAAGAAAAATAGTAATATTATATAGGAAGATCTTTCAAATGTAATCAGAGATTCTCTACAAATTTTGATAGGAAGATTTAAATCCATTCCTACAGAGGTTTCCAAATTTTCTATATAATCCTTCTAGGAATTATTTTGTTTTAAATCAATTTCCTACAAAGGCTCTAAATCTTTCACGACAATCTTTCCAATTTTCAAAACATATTGGAGCTTTAAAAAAAATAAAAAAATTCTTCATTGTACAGATAAGATTTTCCAAGACAATAACTAATTCTAATAGCCTTTTCCAATTTGTATTTAAATAAAACAATAAAGAACCTGTTTCAAAAGCTTGAAGAAATGAAGTTTGAAGTAGAGCCTCGCCTTTAAATTTTGTGTTAGAGTAATAAGTTATTTCAATTAATTAATTATATCATATTGGTTAATTAATTAAGTCACTTATCACTTTAGTTACTTAAGCTAAAATTAGGCACATTAATAATTAATTACTTATTAATTATTAAGTGTGCACACTAAGGTTTCCCTTTTAGGGTTTCTTGATCTCCTTCATAAGGATTTATCTCATTGTAATTATTGATTCTCTTAATGCATTTTACAGCTTGAGGCTTGCATAACATCTTTTTTGTTTTGTTCATTTTTCATACTTTGTGATAGGTTATTGCATGTAGGTGATTCTTGGGGCTTGTGAGGTTGGATTTCTCAACTTCTACATGGTATCAGAGCTTCAGATTTGCAGCTGCCTATTTTTCATTTGAAATATATTGCCTTTCAGTGAGTTTCAAGTGCAAGGTTTTCAACCAGGCATCTTTTTGCAAGATCTGGGGGTAGCCCATTTTTCAATGCATTTTTGGGCCAAACGGACATCGTCATCACATTCAGAGCACCCAAAAACCCTAGAAACGTTTGTAAAATCATCGATTTTGGAGTAGTTGGTTTCTAAGGAAAAAGGTTTTTGCTAGGGAGGTCATACGGCCATCCCAACATGCCTCATGAAGAAAAAATTCTGTCAAAACTAAAAAACATGCATCATTTCTTGTGTGGCCATTGCAAAAGGGGTCCATCAATGAGTAGCCACCCGATGGGCACCAAGCGTCCATCGAGTGGCCACCACCGCCCAATCCCACCATCGGCCCTGCGTAGCCCCTACAAGCTCCTTCATCACTTGCCCTAGTCATATGGGGGACAGGGCGCTATGCGTCCAGCCCTCGGCCACCTTCAGCCTCACCGTCGGTCATATGGGTAACTAGGGGCTCTGCCTTAGCCACCTACCCGCCAAGCCCTAGTCATGCATAGGACTAGGGGCCAAATTTTTTTTAGCCCCCTTAGATTGTCTACAGGCCATATTGGCCCTTTTGGAGCACTTTCACAAAATCAGGCATAAATTGGGCATACAAAATCAGAATTGGGAAAATGAGATATCGTCAGAAAGTTGGTTCTAAGCACTATCTTGTGGTGTAGTTTATTTTTCAATATTTTTCTATTTAGCAGAATTTATTATTTCTTTGAAGTTAGATGTTCATTTATCACTTCCGAGCTCATAACTTTTTGCCACGATCTCTGATTTTTGCAATCCTTGTGGCGTTGGAAATGTATTGAGGAGTTCTACATTTCTATCCATGCACTTTTTTTGTATCTATCCTAGGTTGATCATTATTTTAGATTTGGCCTGATGGTGTTTTGGAGATTACTGAAATATTTTGGCAATTGGGTGGGTGCAACTTGAATCTTTGCACTTCATTTCAGTAATACATCATTCAATAATCTATTGTTTCTTCATAGATTCTAGAGTTGTTCCAGTTTGTGATTTTTCTAGTGTTTCATGGCATCGGGTTTGTTGTTGCTTTATCATGATTCCTTGAGTCAATCAGTGATTCCCATATGGTTTTAGTAGTAAACAAAAGTATATTTCCTTGCTTGCCGGATTTAGGTTCCAATGTTACTCCACAGTGTTCTTCCAGTGCTTCTTTACGAAAATTCATCTCATTGTAGGGGGGTTTTGTCCCACTAGGTTTTCTTCTCTACCTCATTCTTGCATTTGTAAATGGGTACTTGATTAGGCCTAGTTATCGGGACCCATCTTTGCTTTCATGCATCTTTTTCCTAGTGTTTTAGCTACTTCTTAAGTTCATCTTAAGGGGGGGTGTTAGAGTAATAAGTTATTTCACTTAATTAATTATATCATATTGGTTAATTAATTAAGTCACTTATCATCGAGCACTATCCTGTGGTGTAGTTTATTTTTCAGTATTTTTCTATTTAGCTACATTTATTGTTGTTTGAAGTTAGATGTTCATTTATCACCTCCGAGCTCATAACGTTTTTCCACGATCTCTGATTTTTGCAATCTTTGAGGCATTGGAAAGGTATTGAGGAGTTCTACATTTCTATCCATGCACATTTTCTATATCTATCCCAAGCTAATCATTATTCTAGATTTGGCTTGATGGGTGTTTTGGAGATTATTGAAATATTTTGGCAGTTGGGTGGGTGCAACTTGAATCTTTGCACTTCATTTCAGTAATACATCATTCAATAATCTATTGTTTCTTCATAGATTCCAGGGTTGTTCCAGTTTGTGAGTTTTCCAGTGTTTCATGGCATCGGGTTTGTTGTTTCTTTATCATGATTCCTTGAGTCAATCAGTGATTCTCATATGGTTTAAGTAGTAAACAAAAGTATCTTTCCTTGCTTTCCAGATTTAGGTTCCAATGTTACTCCATAGTGTTCTTCTAGTGCTTCTTTACAACAGGTCATATCATTGTAGGGGGGTTTTGTCCCACTAAGTTTTCTTCTCTACCTCATTCTTGTATTTGTTAATGGGTACCTGATCAGGCCTAGTTGTCGGGACCCATCTTTGCTTTCATGCATCATTTTCCTAGTATTTTAGCTACTTCCTAAGTTCATATTAAAGGGGGGTGTTAGAGTAATAAGTTATTTAACTTAATTAATTATATCATATTGGTTAATTAATTAAGTCACTTATCACTTTAGTTACTTAAGCTAAACTTAGGAACATTAATAATTAATTATTTATTAATTATTAAGTGTGCACACTAGGGTTTCCCTTTTAGGGTTTCTTGATCTCCTTCATAAGAATTGATCTCATTGTAATTATTGATTATCTTAATGCATTTTACAACTTGAGGCTTGCAGAGCATCTTTGCTGTTATGTTCATCTTTCATACTTTGTGATAGGTTATTGCATGTAGGCGATTCTTGGGGCTTGTGAGGTTGGGTTTCTCAACTTCTACATTATGAAACTATCAAGCCTCTTCCAAAATAATCCTTTTTTTCTAGAAAGTTCAAAATAAAACCAGACCCAATATCCTGAGAGCTTCTTCCAATTTTCAACAACACCAAAATATATTTTTCCTTCTTGTGAAATAGCCTTTTTCCCTCTTTCAGTTAAGCAATTATTGTCTCCGAGAATTATTTCCCAAAAATAGATATTAATATCTAACTCATGTCACAATCCAAAATATCTTTCCAAATCAAATCCCAAGATATTTCCCCAAAAATAATTTCTAAGGTATTTGTTTATTTAATAATTAAACATCAAATATTAATTTTAAGTATCTATTCATTTCAATTCACAACTTTATTTAATTAATTTAAATAATTAATTAAATAAATCTTTTATAATCCAACAATTTTATATATCAAATTTAATCTGATTAATTTTAATCACTATGTAAAATAAATTTAATATAAATAATTAAATTACTTTACACAATAAATTAAATCAATTAACTAAACCAAATTTGAAGCTTCTAACAACATTAATCATGATTAAATAAATAATCACTTGAAAACATTATAAACATTAAATAATATTAATTTCCCACAAAGCATACCTTGCAAAATAATTATATGACAAGGCAAACGAGGACAACATGACAACAAAGCATGGCCAAAACAAGGACTACTGACACACTGTGACGAGGATTGTGGTTTGACAAGGAAACCATGTTACTACCTCCCAATCAACTATTCAATTGGGAAATGGACATGCTCAAACCTGTGAATCAAGGTGGAGTCGATGTCCTGTACCTACAATCCTGCAATCAAAACATGTGTCATACATGCATATAGATAATGAACAATCACACCGTGAAGAGAAAATAACATAATCATAGGGCACTCACAAGCGAGTGATGCAATATCGTTCCCTTCACCAATACAATATCACATCAAAACTAACGAAAGTAAAACATCAAATAAATATAGTTGAACATATATCAATATCAACTCACATAATCAACTATGCTAACCAGAGAGCATGCCATAATCAATAATCATCAATATAGTGTACCATCACATCTCAATATAAAAACCATCATCGCTATAATGTTAGCGATCAAATAACAACATCATAGTATCATAATCTATCAAAATAAAAACATTATCATAAAACATAAGCAAATCAGATGGGTGCTACACAATCAAACCCCTGCTTTGGTGTTTCCACTTCTATGGATAGCCAAAAGGGCAACCGAATAGAAAGTATGATAAAGAAAGAAATGAATGAAACACTACAAAACACACATCTACTCTATCAAATCACAAAAGGAGAAGTGAAGAATTTCCACCTTTGTTGAATAAACCAAATATTGAAAGGGGGGTGTGAATCAATATCCAGACAAACTCATTGAACAAATACTTGAAAATTTATTGCAGCATAGAAAAAATTAAACTAATAGTCAAACATTAAGTTCCACAACACTTGAACACCATATTTTACATGGAAAACCCAATGAGGTAAAAACCACAGTGAGGATTAACTCATAGTATCTAAAGTTATATCAATATCGATAATAAAGAGGCTCACTGCTAGATACATAAGCTCACTGCTTACAAGGACTTACTATCTAAAAATGGAGGTTCATTGCCTACATAAATAAGTAAACAAACATGGTCGATTGCCAGAGTTGAATTGAGAAGTTACACCACATGTGCAGGTTTAGTTCCTTTGATGCTCAGAGTATTCGCTCACATGATCTTCAACTAGTGTTCACATAATTTTCTCGCACACACGTCTTCTTCTCTTCACATTCACATTCAATGTACATATATATATTACTTATTCTTCAATGCCTCACTTCTTTTTCATCTTCTAACCATCTTGTATATATATACCTGATATATCTACATGTATTGATTAAGTCAACTTCATATTAAGAGTAATTCACCTGTGTCATGCAACATCATGTCGGTGAGGATTAGCTTAATACTAAAATACAATCTCAAGAATCGATGCCAATGCATTACCCGATCATATGAATATCTAAGAATACATGTATACACATTTTCAACCATTATAATCTTTTTCCCAAAACCATAGATCATATTAATTACCAGAGGAGATATGCAAACCAATATAAGAGAGATACTATATCAAATACTGGATAGAATAAGCCTGATCTGGACACCGGTACATGGTACTAGACCAACATGGTGACATCAGTGACAATATATGACAAACTTCCAAAAATCTCCACCTTTTTGATTGATGGAAACATGTGCAAAAAGGTCAATTCAAAATTCTCCAAAAATAAATTCTCCCCCTTTCCCAAAATTCTCCAAGTCTTCCACAAATCTCTCCCACTTTGACATCAATGGAAAATGGCACCAAAAAGATGTAAACATGGTGACATATAGTATTCAAAAATTCCTAATTCACTCAAAATTTTCAAGATTTGTAAGCAACCACTTCTTCAAACTAGAATGACATTTGTCACCTAAAATACCTTTTTGTACCTTTCTTTGATAGAAGGATATAGTTTCTTCCACTCAAGGACTGCAGAGTCCATTCTTGCACACACACTATCCAATACAACCAACAATGTGAAGGAGGATGACCAATATGTGGATGAGAATTGTTTCTCATAGTCTTTTGAATTAGAGAGTATTCTAGAAAGGTGGTCTAATCGGACCTCAACAATTTCCTTAAGGAGCCAAAAGGTCTTCACTACGTCATCCCTTTTCCTCTGCACAATGATCATTTTAGCTTGAATTTCACCAATTCTCAACCTTTCCTTCCCTTCTTTGTCCTCAAAAATATCAAAATTATTTCCAATGTTGTTCGCTTCAGATTCTATTGCTTCAATTCGGCTTCAAAAGTTATCAACTGCAGCAAGCCATCAAAGACAATACTTGTATATGTCTTTTATGCATTTCTTTGTCTCTAAAATTAGTTTAGATAACCTCTGCTTTGCTTTAGAACATCTCTTTTACCATTTTGTGTGCCAAATAAACTACAATGGCTAAGGTAGAGCCTTCATGATTTCTAAAAAATATTTTATAAGAAATGTCGTATGCAACATACCTAACTGAGGAATCACCAATAGTATCAATCAATAGTGCTCAGAGATCTTTGTCAACTCTCGTCATTTTCCCCACTTCCTTGTATTTTGTTATTTTTCGTCTAGGAAGTTCTCCAACGCCGCACAACCTGATAACCGCTTTGATTAATTCCTTTGAAATGAGATAAGGTTTGTCCAATACAATGCTGACATCCTTGAATTTTCTTAGAAGGAACAAGATGAACTCTTTTTCAGCAAACCAAGGGAATTCTCCCCATATATCCAAACCTAGGGTTTGTATGTTCCATAGATCATTCGGTTCCAACCCTCATTCCAACTTCTTTATTTTCTGATGATCGAATTCATGTATCTCGACTCCCTTCAACTTCAGAGGGGTATTCCCACTTGATCCTCTTTTAGAGATTTCCATTATAGCTCTCAAAATTTAAAAGAAAATTCTTCAATTACCTTTGTTTGCAGTCGTGAGATAGGGAAATTTTTGTCACCTATCAATCTTCCTTATCAATATTTTCAAATAGTTTATTATCTTCCACTAGAGTAGACTACTCCCCTTTTCTATTTCTACACATTGTTGAGATATGTCATGGTTTCTTACAATAGTAGCAGACTATATTTCTCTAATTTGGTTGACTTTGATTCATCCCTATTCTACATTGATTTGTTTTATGTCCAAACATGTTGCAGATATAACAATAAACATTAAATGATTGATTCATCCTTTTTCCATTGAACCTATTCATCATCACTCGACTAACCAAAGATATGCATTTAGTAGCTTTATGTCCTATCTTCTTACATGTATAGCATTGTCCAGAGAAGGGACCAAAAAACCAATTCAACCTACTCCTACACTCTATTGTCTTATGACTAGACTTATTACATGAAAAAAAAACACCATTGAATGAAAAGTACCTTTGTGCATTAGGTTGTCTGATAGGTGGTTTTCTTACAGAGTATCTTTTCTTCTTCCCTTTAACATGAGTCTTCTGATTGTTTGTTGGATTTGAGTTCTACATTTTTCTTTAGCTTCATTACCTAAGTCACTTTTGTCTTTAGAAGGTGTTTGTCCTACTATCAGTTCATCAAGCTTGGTGGAGCTTATCTTGAAATCTTCTTCACAAAATTTTTCTTTCTCAAGTTCTTACTTTAGATTCATCACTTCCTATTCAAGCCTACAATAAACATTAGTTTTTCTTTGTATCACTATTTTCAAACATTCTTCAACTTTCTTATTTTCAACTATCTTTAATTTTAGTCTAGTATTCTCATCATTTTCTTGTTTCAATTCCTCACTCACTTCTTTGTATTTTTCCTTGAATTTCTTTAACTCTCTTTCAATTTATAGATACATTCATTTGCTTCATCAAGATTTTCCTTCTAGTCTCTATTTTCAATTTTAACCTTGTCAAGATCTTCAAGGGTAGTCCAGATCTCTTCTTTATCCATTTGTTCAATTTGCCAGATCTCTCTCAAGTTTTTAAACTTATCGAGAGGGACCAAGGCTCTGATACCAATTGTTGAATAAACCAAATATTGAGAGAGGGGGTGAATCAGTATCCGCACAAACTCATTGAAAAAATACTTAAAAAATTATTGCAGCACATAACATATTAAATAAATAGTCAAACATTAAGTTCGACAACACTTGGACACCATATTTTATATGGAAACCCCAATGAGGGAAAAAACCACGGTGAGGATTAACTCACAGTATATAAATTTATATCAATACTGATAATAAAGAGGCTCACTGCTAGATATAGAAGCTCACTGCTTATAAGGACTTACTGTCCAAAAATGGAGGCTCACTACCTATAGAAATAAGTAAACAAAAATGGCAGACTGCCAGAGTTGAACTGAGAAGTTACACCACATGTGCAAGTTTAGTTCCTTTGATGCTCAAAGTATTTGCTCACATGATATTTAACCACTGTTTGTACACTTCAATGACACACACTTCTTCTTCTCTTCACATTCACATTCACTATACGTATATATTACTTATCCTTCATCGCTTCACTTATTTTTCATCTTCTATCCATCTTGTATATATATACCTGATATATCTGCATGTATTGATTAGGCCGACTTCATATTAAGAGTAATTCACCTATGTCATGCAACATAATGTCAACTAGGATTAGCTTAATACCAAAATGCAATCTCAAGAACCGATGCCAACTCATTACCTGATCATATGAATATCTAAGAATACATGTATACACATTTTCAAGCATTATAAGCTTTTTCGAAAAACCATAGATCATATTAATTACTGGAGGAGATATGCGGACCAATATACTAGAGATACTTGATCAAATAGTGGATTGGATAAGTGTGATCTGTACATTGGTACATGGTACCAAACCAACATGGTGACATCAATGACAATATATGATAAACTTCCAACAACCTCCACCCAAAGGGTCTCAAGACCAATGAAGGGAGAATGCAAGAAATGAACTTGGAAAATTCACCACAACTGCAATGGTGATGAAGGAAGGTCTCACAAGACATCAATCTCACAACTTGTATGGTAGCCTCACACATACAAAAGTGAAGTCGATGGAGTATCAAGCTACTATAATTCTCAATGGATTTGTGTAAATTGCTAGAACTGTGAGAAGATGAAATGAAAATTCTTAAGAATGTGAAGAAGATTGAATGAATTGCTAAGAGATGAAGTGAGTGTGAAATTAATGCCTTTGAAGGCCAAAATGAGATGGAATGAAGCTGTTTTCGGGTCAGTTTGTTGTACAGAGGCATTACAAACCATACTAAATGAGGAGTGTAACATCCTTGAAGACTTGGGTGAAAGAATATGTCAAGGATGAAAGTACACCACATAGATTTTTGCACATCGTGCTTGCATCCCTGATAAAGATTCCCCCACCGATACACAAAACACACACCAAGTATATGGAAGGCAAGTGGGTGATGTGGAATTTTTCCTTCAAATTTTATTTTCTAAGGTAAGGGTATGCAAAAGGGGAATTTAGACAAGGGAAGGAAATTCACTCCTATATAGTATGATAAAAAGGCTTCTCCTAGAAAATTTGAAGTAGGGAGCATGGTATTGATGTGGAATGCAAGATCTCAAGATAAGGGCAAGCATAGAAAGTTTGAAGCATTATGGTTAGGCCCTTATCTGGTGTCAAACACGCATGGGGAAGATTCATAATTTATCCAAAGTTTAATAGATGAACTTCTTGAACTTCCAATATGTGGATAGTTCTTGAAGCCATAATTCTCCTTAAATATGTTTTTCTCCATGTACATTGTACAATCTTGTAAATTTTATATATAGGGTTGTTTGCTTGGTTTTGGTCTTCTTGCTCTATCTGGGTAGGTCCTTGGTTTATGGTGTCCTTGTGCTTGGTCTACGTCAACCATGAGATCTAAAATCTCACCATGCCTACTAGAGGCATGTGTCCCTAGTCGGAGCCACTGGTGGAACCTTCAAAATATCCTATTCCATTGGTCTAAAATTACTTCACTTTGGTGGATTCTTTGTATGAATTAGAATTAGGGTTTAGGGCTTTATGTCAGGGGTGGGTTTTCATTAGGTCATTTTCCCCTTGTCTAAACCCTTTTTATATGGTCTAATCTTTTGTTCACTTATTGTGGCTGGTTCTGGGTTGTCTTAGTTATATCTTAATTCTTTGAGTTCATTCGATTATTGGCCCCTTGCGGTTAGGATTCTCCAATTACCCATCACATGAAATTTCTATTAATATTCTTGTTCAAGGTTAAGATATTATAAAGTTAGAAAAAATTGGCCATGTTTGGCCTTTACATCCTTTGCAAAAAACTATTTTAGGTCCTTTTAAGGCCTTTTCCATCATTCTCCCTAGGTGATCCCTCTTTTAAAACAACATTTTTAGCACATGCTATTTACCTTCACTTAAGTTCATGCTCACTGCTCAACATATCACCCATTGTAGATTGTCTTATGACCACTTTCCTTGAATTAGCAATGCACGATGGACACTTGCCTTTGTATTGCTCATCGCAGATTGGTTTTAAACCTTGAGTTTCCTATTGATGATGCATGATGTGAAATATTTCCTTTGTATCACTAGCTTCCTTCATCTCACTGATCACCCAACTGCTTTGAGTCCTAAATTAGCAATGCACAATAACACTATAGCCTTGACATTTGCTACCTCATCGCTTATTGTGGATTTTTGAGTCATATTTTCATCATTGATTTGAGGTGTAACTAACATGATGCTTCCATTACCCTTGATCTTATAACATGGTCATATGGCTAAATCTTGCTCCATCACCACTTCTCTCCCATTGCCGATGTCATTTGTCTATTGAGATGGGAATTAATGATGAGCAACAAGAAATCTGTAAACTCAAAAGAAGACACACATCTAATGACTAAGATATTATCATGTATATGGTTCATATCATTGATAAGACACATAAAGGAAAAGGAACATCAATGATGATTGATATAATAGTGCAGTCACAGTAAGGAGGGTCCTCAAAGAGAATAGTCTGAACCATGCAATAAGAGTAAAAAAAAAAAATAAACACTATTTATGGAGGAAAATGTAGGTGCAAAAATTCTCATTATCTAAAATATTGATTACATATAGTCAACCATATCCAAGCTTTCAGATTAGGCACACAGGCCTGATTACAATATGCTCAAAATATAGTGCTAATACATGTGAGCAAAATCCTACATATCAGACCTAATATACAACATATCCTTCTTAATCATCAATCTCTCTTCTAATGATTCAATACTAGCTTTATATCATATTCGAGAGTTTAGAAACATCCACGTTGGCCAAAGATCACTACAATCTCCAATGAAGAAAAATGTAATGTGTGCAAGAACATGTCGGCCTTAAATCTAAAATTCATCCATGGTAGATATGTGTGGAACTAAGTGTAAGGTCATGGAAAATCCATGGAATAAATCTAAACACACCGTGAGGATCTGCAAGTCATGGGAAAGGTTTGCGATCGATCCAACTAGCCATTAAGTTTTGAATTTATTCTAGGGCTAGTCTCAAAACTTGTCACGTACATTGGAAGCAATAAATTGATGGAAAAAGATCCAAATGAGCTGAAAACTTATAAAATGAAGATTAAACATGTCCACAATGAAATCCTAGCTACACACGATCTGGGGAGAAAACATGAAGAAACATAGGATCTACCAAATCGAACCAGAATAGGAACAAAATAAGAACAAAATTGAAAGGAAATATTTTTGGTTAATGCAAGATTGCTAAAAACTAGGGATGCTCCTACATCAGACATCTGGGGTTGATGAAAAGTGAGTCCCTCACTTTGATGGGGCCAAAGGAAGACCAATACAGTCTACCTCTGCTTGAGAAATCCAACCAAAACCCTCCACTAGTCTACCTTTCCACTTCACAAGATATTATTTGTAATGTCTTCCATGAGTCTTTCTCCCATCTCCGACATCCAAAATCTCTTCTATCTCATTTGATTGTTGTTTAGGAAGTTGTTCTTCCAACTTAACTTTTTTGTCTTCATTGAATTTTTCTTCATGGTATTGATGTAGTTCTGCAATGTTGAATATAGGTGATATACTCATGCTATCTAGTAACTCCACTTCATATGCATTCCATGAGTCAAATTTCTTCAATATTCTAGAGGGTCCAAACTTCCTCATCTTCAATTTGCTATATATTCCAACTGGAAATCTTTCTTTCCTCAAGTACACCATCACTTCATCTCCAACTCCGAACTCCTTATGTCTCCTCTTTTCATTTTCTTTCTCCTTATACTTCTAGTTAATGTTCTCCAAATGTTACTTCACTTGAGTATGTATTGTCTTCATATGTTCTGCAAACTCTTCTTCTTCTACACTCATCTTATCTTCCTTACTAATGTATCTTAGCTCTAATATACCTCTAGGATGAACTCCTGTTCACTGAATTATTGTAGGAAAACTCTACTTGTGCTAGGACTAGATCCCAACTTCCGGTCTTCTCTCCAACCAAACATCTCAGCAAATTTCCCAAAATTTGGTTCACTACCTCTATCTGTCCATCTGTCTATGGGTGAAAAGTAGATCTGAACTTCAAATCTATTTTCAACTTCTTCCAAAGTGTCCTCCAAAAATAGCCAGCAAACTTTGTATCTTTGTTTGAAACAATACTCCTAGGTAATCTTTGCAATCTAACAACTTCTTTGAAAAAAAAATATACTACATGTACTACATCTATTGTCTTCTTACAAGGTATGGAATGTGTCATCTTAGAAAATCTGTCCACTACCACAAATACTGAATCATTACCTCTCTGTCTCTTAGGAAACCCAAGTAGGAAGTCCATACTGATATCCTCCCAAGGTCTTTCTAGTACCGTTAGAGCCTTATAGAATCCAATATTCTAAATACTTCCTTTTGCAACTTGACAAAATATGCAACTCTATACAAATTTCCTGACATCCTTATGAATCTGGGGCCAGAAGTAATTCTCACTCACCAATGCTACTATCTTGTCAATTCCAAAATGTCATGCCAATCCTCCACTATGTTTCTCTTTTACCAAGTTATCCCTCATTGAACTTTGGGGTATACACAACTGGTTTCCTCTAAACAACATTTCCTCTTGGATGAAATAATCCAACCATTGACTTTTGTCATCCAAGATTGGTTCTACATGTTCTCCAAGGTTTTGCAAAATCTAGGTCATACTTATACAAGTTCCTCAATTAATCAAATCATAATACCTCCACTCTCATCTATACCAGCAAATTCATTCTTCTACTCAAAGCGTCCACAACTTTATTTGACTTTCCACTCCTATGTTTCAAGAAAAAGTGTAACTCTACAAGAACTCTACCCATCTCATGTGTTTCTGATTCAACTTACCTTGATTGTTCAAATACTGTAAAGCTTGATGATCTGTATACAACTCAAACTCCTTAGATAACAAGTAATGTCTCCACTTTTTCAAATCTTGAACTATGGCATAGAACTCCTGATCATATACTAGATAACTTCTCATTGAAATAGGCTATTGGTCTTCCTTCTTGACTTAACACTACTCCAATTGTATTTCCACTTGCATCAAAGTCTACTTGAAATACCTTATCAAAATATGGTAAAGCCAAAACAGGTTGCTCAGTCACCTTCTACTATAGCAATTCAAAACTTATGTCTTCTCTAGATGTCCATCTAAAATCCTTCCTATCGCCTCTCATCATCTATTTCAAGGGGTTACAACTAGAACTAAAATTCCTAATGAACTTCTAGTAGAAACTAGCCAATCCATGAAATGATCTTACCTCTCTAATGATTTCAAGTGTAGGCCATTCAACAATAGCTCTCACTTTTTTAGGATCCACCTTCAATCCATCTATTGATATCACAAATCCTAGATATACCAATTCGTCCTTCATGAAACTAAACTTCTTTAGGTTTATCAATAACTTTTCTTCTTTCAACCTCTGCAAAACTTGCCTTGTGTACAAAAAATGTTCCTCTCTAGTCTTATTGAAAATCAAAATTTCATCCAAATATACAATCAAAAATTTATGCAAGAATTTCTTCAATACCTCATTCATCAACCTTATGAAAATGCTCGGTGCATTTGTCAACCCAAAAGGCATCACCAACCACTCATACAATCCTTCATTTTTCTTGAATTTTTCTTTCCACTCATCTCCTTCTCTGATTCTGATATGATGATATCCACTCTTCAAGTTGATCTTTGTAAAGTACTTAGCTCCACTCAAACAACCCATAATGTCATCCATCTAGGGCAAAGGAAATATATACTTCACCATGATCTTGTTTATGGCTCTAGAGTCGGTACACATTCTCCATTCTCCATCTTTCTTAGGGGCAAGAACAATAGGTACTCCACTATTACTTAAGCTTTCTCTGATCAAACCTTTCCTCAAAAAATCTTGTAATTGTCTATTCAATTATTCACTCTCTACCGGTGTCATCCGGTGTGCAGCTTTATTAGGAAAACTAGCTCTAGGAATCAGATCCATGCAATGACTAATACTCCTTACAGGTGGTAATCCATCAAGTACATTATCTAAAATGATAGAATCATATTCTATCAGAAAATCTCTTATCTCTTCCGGTTGTCCTTCTACATGCTTCAAGTCTTCAACTTTCTTAGGCACCAATACATAACACAAGTTCTCATGTCTCAGTCCATCTAGAAATCTTCTTGCATCAACCAAACTGATTCTAGCAATCATGCAAATCTCATCCTTAGGAACATCTTCCAAGGGTTAAAAAGTTTGCTTCATCCCATTAGCAAAAATGGTTTATATGTTCTTCTTTCCATCATGAATAGCTTGTCAATCATGTTGCCAAGGCCTTCCCAACAAGATATGGCATATATCCATAGGCATAATATCACACAAAACTTCATCATGGTAATTTCCTATCTTAAATTTCACCAAACATTATTCACTTACCAATATTTTATCCTCATCTTGAATCCATGCTATCTAATAGGGTTTAGGGTGTTTCAACCTTTCCAACTTCAATTTGGTTACCATTTCTTTAGAAGATAGGTTCTCTGAACTTCCACTATCAATGATCACTTTGCAACATTTACCAGCTACCTTACATCTAGTCCTCAACAAATTCTTTCTGCAATGGTTCTTTCTCCAATTCTCTTTGAAACAATACTCTCCTATTCACCAATACAACTCCTTCTTTTGGTTGATTATATGATCTAACATGATCCTCCTCAACAAGGGCTATTCTCATATTATTCTTAGTCTTTATGCTTGACTCTCCTTATTTTCATTCAAAGGCTCTATGTCCTTCTCCACCACATTTAAAACAAGTTCCCCTGAATACTCCTTTCTCTTGTCCTCTGTCATCTTTTCTATATCCATCATTTATGTAACCACCATATCCTCTTCTTCTATAAGAGTTTTCATCATTTCTTCGGTATGAATTTTTACTCTTATTGACCTCCTTATTCTGATTTGTAAAGGTTCCTTTTCCTCCTCCACTAAATATTCTTCCGCTCTGAAATCTTCCACCTCTTCCTCTCTATCTCTATTCATGTCTTTTATTCAGCTTCTCCTCTACTTTTAGGGCACACTGATATGCCTCTTCCACACTCAAAAACTTAATCAAACTGATCTCATCTTGAATAGATGACCTCAAACCATTCACATATCTAGCTACTTGTTCAATCTCATCTTCTGAATGTCCAGATCTGATATTCAAATTATAGAATTCCTCAGTATACTCTATCACGCTTGATTCTTTTTTCTTTAGGTTTTGAAATTTCTTGAAAAAACTAATATGATAATATGTAGACATAAAATTTGTCTTCAATTTATTCACCATCCAATCCCATGATATTATCTTCTCCTTTCCTTTTCTTTGTCTATTTGTCTACAAATTCTCCCACCAAAGGGATGCATGTCCTCTCAATTTTCTAAAGGAAAATTTTACTTTCTTATCATCTGGGGCACCTTTAAAATCAAATTATTTCTCCATTTTTGTTATCCAATCCAACAATTCATCTGAATCCAACTTATCATTATAGTCTGGTGGATTGAAATGTGGCTTAGTGTTTACTCTAATTAGGGCTCTTGTGAACCTCTCTTCTCTTGCAACTTATTCTTGTTCTTCTACTTCTTCATCAATTACATCATCAACTGGTCAAACTCTTCTCTGGGTCATTTCAACCGCTTCTAATCTATCAAACATTCCTCTCAATATTTCCATTACGACAAGGTCTAAATTTCCACGTGCTCCATTTTATCTACCATTTCTTCTTCCCGCCATCTTTACACAAGCCCTCTACAATTGCAGGTCAGATCCTTAATCTTCCACCCTACAACAAATCTTCAATAGGATTGCACAACTTCTGATGATCTCGGAAGGAATGAATCTTACTCTGATAATAGTTGGTGCAGTCACAGTAAGGAGGGTCCTCAAAGAGAATAGTCTGAACCATGTGGCAAGAGTAACACAACAGAAGCAAAAAAATCTATGGAGGAAAATGCAAGTGCAAACATTCTCATTATCTGAAATATTGATTACATATAGTCGACCACATCCAGGCTTAGAGATTTGACACACATGCCTGATTACAATATGCTCAAAATATAGTGCTCATACATGCAAGCAAAATCCTATAGATCGGACCTAATATACAACATATCCTTCTTAATCATCAATCTCTCTCTTATAATGATTCAATGCTAGCTTTATATCATAAATGAGAGTCTAGAAACATCCGTGTTGGCCAAAGATCACTACAATCTACAATGAAGAAAAATGTAACATGTGCAAGAACATGTCGGCCTTAAATCTGAAATTCATCCATGGAATATGTGTATGATGAAGTATGGACCTAAGTGTAAGGTCAAGGAAACTCCATGGAATAAATCTAAACACACTGTGAGGATCCACAAGTCATGGGAAAGGTCCATGATCGATCAAACTAGTCGTTAGGTTTTGAATTTATTTTGGGGCCAGTCTCAAAAACTATCACGTACACCGGAAGCGATAACTTTCCAAAAAAAAGATCCAAATGAGGTGAAAACTTGGAAAATGAAGATTGAACATGTCCACAATGAAATCCTAGGTACGCACAATCTGGAAAGCAAACATGAAGAAACATTGGATCTACCAACTTGAACTAGAACAGGAACAAAATAAGAACAAAATTGAAAGTAAATATTTTTGGTTGATCCAAGATTGCCAAGAACTAAGGATGCTCTTGCATCATATACTATTAAGTCTTGTGCCCATTCTAAAGTTATCAAGGTTACAAGTGGAGGTCTAAGAAACTTATCAGTGATGAGTGATGGAATTTCCCCTCATCATCGAGTCTTAATGAATCATAGATTCATCCAAAGGATTCAAGATCAAAGTTTCAATGCATGATGTCTTTCAAAGAAAAAGTTGACTAAGAAAATTAAGGTGACGTGGCAACATCTAAAGGGCGTCACTAAAAGAAAAATGAGAAAGTATGAGAATAGAGGAGAGCCACTGATTGTATTTTAAATCAAATAGATCAATGACCAAAATTTTAACTTAAATGGCTAAGTGCCAATTCACTCACACGATATTTCTTTTAGACATTAATGGAGGATATGCTTCATTCCTTTTTCATAAATAGGGGTTTTGGCCTATTTTATTTCACAATTTCAATCATTGAAGAGAAAAATAATTGGTTAAGTTTGAGTAGAAATGTGTAAGGAGCTTAGGCAAAAATTTACAGAGATTTTAAATAAAAATTATTTCTTGGGAGGGCAAGTAATCACACCTTTCTGTGTCAATTGTGCTTGAAATAAGCTAGTTTAGAGAGTGAAAATTCTGAAAGATTCAAGTGCTTAGGGTTTGCAAGGGTTTGTGTATCGTGCAAGCTTACTTGGGTTGGTGAGAATTGTGTGAGGTCTATGAGATTTTTTATTCTACAAATTTATTTCTTGAGAACATAAACCAATAGAACCCTTCCATAAGTTGAATATCTATGAACCATAGTTCTATTACACTGTGAAATGAGTGAACGTAGAAATTCTTCTATAAAATTAGAGAGGAAACCTAGGTAGAAAAGGGTCAAGAGACCTAAACCCCAAGATGAAAAACCCACACCTAAGCTAGATGTTCCTGAGGCATCTACAAAGTCAAAATCTGAGAAGAGAACTCTTGCTAGATTCAAGGAAGGTTAAACTAAAGGTATCACTGAGAGAAGAGCCCAAATTGGTAAAATACCCATAGGGTAGGTTGTAGTGATTACTAGATTGATTGATCTTGCTAGTGCAATTGGAGAAGTTTTCCAGCCATAGAGTGGGTGGGAGCTATTCTTATTTCAACATAAGATATGTTAACATTCAACCAAACACTTGTGGGGTTTCAATATTGGAAGGCTAGTAGTTCTGAATATTTTTATGGAAGTTGATATAATGTTGGAGTTGGAAAAGTACTATGATCCCAAGGACAAAAATAAAAAGTGAAAATGGAACCTTACTCCTTGAGGTTACCAGAGACAAACTTGTGGATTTGTTCAATCTGAACCCTAATTATACTATCAACATCAACTTTTTGACTTATATAATAAATATGAGCAAAACCGATATGGATATAGGAAAAATGTGCTTTCTAGGCATAGGAAGGATGATAAAGGTGGTTTTGTTCCTAAGGAATTGGAGCCTTTTGAATGTGAAGAGTTTTCCAATTACTTCAAGAATACATATTATTGCTTGAATCAGGTGTTGGCTCGCAATTATGATGCAAGGATACCAACTACTTTTTGTTGGTAATGGTTATTGACATAAATAATTGGAACTCCAATAGGGGTTTTGACTATGCAGCATATATTGCAGAGAAAATGCATAAGGGGCTGATTGAATTGAAGGATGGAAGCTCCCTATTGTCTTTCCCACATTATTCCTTGTTGATGCACATGATTATTTATGTTCAATAAGAGAAATGGAAGAAACATATGAAGCTAAGGCAGAAGGATAAGGAAGGAAATGATGCACCTGGACAAATGTGGACTCACGTTTGGGACCAAAACTATCCACATTCAAATTATTTGGCTTTCTACAATGTCATAAGATTATTTATTTTGAGACTATGGGTGTGGAGCCTTTTTACATACTTTCAAGAGTCATAAGAGATATTTTGCAAGCTAAATATGTAGAAGGATCACCCAAAAATTACAATAGGGATGATTGGTTTTTTCATTCAGAGTACCCTTTAATCAGAGCCTATAGAGCTAGGGTTCGACCTCAGTACTTACCACTATATGTCTTTGATAGGTTGGCATTCATGGAATTGATGTGGAAATTAGATTTTATGGATAATGAGCATTTTATAACTCTGGGGAAGGGCTCAATAATAGTTCCAGAATGTACATTTTCCTATTTCAAGGCCACTACTAAAGAGGGTTATGAGAAATTTAGAATAATGTTGAATGACCTCAGGATGACAATTGATGAGGTTAGAAAAATTTATCTTGAAGGTTTTGTGAGTGGTATGAGAAGAAGCAATGGTTTGTCTAGTTTCTCTCATAAATTTTTATATATTGTTGATGTGATAAATAATTTGACAAATGATGGAGCAATGGCATCAAGAAAGAAGGAATAGACTACCATTTGTGGCATTAAAGAGGATATAATGAAGAATGCATTCTATGTCAGTTTGTATGATGCGATTCAGGACCCTTTTGAAAGGGCTATGGAAAAATTGAATGATTACCAGAATAGTGAGTTTAAGATAAAGGTTAAAGAGGTTGTTGAAAAATCACAAGCACTCTTGGATCAACCATAGGAAGTAATGTATATTCTAGAGCAACCTTGGATATTGAAGGGGGGCCATTGAGATAATTAGAGAGGAACATTATGTGAAGCATGTGTTGGATAATGAGGAGGTGGAAATGAGATTCCCTTCCCCTAAAATTAGTGATTCTCATGTTCCCTAGGATAGAATTGTAAAGTGGCAATATGAAGAGAAGGTTGATAATGATCCAAGTATCAAGGCTTGTGATGATTTTCTTGCAGATGATGCTTTTGTGTAGACTAAGGAGTTTAAAGAGTTCATCATCTAGCAAATAAGCTAGGATATAAATAAAATAATTGAAGAGGCTAAGGCAAGTGTAGATTATTCATAGTAGGAGGAAGTAGAGAAAGAAAAAGAAGAGAAGATAATGGCTGATATATCAGCCATGACCCCTACCAAGGCTAAGAAAATTGTTGCACAAAGTGGAATAATGTTTCTTACGGGGTGAAATCTTACCTCTTCTATTGCACTTGGTGCAATTAGGAAAGATACTCAAGCCTCCATATCAGAAGAGAACTTTGACAACCATGTGTTTGGATCAGGTTTTATTCCAAAATTGCATTCTCTTGCAGTTTTTTCGATGACACCTAACACTAGAAAACCTAAGATTATTAGATCTATTGAAGAAGTTATTGGTTCAGTTGTGGTGAAGAGAGAAATAGACATAACTCCAATATAGGTTGCTAAGTTTACTATGCACACTACCATGCTAAGTGTTGACACTGGATAGATCTCACAAAAGAAATATGATGCATTGTTGAAAGACTACAACATTTTTTTGGATGAGTGTAACAAATTGAGGGCTACAACACAAGCCATTCAATCAATAAGAGCACTTCCTTAACCCTCCTCTTCTTCTTCTTCAAAATTTTTAACACAAGATAGGGAGACCTTGGAATTAAGAATTCAAATTTAGAAGAAAGAGGTCTAAGTAGAAAAGGACAATGTCAGTAGAACTAAGGAGGAGAATTCCAAGGTGACAAATGATATTTTTGATGATGTTCTAAAACACAAGGATGGTAAGATAGTAAACAAGGCCGATAATGTTTAGGATGTATACAAGAATATTCATGAGGAACACATGATATATGTGTTGGTTCATAATGAATTCAAAAATTAATGGAGAAAATAGAGTAATAGGGTTGGAACACTCAAAGAAATGATGCCTTAAATAAAAGAAGACTGTGAGGCTCCAACCAACATCCCTGACTTGTTAAAGGGTATTGATTTGTTGAGTTAGATAATAAAATTTCATCGTAAGATGGGAATGCAATTACAAAATAAGTTGAAAATGTTTAGGGACATGGAGGGGCATTGTATGCCAAAGATATTAACTGATGAATGTGAGTTGAAGGAGTTTGTTGCATGGAAATATGAGTTGGGAGGCCTACTCCCACATTTCAAGAAAATGCTTAGTATCACTGATTACACCATTTTGAACCCATCTATTGACAATATGACATGAATTGAGGTAATAATGGACATATTTGTCAAAGAGTCCTAGATATTGATCGATGTAAGATACAACCAACATACTACATAGGTACAAAAGTTGTTGGAAATGTAGTGGAAAACTGAGGAGGAATATAATACATGGCTTGAAAAATTCATAGATTAAGCCTATGATGAATTATTGCGAAATATTATATCCTTTGAGCTAATTGATGATGTGGATGGGGCTTCCTTTTCTCTCTTTTTATTGTTCTCTTGTTTGAAAATTTTCATTTGACTTCACACGTATGTGGAAGACATTTTTTTGATGGAGAAGATGGTTTGATTTTGCTACAATGAGAAAGATGCCTTTTGGAAGGTGGGTATATCTTCTTTAGCAAATGAGTTGTGTCTTATATGCTTTCCCCCTCATGGAAAATGAAAATATAACTAAATGGGGAAATTTTTAAATTCAAATTCAAATGAATTTCAAATGAAAAATGTGATTGCAAGTGTAATTTGGCCCAAAGATTGCTGCTCCCATGTTTCTATAAATGGGAATTCAAGGCCAATTACATGGGTCTTTGGATGGTTTAGGTTTAAACTCATGTATTGAGATTTTGTATTTTAAGCACAAATTAATAGAATAGTTTTGAGTCTTAGGTATGAATTCTAGTTTGTAATAAGCATAATAGTTTTACAATAGCAATGAAATCTAAATGAGAAATGAAAATTCTTGAAAAATTTCTCTCATATGTATTTTGTCACCTGAATTATGAATAAAATGATCAAGGATCATTTATTGGTATTCAATTGTTTTGGTTGAATGCATGGTTTTATCTCTGCTTGAATTCAAATAATTAATTAAATTCTTTGATGAGATGATAGGTTTAAGTGATTATGTATAAGGATTAATAAGTATTTTCTATTAGGGAAGATCTTGAGTTGTTTTATTGCAAGGAAATATCACAATAGTCAATGAATGCTAAGTCTAGTTACTAATGTATTATAGCTTTTTGTAAATTTGAAATCGTTGCCCATGGATAAATCACCGATCTATTAATTTGGTCATCTTTGATGTAATTGAGTCGACCCTTCATGTCAAAGAACACAAATCTTAAAGAAAAACATTCATACACCTTTAATTGTTGTAAAGTTTCATGAGAACCACCCATTCCTTGTTTTAGATTGTAATTTGTTTGAGAATCAACCAAATTCTTAAAGGATTATGTCTAATTTATAGACTATAGGAATGCATATATTGTTCACAATGTTTGTGGTAATTTGACACACGAGTATCATTTAAAACATTGTAAGGATCACCCTCCTAAGTCTTGCAGAGCCCAAAGTGAAGAGGGAAATCCTAGCAAGCTTTCACCTAGTTGTTGGCCAATCCTCACCATTTTTTATCATTAAATTGTGTAAAATTCATAGGCAATTGTTGAGGTGAAGTTTGGTTCTTAAAAAAAAACCAACAAATCTATCAATGAAAATGACTTAGTGCAAGTAAATTTCAATAAGTATTCAATAATATTTGATTATATTATTCAATAGAAATGTTTCATCACAAGATATAGATAATAACACATTGAAGTGTGTTTTCAAATAAAATTCAATCAAAATAACAATGTTATTGCAAATAAATCATGTATACTTCTCATACTATAACCTATTTTAGACATAACAGACTCTTACATCCCACTCAAAATTATAATATTTAGAACTCTTTACAATGAAAAAAGGATCCCATTTTAAAGATAAAATGATAATGAAATCTTGAGAGAAAATAACACTTGTCATGTTTTACATTTGACAACCAAAACTCTACTGAAACAAAATGGGTACAACAGTACAAAAAAATAGATACTTTGTAATAACCAGAGTTATAAAATGCTATTGAATCTATTGAAAATATGTGAGTCTGTAGAAATGCTAAAAACTAAAATTGAAAGACCTTATATTTATCTAGCATATTTATCCAACCATGAAGCATATACTTCTTTTGATGGCCATTGAAAAGTTATAAATTTTGCAACCTTATTTTATGTCCCACATAAATTTTATTTAATATTTCTTTAGTATCTCTAATGAAACTATTTAAAATTGACTCAAACTTTATCAATTTTTCCAAAGTAGTATTGCAAAATAGTGATTTCACCTCATCACATACAAAAATTCAATCACACAAAGGTGAGAAGATATTAATTAAATCAAACTTCCATTTATCAAATTCTTTGGCTTATTAATTTTCATATAAAAGTATAGGCATCAATGCTTCCTCTAACGCCTCAAAATAATTTAGCTTATCCTTTAGTTGAATGTCAAATTTTCTCTAAAGATAAGATATATCACTTATAAGTCCTAGCACTTCATGACTATTTTTTAGCTTTGCAAGAATAATTGGATCAATTTTTTCTCGCATGTAAATATCCCCCATTAGTGGTATTCCTTGAATATATGTAGTTAAGACATCTTCAAATTGGCCTCATTTTCATATGGCTAGTCAATGTTTTCTTCAAATTGTTGTAACTACCCATGTGTCATCCAATTTAAGCAAAATACATGATGTTCTATGTCTTAGGAGTTTTTCAACCAAATTGACCATTTTCTTATTACCTTCCTCCCTAGAAATAAACTCTACCTCCTTTCTTTTATTCAATTTTTCTTTCAATTCCTTTATCCTTAATCTGAAATTATCTATATGCTAGAAATTTGTATCCACAAATCTAGATTGATGGTGGAGGGCTCATATGTGATTCTCCATTGAGGGGGAATTAGTGACTATACCTTATTATATTATTACATCAATTTGATGTGATCCTTTTATAGTTTTTCAAATTATGATTTCATTTTTTTAGTTGTGGCTTCACTAAATAGTGTTGTGCTTACCACCAAGGATACAACCTATTGGTCTATGGTGTCAACCAGTGTCTTGAAAATGAATTTATCTTTCAATTTACTAATGTGTCAAGAAACTTGGGCTTTTATTTTAGAGGAAGTTTCCCAAATTTCCAATACTTCAAATTTGGTGTTGAACCCTAATCTAAAGTATAAATCTTTGGCATGCCAATTAGATTTTAAATTACTTCTACCTTTGTATCTTGTATCGTGATTATTTCAAGGGAAGTTGTAGAGGTTATGTCCCAATCATGAAAGAGAAATAATCCACTTTATTTAACCATCCTTCTCCATCCTTCAATGGTAATTTTGTTGACATGAAAGTCAACCTCTTCTATATTCCTTTTGGTGGTTTCTTTAATTTATTCATCAGTTATTTCTCCCCTCTTTTATTCATATTTAATAAGAAAAAATATATCTCTTTATTGATTAGAAGGCCTTTCAATTCTTTTTGCTTAACAAATTCATCATCAAGTAATAAATTTTTTCATTAAAAGGCTCTTACATCATCTACAATATTATCTCCCACCTCAAGACCTAGTTGCAACCTTTCCTAAGGAGCTTCATCGAATTTTACTCTTTGTGGAGAGGTAATGGCTTATTGGGCTTAATCCACACCAAGAACATTTTCCCTCACTTTCTTGGTTATAAAATAGTATATTGATTACTCAAAAAAAATTATCTCTTCCTTGTTGTTTCATTGGAAATGGTTAGGGAGGAGCAACCTCTAGAACATCTATTACCTTATCCCTAGTTTTTGAACTAGTTGTTCAACTTATTCTTCTTGGTGTTATGTCTTTTCTCTAACCTGCCTTGGAATTTATGAAAGAGCTCTAAAACCAAGGGTGGAAACATTATCTAGCATTATATAAATCCTAATAATATTATCTATAATATCCATATATCCCCCCTTATAACTTGCATCCTTCTTACCTCTTTTTCCTTCTTCTATAATAATAGAGAACCACTTATCAATTTTTTCTCTGACCTCAACATTAGAGGAAAAAATTATTGTTAAGTCATTAGCCTCATTGTACTCATGCTATATGTAAGAGAGGGGGACCAACCACTGAAAGCAGTATGGCTTCCCTAAATTACCTCAGTTTAAAGAAATGTTAGGATAGGTGAGATGAGAATGATGAGGACTATGAGGTCCTTCGATCACTCTACAAACTTGAGAGCTGAAAGGAGACTAGGTGAGTCATTTTATAGGTTCAACTCTATGTCTCAGATAGCTCTTTTTCAAAAGAAAAAAGCACGGTTCTGGGATGACAACATGGCGTGCTGGCATCTCTTAGGTGCACTAGCATCCATACGGCTAAGAAACTAGGGAGAGAAGGTTGGACCACTCAAAAATGAACTATCAACCTAGTTAAGAGTTTCTAAAGGTGCATAATAAGACAATGAAATACAAAACATAAAGATGAGTGTGATAAAGAAAGTAGATTACCACAAGTGTGATGAAGATGATTTCACACCATAACCCTTTCACTAGCTTGCTCCAAGATCTCTCCACCTACACATAGAAAAGAGGGAAAATTTTGGGGGCATGTTTAGGGGTATGCTTGAGTCAGAACCCCATATTGGTGTTTCCACCTTCATGGATAGCCAAGTTTGCAACATTATAGAAATAATGTGATAAAGAGGGAAATACAAGAAAAGTACACCAAAGACACTACAAAATAGTATGCGCTAACTCCACCAAACAATAGAGAAGATGAGTGAGGAGCTTACCACCTTTATCCAAAGAGCTCAAGGATAGTGGAGGATAAAGATGAGAGGAACTCAAGCCTTTGTTGCAATGGATTCATCCTGCACTTGCTCTATTGAAGTGATGAAGTGATATATTGCTACTATGGAGTGTGAGATGCTACTACAAAGCTTGTGGATGAATGTCAGAATGTTGAGAGATGCTCAAGAGATGGCCAAAAGATAAAAATGTATGAGTGAGTGAAGAATATGAAGGAAGAATGGAAGAAATGACTATATTATGGTTGTCCTGCTGAAGGGAAGCATTACACTTCGAATTGCAATAGGAAGTGTAACATCTATGCAAACTCCAGTCATAGGAATCTGCCATGGAAGTAAGCATGTCGTGCAAACGTCTACACATCATGCAGGTGCCCCTAATAGAAATGCCTCTATTGACACTCAAAATAGGAAGTAAGACTCCGAGTTTGGTTTTCTAAACTCGTGAAGGGAAGAAGGAGAATTTTCATTAGGGGTGAAAATTCACTCCTATACATTTTTCCCCCACTTTAGTGAGCACGAGTACTGATGAGTGCTTCAATAAAGTAGATTGGAGAAGTATTAGGGTTAGAGATGTATACCTATATTGACGAGGAAGAAGATCACGGTCTGGAAAACCTAAAAGTGTAGGAAAGGACTTCATAGCTCTGTGGAACTATAAAGCTAAAAAATGAAAGCACCTTATAGGCTCACGGTCTTGGAAGGGAGGTATCCTCCAAGAACTCTCACATGAAGGAGACCAGGAAAACACCTTATAGGCTCGTAGACTTGCAAGAAAGGTATCCCCCAAGAACTCTCACATGAGGGAGACTGAGCAAAGGGGACTCTATAGAGTCAAGAATAGCAACATGTTTACCCATAGATAGAACATGTCAAGAAGCGGCCATGCAGGCTAGTAAACAGACAATCACATAGACCATCGCTAGGCTACAAGGCTTTCAAAGGGTTCCCTTGGGAATCCATCAAAAGGAAGGGCAGTCCACTCAAGGGATGTTCTATTTGAAAAGTGAAGTCTTGTCAGGCTACCCCCAAGCTAAATATAAGGATGTGAAGTAGGTATAGTTAGGCTGCCCTTGGGCTAGATGCAAAGATAGGAAATCAGTCTAGTTGGGCTGCCCCTAGGCTAGATGCTAAGATGTGAAACTGGTCTAGTCGAGCTACCCCCGAACTAGATGCCAAGATGTGAAAATATTTTTGATGGGGTCCATTAGGAACCCAATGCAAAAAGAAAGGATCCACTCAAGGGAAGCACCATTCAACAACCAATGCCTTTTTTCTTGAATTGATTTGTCATCAAGGAATCCTTTTGAAAGATGTTCACTTCATCAAGGAATTCGAAGGGGAAGGATATTCCCCCACATAAGGAGAAGATCAAAGGTGTTCTTGCTTCAGAGGAAGGTTTCCAAGTCATTTCTTTACCAACCCATGATGAAGGAAACATGTTTCGTTAGGGTTTCAAGTCAAGAGTGCACTTCTAAAAAAGAGGTGTGTGAAGGGTCTTCAAGGAAAGATTCATTGATAATGAATTCATTTTATAAATACCAAGTGATGTAGAAGTTGCATTGTCACATATAAGAGGGACAACTAAAGCAAAGAAGAGAGAAAGATAAAGAGAAAGCAAAAAGAAAGAGAAAACGAACAAAGGGCACAGGGGGATCTAGTTTTGTGGGGTCAGATATGCCTTTATTTATATATATATAATAGGTAACCATGGTGTGAGGCATAATATTATCAATCCCCAACCAGATTAGGAAGAATGCATGGAAGACAAAGTAAAAATAAAAAATCGGGTCAACATGGAAAGAAGCCTAAATGCTCCCAATGCTTTGCATCATCCCCAATTTTCTGAAAATCAATCAAAAACATGGAAGAATGATGATACACATAGAGGAAGGTTTAAAACAAAAATTCCATGCCTATATCCAAGCACCAATAGGGGTGACAAGGGTCATCCAGACACATATAGCATGATAACAGGGGAAACACATCACACCACACACACACACATCTAATCTAAAGATCAAGAAGAGGGTCTCCCCTTAACACTGGTCCACCAAGAGGTCATTAGCTTCCCACTATAGATCATCATAGAGGGAAGGATGATGAGCCTGCAATGGTGTAATGTTAAGAGGAGGAGCTTTTGATTCTCCCATAACAAGGGCTAAGGAAGAAGGATAACAAATTTGTAAATATTTCTGACAAGGTTGGAACTTAATCCATTGATTTGAACATGATGTTAATGGGAGTGCCATGTTTTACCTCGATGGATGGCGAGGTTTGCACCCAAGGTTCACTGCTAGTCTCATCGAGAGATTTGAGAGGGATGATGAACTTAGGGGAGGATGGGATTGGTTTCATCACTAGGACATAACAAGTCACTGTGGGACCACCTTTCAGAGAAGGTGGGCTCCTCTTACATCCTCCATTGCTGAAGGGAGCACTCTCTAATTTTTTCTTCATCAGAGGAGGTGAACTCCCAACACATGAAGCAAGAAAGGTAGAGGAAGAGGAAGAAGGAACTACCGTAGGCATAACTGAAGTATTAATCATATCTACAGGCTTTGGAAAAGGTGAGACATCCATAATGGATGTTAACAGAGGAGGCTCCACCGAAGGAGCAATGAACACCTACACCTTACTAGGCACATGTGCACTCACAACAAAAATCAAAAGTGATATAGAGTTAGTTTGAATAGAAACAAAAGGAAAGAGAGAGGAGGACATGATAGGAGTTCTTGATATAGGAGTGATCATCTCCTCTTCCTTCTTCTATAAGGTGGCTTGCTCAGCCAAAAGAGCCTTTCACTAGCACTTGTGCTCACATGCAAGGTGGTTTCTATGACTCTTTGAACCAAAAGCCAAAGTTTTCGAAGGAATGGAAGGCTCTTGTTCAACAATGGGAGAATCCTCTATAGTTTTTTCTAGTGGAGGGATAGAATCCTGGATGGGAGTAGGAGGGACAAGTTTAGAAATGGTAGGGGAAATTTATTCTAGTGCCTTGGCAATGGGCCTCTTTCCGTTCACAGAAATGGTAAGAGGTCATGGAGAAAGTTCTCTCCATGTTCCTTTCTTCCTACCATATAAATAGCACCAAGGTCTAGGGGACCCATTAGGGAGATCTATTATCTTGATCCTGGGTCTTTACCAAGTAGGCACCATCGAACTCGGTGGGTAGAAACTAGGCTTAATCATCCAATACTCCTCCCAAGAAAGGGGAGTAGACGAGGTAGCCCGAGAAGGAGCAAGCTTCTCCTTTCCCTTTTGTGAGGAGGAGGTAGTTGGCTGCTCTGCTATAAGAAGTGTCAAATTCGACTGTCCCTTACCTCCAGTCTTATACTTCACATAGTTCTTATAAATTAGGTATGTTCTTAGTGAAAGCAAACCAACTAGAGTGGGCCAAAAGTGATCTAACAAATATCCCCCATGGGACACCACAGGTTGGTATCTAGTATCATGCTCCACGTGCATGACAACTTCTTGGGAAATCTTAAGGCACTTATGAATCATAGAGGTGATCCCATTCATGGAAGCCAACCAGGGTATACCTAGCTTTACTCTGAATAGGTCTAACTCAGGAATGACATCAAAAAACATGTCTACATCCCTAGGTCCGACCAAGATGGATAGTATTATCAATCCATAGGGTTTAAGGGTGAGACCATCGTATGTGTGGATGATGGACTTTTTCTTTTCATATTCCTCCCTTTGCAGGGAGTTTAAGAATAGACATTCACTCTACTCTTGGGATCAACTAAGACCCCTGCCACAATGTTTCCATTGAGGTGAGCGAGAATGTAGAGTGGAGAAGGTTTTTCATTTTTGGGTACATCTTGCGAAGTGAATGATATATCTAGTGAATTCGTCATAAGACAAGGTGAAGGGGTAATAGTAACCATGCTAACATAGGCTTCAGGCTGGGAAACAAAGTCAGAGGGATCAATAATCATGTTAGCAGAGTGTGACATAAATGGTTTCGTGTATATTTGTAATTCACTATTAGCTTTTGCCACTGATCTATTCTTGTTTTTCTTACTTCCATCAAGATGAATAGTACCATCCTCGATGTGGTCCTATATCTCATGATGCAAGCACATGAAACATTTGGTGTGATTTTTGTTAACTCAATGGTATTGACAATAGGTATTTGCTTCATACCAGTTAGGATACAGTTCCCTGATTGGTTTTAGAGTTGGCAGGCTAACAATCTTATCCTTTAAAAACTTCTATAAGATGGAAGAATAAGATTCGGATAACTTTGTGAACTTCTAGTCATGCCTAAGGCTATTGTTATCCATAATGGCTACTACATTCGCAACAACCTTTCCTTTTTTGGAGATTGATATAATGGAATTTTCCTTTGGATGGGAATGTGAGGAAGATCCCCTTAACTGAACTACCATTTGGTGGTACTCTAGTAGGGCCGCACACATATGCACGAAATAATGGTATTTCATGAGGGAAAAATTATCTTGCCAAGGCCTTTGTAAGTTACCTATGAACACCTTCTACACATCAAAATTCGACATGTATGATATTTATGAAAATAGCTCTTGATATCACACTATAAAGTCGATAATCTTCTCATTATCCCCTTGTTTACACCAAACAAGTTCAGAGAAGGTCATCTTAGGCATGATGCTGGCTTGGAACTATTGTAGGAACTACTTCACAAGCTGATTGAATGAAAAGATGGAATTTTCAGGTAAGGAACAATACCATTTGAGTATTGTATCCTTGAGGGATCAAGGGAACAATTTTTCCATCAACGCATCATGATGGAAGAAGTTTGTACACAAGGTGTTAAAAGTGGACACATGTGTTAGTGGGTTCCCTTTACTACCATATTTCTCAAATTTAGGAACCTCCATCCCATTGGGAAAGGAGTGTTCATAATTGCTACTGACAATGGGCTATGTCAGAAGAAGGCCTGGAAGATAGGCTAGGAAAAATCCTGGCAAAGGTTTGCTAGCTGGTTATGCATCTTCCCAATGTTCTAAAGAAGGGTATTTAGAATCAGGTCATTAGAGAACATAGGACTAGTGGGACTGCTAATAGAGCCACCACTAGGACCACCACCATGACCACCATCGGAGCCACCACTGATGCCACCACCACTAGTGTGACCTCCGTTAGAGCCACTGCCACTTCCATGACCTCCACCAGAACCACTCCCACCAATACCTCCTATGCTGCCAAATTTACCACCGCCAAATCCTCCACCAATTATCTCGCCCAATCCCCCACCATCGAGGATAGCAGGAGGGGGCACATGGAAACCTAGAGGTTTTTTTTTTACTTTGATAGTTTCATAAATTTCAGAAGCAACAGGGATGCTAATGGAAGGGACCATGTTGGCCATGTACATAGATATGGGAGGCATCAAAACTCATAATTGCCTCTCATGTTCCTCAAATGGGTGCATGCTTCAGCCAAACTAGTGAGACTAGCTAGGAGTTCTATGCATGTTTGATCTTTTCCTACCATATATTTTATTTCGCTAAAATCTTTAGCAGCCCTAGCTAGCTCTGTGTTTTTCTCCAAGTGATTTTCCAAGGCACCCAACCCCTTGCTTAGACTAGCGACATATTCAAAAGGGATGTGGACAAATTCATGTTCGTCGATAGATGATGAGGTTGGTTATGTGGGAGGGGTAGATATGCAATCAATTTCATCAAAGAATCTAGACTCGCCCCGTGATAATTTATCCTATGTAGACAAGCCAACTACAAAACTAGAGAAAAGATCGGTAGTTGATGAGGCTCTACATTGACTTCATAATCATTAAGTTTTAACCTTTTAAATACTTTGTGTTTGGCTTTGAAAACTCATAATTCTCTCTTTTATGTATGTTTTATGAACTTGTGAAAATATAAAAACTTAGAATGTGTATGGTTAATATAAATATTTATTCTATGTTTATGCATGATTAAAATGCGGTGATTAAACTAATAATGCTTTATTATACATGTACATGTATCTTGAGTTAATATTTAATGTTCAACCATATGATAACTGATTATGTTTCAAAGTAAGGGATGGTGAAATTGTTTTTGACTCATCTTCAGATAATTTATGATGTCGATCTTATAACTTATCGTGTTGGATAAGGATATCACCTACTAGAACTCAAGCTCCAACACTGTACACCAGTTCATAAATCTGGGAATCAATGCAACTGAGGATAGTCATAAGAATCAACATCAACTTATTCCTGTGTGCCAGGACATCTTTTCGATTGGAAGAATATTAAATTTCCTGCTTTTCTGATGTTTTTAAAATAAAATTGGATATTTATATCCATAGCCAATGCACTTGGATGTTAGATCATATCAATTTTTTGATCTTTCTCATGTTATTTACTTTCGGTTATTAGGATTAGAATCTTTTATGTAACTCAACCTTATTTTGGGCACATTACTTGGAAATAACAAGGAAGTTGATCTCAACACTATGTTCAAGGATTCTTTTGACTTTCTTTTTGAATGAGGTGACCCTGTTAGTTGTTCAGATTTGACTATTTGATTAATACTTCTATGTTTTGACTTATTTTTAGCTTAAGCTGAAATCATTTAATTTTCATAAGTTGAAGGTAATTTAGATCGAAATTTGTTGCGTCATTTTTTTTTCTTTGTTTTGTTTATTAAGTTATGTAGTTTTTGTTTAGTTCAGAAGTCATTCATATAACTGAAATAGTCTGTGATACCATGTCGATGAATGATGTGCAAAGGAAAATAGTTACTTGCCAAATTAGTAAGTGAGGAATGGAATAGTTTACTTTCAAGTAGTTACTCAAGTTTTAATTGAATTTCAAGTTCTACAAATTAGATTAAATTAATTCTCCATTCTTTCATGAACTACTTGCATTGAAATGAAATTTCTCTATCTAGGATCCATTTCTTAATCATTTAGGATAAATCAGGAATAGAATGTTAGTTCAGAAAAACTCTTAGAAAAAGAAAAAAGGTAGGGAAACAGCTTTGAATTGCTCCTAACCAAGCCAAAATTACCAAAAACCTCCCGAAGACTGATCCAACCCTTACCACAGATAGCTTTAGACACCCTCGAGGTTGACATTAAAATCAAATAAGTGGTAAATGTGACTTTGTACCATAATTTTTGGTGTTGTTGCCAGAGACATCAATTTGACTCTGAAAAGAGAAATCAAAGCCTTAGGTGTTGGTAAGACTAGTTAGTGAATGTTTTCAGAGATTAGTCCAAAAGAATTATAAGAGGAGATCTAGAGAATCATATCAGAGAGTTACAGGCTAGTGCTACAAGTTCACCCTTAGATAGGTTAGTATCTACCCAGTCAAAGAGCATGGGAGACAAAGATTAGGAGGAGGAGGTTCCCAACAAAACGTTTTCCTTTCCCATTTCCATAAATGTCCGGGCTAATGAACCACCAATGAAAAATATCTCACCTTCGAATTTGCCCACGTTTAGAGGAAAAAATTTGGAATATCCGAATCATCTTTTGTTTGAGTTCAAAATATTATGCCAAACTTATGATTATGTCTGATAATCAGAAGTTGAAATTATTTCCATCAACTCTTAAGGAATCAACCTTACATTGGTTTATGGGGTTAACTACAAATTCAATAAATACATGGGAGGAAATGGAAACTGTATTCCTAAATAAATATCAAGATTATTGTCGAGTCAGGGATAGAAAAGAGGAACTCTTTAAAATGAAGCAATTGGAAGATGAAAGTTTAGAATATTATTTGGATAGGTATCAATTTTTTTTGAAGAGATGTGGAAATGGATTAGATCGAGAAATTAGTAAGTCCATCTTTTTAAAAGGAATTGATGTTGATTCCAGGGATGCCTTGAATTTAATAGGGAAAGGTGATATTAATAAATAATCATTTGAAGATATTATTGAAATCTATAGAAATTATTCCAGGACAAGACTACGCTATAGGAAGAAGAATAAAGGTTCTTCCTTTGATGTCTCTAAATTCATGGAAGAAATTATAAATCTAAAAACTGACATTCTTCTTCATCTCAGTTCTTAGTCTGATAGAAGAACAATGGAACCTTTAGCCATTTATTGTTCCAAATGTAGGGATAAGCATCCACTGAGAGAATGTCCTCTCAATCAAATTGATTTATGTGACATGTGAAAAAAGACATGCTACTGGCAAGTGTAGCCTTCTCCCTAAGATTAGGAATCAATTGAAGAAACCAGTTGAGGAAGAATTAAATTTTGTCGGAGAAAGACAATTTAATCCTCCCTTTGCTCAACCTAAAAATAATTCTAATTGGGGGTCAAATCAGTGTAATAATCAATGGAATCCTCAAGTTCAATGGAATCCTCAACAAATGCAGAATCCACCTCTACCCATGACAAATCCTTGGGTACCATCATGGGGATAGAATGAATATCCATAATGGAGTCAGCCTCAATGGAAAACAAACCAACCTTAGTGGCAACCAAATTAGACCCAATGGCAGCCTAACCAATGGAAAAATTAGGGGTCAAAGAGACCATGGAATCATAATCAGTTCATTGGTCAAAATCAATAATCAACCTCTGAACTAGTCAATCAACCTCAGATACTTGCTCAACCAGTTCCAAATCCTAAAATGTTAAGACTCAACAACCTGTCTCTAATACTGATCCTAATACAGTCAATTTGATTAACATTGAGATTAAAGACATTCATTTGAGGAATAGTGTTATACCAACATAAACTGATGAAACTAAAGAAGATCAACAAAGAGACTTAGTCAAGGAAGTAGAAAAGAAATCAATTAAGATCATGCTAAACAAGCACCATTTCCTTCACATCTCCATCAAGAACCATCGATTGAGCAAGTTGATAAAAATAATGATCTAGTTGATCCACGGATTATTGATGAGCTTAGGAAAATCAAAATTGAGATTCCCTGGTTAAGAGCTATTCATGATATACCAAAGATCAACCACATGGTTAAATATCTATGTATTAAGACACCTAGGAGGAAAAAGAGGTTACCCCCTACAATTCAAATAGGAGGAAAGTTTTCAAATGTACTCTTAGGAAAATTAATTCCACAAAAATATGGTGACCCAGGAATTCCTGTGATTACTCTTAGCATTAATGGTATTGAAATAAAGAATGTTCTTATTGATCTAGGAGCAGCCATTAATGTTATTACAACAAAAACAACTGATACAATTGGGATAACAAATGTTAAACCTACAACTACAGTTCTTCAGTTAGTTGACCATTCAATAGTAAAGCCTGAGGGGATTTTAGAGGATGTTATTATTACTATTGATACTTGGGATTATCCTATTGATCTCCTTGTGTTGAAAACTAAACAAATGAAGAGGGGTTATCCTATTATTTTAGGAAGACCTTGGCCAACAACTGCCACTACACTCATTGATTGTAGGTCAGGTAGTATGACTATTCCAAATGGAATAAAACAAAAAGAAGTGACGTTGTACCCACTAGCCAAACCATCTTTAGCATCTGAGAATCAAATCTGGATTGATGATCTTGACTCTGAGGATGAAGAAATAAAAGACCTTGTGATGATGACCTTACAGAACATGTTGAAGAATATCAGAATTCTATGAACTTAAGAGAAGAAGATCTAGGAGAATGTAGTAAATTTGAAACCTCATCTTGTTGTATGTTTGCAAACATCATAAAAAAAGATGAGAATGGATTACTTCATCAACTTCTCCCACATCCTTGCCCATTAAACACGTCAATTGGTGACCCATTGAATCTTCAAGAAAAAATGAAACAAATCTTGATTCAAGCTGAAAAATCCTTGCTTATCAATAGTGCATTAAAAACAAAACAAGAAGAAGGGCTAAAAGGGATTTTAGAGAAAAACATAGGAGCCTTCGCTTGGGATTATAAAGATATGAGAAGAATCCATCTAGAAATTTATAGACACCACATTTCTACCAAGGATGTTAAACTTGTCAAACAACCCTAGAGAAGAATTAACCCTGCTCTAAGAGATTTTTTCAAATTGGAAATAGAGAAATTGCTCTAGGTAGGATTTATTTATCCTATTTCTGACAGCAAATGGGTTTCTCCATTGGTAATTGTACCTAAGAAAAAGAAAAAATGGAGGGTGTGTGTAGATTATAGAGAATTGAATAAAGCCACAAAAAGAGACTATTTTCCATTACCTTTCATAGTCCAAGTGTTGGATAACTTATCTAGAAGTAGCTATTTTTCTTTCCTTGATGGATTTAGTGGATATAACCAGATAAAGGTAGCCTTAGAGGATCAAGAAAAAACTACGTTTACATGTCCATTGGGTACCTTTTCTTATAGGGTTTTACCTTATGGGTTGTGTAATGCCCCTGCTACTTTTCAATGTGTTGTTCTTGCCATTTTTTCGGACTTAACTGCAACATGTGTTGATCTTTATATGGACGACTTCACAGTCCATGGTAAAACTTATGATGAATCCTTAGAAAGTCTGGATAGAGTTTTAAATAAATGTAGAGAACATAGAATGTCATTAAATCATGAGAAAAGTTTATTAATGAGGACATAAGGAATTGTTCTAAACCATCATGTGTCAAAAGAAGGAATCAAGGTAGATCCAAAGAAAATTGAAATCATTTTGCAAATACCTACTCCTAGGAACCAAACCGATATAAGAATTTTTCTAGGACACTCTGGATATTATAGAAGATTTATTGAGGGATTCAGTAGAATTACAGGTCCACTCTTTACTTTCTTAAAAAAAGACTCTGAATTTATATGGACTTCATCTTGTCAGGAGTCATTTGATCAAATTAAGCAAGCACTAACAATGTCACCTGTTACAGCTAGTCCTATTTGGCGTGAACCATTTCATATTAATACTAATGCCCCTAATTTTGCAATTGGAGCAGTCCTTGGGAAAAAGGATGAATCTGGTGCAATGAACACCATATATTATATAAGCAAAACCCTCAATCCAACAGAACTGAATTACACCACTACTGAGAAGGAATTCCTAGAAGTTGTGTTTTCTATAAACAAATTTTGACATTACATTATTGGATATAAAAAAATTGTGCATACTGACCATGCAGTTATTCGCTATCTCATGAATAAAGTTGTTGTGGGAGGATGTATAATTAGATGGTTATTTTTTCTCTAGGAGTTTGATATAACTATCTTTGATAAACCAAGTAAAGATAATGTTGTAGCTAATTTCTTATCGAGAATAGTTCTACAAGGTAATGATGAACCTATGGAAGATATTGTTCCTGATGAACACTTATTTGCAATATCAATCCAATCACCATGGTTTTTTGATATTGCAAATTACTTAGTAACTAGGAAATATCCTTCTAGTTTTTTATCAAAACAAAAAAGAAATTAATTAGGGATAGTTATCATTTTGAATGGATTAATGGTGTTTTGTTCAAATTGTGCCTAGATCATATAATGAGAAGATGCGTACAAGAGACTGAGGTATATGATATTTTGAAAGCTTGTCTTCATGAACTAGGGGAAAGACATTATTCTACCATAAGAACAGTTCATAAAATTTTAGGTGCAGACTACTTCTGGCCTACTATGACAAAGGATACATCTCAATACATCAAACATTGTGATCAATGTTAGAGAATGGGGAGACCTACAAGATCAACAAAGATGCCATTACAAACACAAGTTTCCCTTGAACCATTTGAAAAGTGGGGTATTGAATTTGTTGGACCAATAGATCCTCCATCCAAGGGAAATTATTATATACTGGTATGTACTAATTATGTTACAAAATGGGCAGAAGTCAAGGCATTGCCAACTACAAAAGAGGAAAAGGTTGCAGACTTCATATACAAGAATATTCTACAAAGATATGGAGCACCTAAAGAACTTGTGTTAGATCAAGGACCCCAGTTCATGTCTTTAATGCTTCAAGTGTTTCTTGAGAAATATCAAATTCAACATAGGAAGTCAATGGCTTACCACCCCCAAGCCAATGGGCAGGTTGAGGTAACTAATAGAGAATTGGAAAATATTCTTACAAAAATAGTTTCATCTAAGAAGATTGATTGGTCAGATAGGTTAACTGAAGCTGTATGGGCACACAATACAACGTGGAAGACAACTATGATATTTTTTCCTTATGAGCTGGTTTATGGTAAGACTCGTATTTTTTCAATACAGTTTGAATGTGAAACACTTAGAACAATTTTCAATGTGGGGATAGATATTATTGAAGCACAAATAAATAGAATAATGCAACTGAGCAAGATGGATGAGATGAGAACTGAAGCTTTGCACCGAACTAAAGTCATTCAAAGACAAAGGAAACTGTGGCATGATAAAAGTATATGCAGTAAGCAATTTACCGTAGGTGATTGTGCCTTATTATTTGATTCTAGGTTTCAAGAGTTTAAAGGGAAACTACACACAAGATGGCTTGGCCCATATGAAATTGAACAGGTTTTTGATAACGGTGTTGTTTGATTAACACCAATTGATGGAGAAAGGAAAACAATGTTGGTAAATGGAGATAGGTTGAAACTCTATCACAAGCTAGCATCAAAAGAAGAATTTATGTCAGAACTTCAAGCAAGAGTTGAGAATTTTACTAAGGAAGATTTTTCTTCTTTAGCAGAAATGATCAACCCTTAAATCCATGATTGATGGGTATAAATAAATAGAGTAAATTGAAAACCAGAAATGGCGGTTTACTTTGCAGAAAAAGAAGCACCTGATCATGCTTGATCAATTGAAATTGAATTATATCAAGTATAAAATGACTAATGGTCATGCTTGATTTGATGGATCGAATTTAAGATATTTCAAATAATAAATCCGGTGTGCATAAAGAGGTTTTTTATGAATAAAGCCTTCTAAGCTTCATTTATTTCTAATAAGTTTGTGTGATGTGCAGGTATAAGATTAATTCGAGAAAAATTTAAAAGTATTGATTGACATGTGGAAACAAGTGGGCTCCCACAAGGGTCGAGCTCAGCGTGCTTTTCATTAATGATGTTATAAAAGCCGAATCTTGGTTGCTGATTGTGCGAGTTAAGAATGGACATGTATCACTGTCAATTGCCATCATTTGAAATCTCCATCATTAATAGGTAAGTGTTTATATCTCCAAAGATTTTTTGAATTTTGAAGTACAATCATTTTAGCTTGTAAATTTTACTTAAAATATTAAATTATGATTGTTTGAAAAGCCACATATAATTTGTTAAAAAGAATAAATGAACATTTCATTTCCTAATTGGGCAATAAATATGGGAGATAATTTTGGGATGATGTGATGGGCAATCAGATTGTGATGTATGATACACATTTTTATCAGTACATCGATGAGAAATTTTAGGCATGCAAATACAAGCAGTTAATACTGCATTCAGTCATATTTCATATCACCTCTTTTCAAAAATTATCAACACCACCATCTATTTCATAAGATTGATATTTATGAAAATTTCAACATTGCTGGTGAAACTTTGAGCTTGAAGAATTTCAATCTTATTAAAAATGGGGTATAAAAGGATGGCGGAGACAAAAGGAGTAATTTTAGATGAAGAATCTAGAAGGTGTTTACAGAAAGCTGGATGGTTGGATTTATTACTCAAATACAAAGGATATGAGTGGGAAATAGTGTTATAATTTATCAAAAATTTCCATATCAACTTTACAGTAGTCAGAGGAGAACCCATTGAAGTATTTGTAGCTATGATAAGTGCATTATCAAGAATTCCTATAGAAGGTGACTATATTCAACCCAGGCTTTCGAATTTGTAGGAGCTACTTGAAACATTTCATGTTCCTATTGAGCCCCTACCTGTTTTTCACATACATAAAGGTAAAAACAAGGGAATACAGTGAGGAAGTTTGCAAGAACCTTGGGCATCAATTGCACTCTGTGTAATGAAATTCTTCACCTGCGAGGGTCAATTTACAACAATTCTGGGGCTAGCTCTCAAGTTATTGAATCATGTCAAACATGGAGCAGCTAGACCTGATGTAAGAGTTAATTTACCTGCTTTTCTATTTTCTCAACTTACTGAAATGGCTATTAGGTGTAAAGAAAAGGAAAATAGGGTAACACATCATGGTTTAATACACTTAATAATTAAACACCATTTCATACGGAAACCTAATGGAGAAGAGGAATGGAGGAAATTTCTTTTGAATTCAGATAAAGGAAAAGGAAAACCTAAGATTGTTGAAGGCAAAACAATAAAAATTAGTAGAACTAGGGTTTTAACTAAAAAGCTAGTTAAGCCTATTGGTAGGCCCAAGAAACAAAATCTAGAGAACCCTTCTTCTACAAATAAAAGAAAAGCAGAGAGTTCAGAGGAAAACCTTTCTCAAACAATGAGGGAAAACAAGAAACACAAACTAGAGAGCTTTGTTTTTGTGAGAAAGAAGAAAAATGAAGGAAAGAAAACCACAGACAAATCTAACTCTAGACCAAATAATTCTAAGAATAAGAAAAGAGTTGTGAAAGTTCAAAGACCTAAAAGAAAAACTAGGTCAGAAACACAAAGAGAGGAACAAGATAAATGTGAATCTGGGAAACCAACTGCTACCATCCATTTAGATGAATCTAATGACCTTGATGAAGAATAAGTTGAAAAAGGAGAGCTTGAAGAGGACTTATTGCATGAAGTAGAGCTAGAAGAAAAAGGGCTAGGAAAAGAACATCATTCCCCTATTCGGGATACTAGTTTTTCAAAACATAATTCTTTGTTCCACAATATATAAAATATGGAAACTGAGGTTGATATACCTGATGTAGGAACTTTTCTACCAAGTGAAATTAAAAATTTTGAAATTGAATGTGGAGAGGTAGTTATACATCAAGAGGGGAAACAACCAATAAGATATGATGGAATAGATTCTGATAGTGAAAATTTGAATGAGAGAGAAGAGAAAATTCGAGCAACTCTTAAGATATCTAGGTTGGAAAAGGAACTAGAGGAATTCAAAATTCAAAATATGATACTTGAAGAGAAATTGAAACAAAAAGATGATGAAGTATTGAAGCATAAGGGGTAAACAAGCCAATTGAAAGAACAATTTGAGGAACAAACTAGTCAATTGTTTTCACAATTGAAAGAAGCAGAAGATAAATTGACTTAGAGAATTATGCAAAATGAGAAGAAGGATAAACAAATTTATGAATTAAAAGTAGAATTGAAAATAAAAGCAAGCATAGAGGAGCCTAGATACGTTTCCTTAACTGTTATGAGATATAAGAAACTTAACAAGGAGCTTCAAAAACAATTGGATAAGGCAATCACATAAAAAGAAGAGGTAGAGGAGAGAGTTATCCAGACTTTGGATATTGCATTTGCTTTAGTGTGTACAAGAAAAACTTATGTTGTTTATGGTTTATTTCTTAGGGAACTATTTCTAAAATGGAAGCTAAATCAAATTGTATTAAAAAGACCTATTGATTTCTTGGAAGATTATGAATTTATGGAATCTTTTTCTAGCAGTTGTCCTGATGTTTAGAATCAAATGTATGAATTCTTTCAATGTGGATTTCTTGTGGGAGACTCCTACTACTCATTGCTCAATCTTTATGTAGGAGAGCTTCAAATCAAATATTTTGTTTCACTCTTGAAAAATAATGTTGAATGGATGACCCAAATGGAAGAATATAGGATCATGCAACAAACATATGGATTGCCAATGAGAAATGAATACCCAACAACAACCCACTATATTGACAAATTTGGGTCTATCTCCAGATTAAATGATGTCACTCCGGTTTATACAAGGAATTTGTTGGAAAGCATTAAAACATTTCAAAATATTGAGGGAGTTCTTCCTCCTCTTTCCATTCAAGCTTGTGAGGAAAGATTCAGGTTACTGCCTGATGCAAGAAAGAGGAGAGAACCAATATCACCCAATAACCTCAAATGGAGCTTGAATCATGTAAGGCAGGCAATCATTTTAATTCATGAACAACAAGAATTCTAGATTGGTATGAGGTTTAGTTGGCCTATAATTATTATGCCTGCACCAAAAGTTAATGCACCTGCATAGATACCAACAAAGGTTCTTTGAACATGGTATGAAAAAATGGAGAATAACAATGGATTTGCAGTATCAACAAGAACTATAGCTGCATACAGAGGAGGAGTCTTTGACTGTGCTCTTTGTATGGAATCCATCAACAGGGGAATTCATATTCCACCTAGATAAACCACAAGGAAATGGTTAACTATAGGAGGAGGAGAATGATAAGGCTCTGCATTAACCTCACAATCATTAAGTTTTAACCTTTTACATACTTTGTGTTTGGCTTTGAAAACTCATAATTCTCTCTTTTATGTATGTTTTATGAGCTTGTGAAATTACAAAAACTTAGAATGTGTATGGTTAATATAAATGCTTATTCTATGTTTATGCATGATTAAAATGTGGTGATTAAACTAATCATGCTTTATTATACATGTACATGTATCTTGAGTTAATATTTAATGTTCAGCCATATGATAAGTGATTATGTTTCAAAGTAAGGGATGGTGAAATTTTTTGTGACTCATCTTCAGATAATTTATGATGCTGATCTTATAACTCATTGTGTTAGATAAGGATATCACCTACTACAACTCAAGCTCCAACACTGTACACTAGTTCATAAATCTAGTAATCAATGCAACTGAGGATAGTTACAAGAATCAATGTCAACTTATTCCTACGGGCCAGGATATCTTTTGGATTGGAAGAAGATTAAACTACCCACTTTTCTAATGTTTTCAAAATAAAATTGGATATTTATATCCATAGCCAATGTAGTTGGATGTTAGATCTTATCAAGTTTTTGATCTTTCTCATGTAATTTCCTTTCGGTTATTAGGATTAGAATCTTTTATGTAACTCAGCCTTATTTTAGGCACATTACTTGGAAATAAGAAGGAAGTTGATCTCAACACTGTGTTCAAGGATTCTTTCGACTTGCTTTCTGAATGAGGTGACCCTGTTAGTTGTTCATATTCAACTATTTGATTAATACTTCTATGGTTTGAATTATTGTTAGCTTAAGCTGAAATCATTTAATTTTCATAAGTTGAAGGTAATTTAGATCGAAATTTGTTGCATCATTGTTTTTGCTTTGTTCTATTTATTAAGTTTTGTAGTTCGTGTTTAGTTCAGAAGTCATTCATATAACTGAAATAGTTTGTGATACCATGTTGATGAATGTTGTGCAAAGGAAAATAGTTACTTGCCAAATTAGTAAGTGAGGAATGGAATAGTTTACTTTCAAGTAGTTACTCAAGTTTTAATTGAATTTCAATTTCTGCAAATTATATTAAATTAATTCTCCATTCCTTCATCAACTATTTGCCTTGAAACAAAATCTCTCTATCTAGGATCCATTTATAAGTCATTTAGGATAAATCAGGAATAAAATGTTAGTTCAGAAAAACTCTTAGAAAAAGAAAAAAAAAGTAGGGAAACAACTCTAAATCGCTCGTAACTGAGCCAAAATTACCAAAACCACCCCCCCAAGACTGATCCAACCCTTACCGTAGATAGCTTTAGACACCCCCCGAGTTGACATTAAAATCAAATGAGTGGGAAATGTTACAACAGTGACTTCCTACCATCAGTAGTAAAAAAAGAAGATACCTTCATCTTCTCCATTGTAAGGTGTCGCAAACTTCTCCCAACAATATGCGTAGAGGTCATGGACTATGTTGTGATGCTCATAAACATTCACAACACACAAGAGTACAATCGACCAAAGGGTATAAGAGGAAAATCTCATAACACTAACAAATGAGTAGACGTTGGTTCACGTCAAGTTCACCAAAAATGTAAGAGAGGGGGTCCAACCATTGCAAGGCCCTAGGTCATGAAAGGCCAAGAGCAGTATGGATGCCCTAACTTACCTTAGTTTAAAGGAAGTTTAGGATAGGCGAGATGAGAATGATGAGCACTATGAGGTCCTTTGATCACTCTGCAAACCCGAGAGTTGAAAGGATACTAGGCAAGTCATTTTTTAGGGTCAACTCCGTGTCTTAGATAGCTCTCTATCAGAGGAAAGAAGTGCACTTTTAGGATGACAACATGACATGTTGGCGTGTCTCAGGTGTAATAGCATTTGTACGACAAGGAAACTAGGGAAACAAGGTTGGACAACCAAAAAAAACTATCAGCCTAGTTAAGAGTTTCTAAAGGTGTAGAATAAGACAATAAAATATGAAACATAAAGATGAATGTGATAAAGAAAGTAGATTACTGCAAGGGTGATTAAGATGATCTCACACCATAACCATTTCACCAACTTGCTCCATGATATCTCCACCTACACATAGAAAAGAGGGGAAATGTTGGGGGGTTGTTTAGGGGTCTGCCTCAAGCAGAACCCCATTTTGGTGTTTCCACCTCCATGGAAAACCAAGTTTGAAAAGTTGTAGAAATAATGCAATAAAGAGGGAAATAAAAGAAAAGTACACCAACAAAACTATAAAATAGTACGTGCTAACTCAACCAAACAATAGAGAAGATGAGTGAGGAGCTTACCGCCTCTTTCCAAAGTGCTCAAGGGTAGTGGAAGAGAAAGATGAGAGGAACTCAAGCCTTTGTTGGAATGGATTCATCCTACACTTGCTCTACTGAAGTGATGAAGTTATAGATTGCAGCTATGGAGTGTGAGATGGTGCTACAAAGCTTGTGGATTAATGCTAGAATATTGAAAGATGCTCAAGAGATGGCTAAAATATGAAAATGGAAATGTGAATGAAGAATATGAAGGAAGAATGGAAGAAACAACCATATTCGGGTCAGCCAACTGAAGGGAAGCGTTACACTATGACTTCCAATAGGAAGTGTAACGTCTTTGCAAACTCTAGCTGCAAGAATCTGCTAGGGATGTAAGTGCACCACGTGGATGTCTGTGTGTCATGCAGGCATCCCTGATAGAAACACCTCTATCGACACTCAAAATAGGCACCAAGTGTGATGGGAATAGCGAGCTTATGTGTAATTAAGCCTTTGAGTTTGGTTTTCTAAAGTGGTGAGGGGTAGAAGGGGAATTTTTCACTCCTATACAGTATAATTGGGATATTCTTACCCATTTTATTATTTGATCGATTAAGTGTTTAGGGTCACAGTTTCTTCTTTTGTTAACCCTCATTCTATAAGCCCTTAACTTAGGAGCTAATAGCTCCAACCCTTCTTTAGTTGTGAACAAGAATTCCGAGATGAAAAATGGAGGAAAGAATGAACCCATTTTTGTGTCCTTATATAAAACTTATTTGACTCATTAAATTTCCACATAGTCTCCATGTGTGCAATTCTATCAGGAACATACTTAGGAAAATATGTGGCTTCACTATTATATCATAAAATTTGATAGTTTTAATGGAGTATAAGAACCAATCATTGCAATTTTAATTCACTCCCTTTTTAGGTAACTTGTCCTTTGGACTTAGAAAATTCATTATGCCTTTTAATAGTCTACTACTTTGGTGACCCATATGTTTCAAAATCACCTAAACAAAATTCTCCTAAAAAATTATGTATTTGGAGGATGGACATATACATTCAATATATTTTTTCCTTTGAATCAAGGATAACTTTAAGAAACCCCCCCCCTCGGCAAAGGTGTAAAATCCTGGTGAATCTTTCCTTTTATTTGAAAAAAAATATTAATTTTTCTGGCGAATCTTATGCACAGTATTAAATTTTTTGTAAAATCTCGGCGAATCTTAATGAATAATTGGTAAAAATAATAATCATAGTGGTGAATCCTAGTGAATCTTGGTGCACTCCTATCACAATACAAGTGGGGTCGAGGGCCAGATCTTCCCCCATTCCTAACAAAATTCAATACCATCGGCCTAACAATGCTTCATCGACAAAACCCCCATCACAATCTTGTCGATGGCCCGATGAAAATGGCTCGCAACCTAGTATTGGTGTAACAATGGTGCATCGAGGAAGCATTATCTAGAGTCCCACTAATAGAATGAAGGATGGCTGCAAGTTCATTCCACACCCTAATACACATGTGCCTGTTTAAAGGCTTGTTGAGGCCCGGAATTTGTTTTGGGCCACACAATTAGATTTAATCATGTGGCCCAAAACAAATTCCAAGCCTCAACAAGCCTTTTAAAAGGCATGTGTGTATTAGGGCCTAGAATCAACCTACAACCATTCGATTAAAAAACTAATCTATGGCAATAGATAAAAGAAAATCTTCCTTAAATTAAATAGTAATTTATTATCAGTGGCGATATTGCCCCAAAATTAATTGGAGGAATATAATATTACTGGCGAATATAATTAAAAAAATTAGTTACTATATAAAATACTGGCGAATCAGTTTTGATGACGCATTGTTTACATGGCGAAATAATTGAGACAAAATTATTTTTCGTAAAAACCTGGCGATTTAGTCTTCGTTTCAGCTTGTACTATTAGCCATTTTTGGAGCTCCTAATCTCTATTATTATCCAATTGGTGAATATTCGCCACTAAAGTTTTCCTTGCTTTGAATAGGCATGGTAACTCATATATGATTCTATAGTTATATTTAGAGCTCTTTCATCTGAGCCCTTTGGCAACAATACACCAAAATATACAACATAGAATACCATCTAAAATGAATTATTTGATCATCATTTCAAGGCCACAAGCTCCTTCTAAATTCCTTTTTCAATGTAGGTTGCAAAATTGAAATCCCTATTAATATTCCTATGTTGGATGTCTACAACCATTATCATTGTGTCTAGAAACTTGTGGTTTGAAATTAATTTCCAAAACTTGTTACAATGTATAGTATGTCATGATGAAGTACTCAAAAATATCTACAATCGAAATCTCTTTCTCATATCTTGTGAACTATGTGAGATTATTTTAAAGGTTCCTTTCCTTGTGATAGGGTAGCCACCTTACTTTGTTCAATAAATTTAAAGAAATTTGGATATTGGTTGTTATTTTGATATTAAAAAAATTGTAAATCATCTCTATTCATTACCATCAATTGTTCACCTTTGAACTTTTAGAAAATTTATTTATTTCCCATTGAAATTTTTGGCAATAGGTATATTAAACTCAACATTGATAAACACATTAGAAACCAAAGTATTCCTATGTCTAGGTTCCATATATTAGATATGTGACAAAGAATATTGCTATGCCTATGGTACTAATTAAACAATTCCTAACCCTAAATAGGGCTAGCTACACCCCTAATAGAATTTTCCTTATCAATAAGTCTATTTGATAAGATACAAGTTCCTTTGGTGTTATTTTCCCCCTTGGAAGAGATGTGTAATTGACTTAACAAATATTGTTCAATCCCTCTCTTCATCTTCCAACTTTGATAAGTATTCTTTCTCATTTTGGAGCTTTACAAAAGCTAGGGTTTTGATATTACAATGAACTATGGTTTTTAAGTGTCATAAAAAAATTTAAATTCTATCCACAAAACCCTATGAATCATAATCTCTATAACTGAAATATTTTTCCTCAACAAAAAGGAAAAACCCAACTTACCCATATATTGTGTTTGATAACCCTAACTTTTAACCTAGTGATTTGAAAACGCCACAACTTAATCATTACTTGCAAATATTTTTTCAAGACTTGAGAATAGTGAATTCAATGGAATTGAGTTGGAATTATTAAAGGAATGAAAGAAAACCATTACTTCTAAGAGTTAATTCCCATAGTTAAGAAAACCAGAAGAGATTCCTAGTAGTTATTTTAAAGTTAGAATTTAGACCATTCATCTTGATGAGGCATGTAGATCAATGGCCAACACATTACATAACCTCTAGCATAAAAGTGTTTGAAATTTTTAATGTTGAAGTTACACTAAGAAAGGATGGTTCACTACAATAAGATGTTGACACCTATAAAATGGGCCAAGTATAGAGATAAAAAATTCCATCTTTCTTTAACATAATGGAGAAAAAGTGGTGATATAATGCATTAGCACACCTGTGAAAATGTATATGTTAATGCATTTTTTCTATGAAGATAATATGCACTCCAATAATATACTACTAGTTGAAAAGGTGTCATTAAGGCATAAAAAGGAGTCCACCCTTAATTCCCATGCTCATACATGAAGATACTATTAGAACCTCCAAGTTTTTCCTAATTTCATCATCATAACTAGCCTTGAAACAATTATTGAAGCCTTGCTTCCTATATTAAAATATCTCTACCTAACTAAGCTCCCTTATTAAAAATAAAGAAATGACTTTTAGGTCTGACTAACACTGAAAATCCAAAACTATGATCTAAAAGAATTCAAAAATTCAAAAATTGTTCAATATTTCCAAATGAAATGATATTTAAAATGCTACATCCATAATAACCCCCTAATTCCACCTAAAATGTGTAAAAAGTCCATTACCGTATTACTGTAGGGATGCTTGTTCAATCTTAGGAGTCCTTAGCGATATGGTGGGGATACAAAATACAATACAACTACATACCACTATACCATGATAGTAAGAGAGGAGACATGTAGGGTGGTAGTGAGAAGTCTCTTAACTATGAAAGTAACCCACATCCCCATGATAAAATTTGACAATACAAAATGAAACCTACAGTATGGAGGTAAGTTCTCAATTAATAGATAAGGAGTAGCCTGCCATCCTACGACAAGAAAAACATAAAGAGAAGGGGATTGACATTATGGTGGTATGAAGATTTCTAACCCACTATCCCATTGTGAATGAGAAAAATAAAGAAAGAAGTATGTGGGATGGTATAAAATGCAATCTTGCAACAAGCCAATGATAGCAATAATAAAGCTTGTGATATAGCAGGATAGCTAGAATAAGCATGACATGTATACCGCTACCTCAAAATGATCAAGAAGAGTGATGACAGTACTATGGTATAGGTTGAAAAAGACATTTATGATGACTATGGTAATAATTATGCAAATTATCATAGACCATTCAATATTTTAAGATCAATGGTATATATTCAAACTTGAAATATGGGTAGATTATGAAATATTTTGCACGAAGTTTATATTAATGTCGAAATGACTAAGCTCAGTAGCAAATAAGTTTATATTTCAACACCCTTTTTTAAAATCATTCACAAATTTCATCATTCCAGAAGCTAAGGAGCTCGAGGAAGAAGGCTATGCAATTGCTATCTCACCAAGTAAGTTTACAACCACTCTGCATAAACACTTATATAAGTACTTGGTCTTTGAAAGTCTACAAATAGAAGTTTGAAGAGTTCATGTAGGAGTGAAATTTTATATTATGGAACCCAAAAAGAGTCAACCCACAAGTAAGAAATAAGATTCTACACCTCCTAAAACAAACAAAAGATCCTTGCAACAATCCATATTAGATATATTTCTTGAATTTGTAGACAAGGGATTTAAGAAAGTATTTAGGGATGTAGCTCATGGATGTATGGATGCAATCATTCCTCTTTGTTGATGGGATTTATTCTGGTATTTCTATGATAAGAGAAATGAGAAGGTTCCAGTTTCAAACCCATGGAGATTAGACTTAGCCAACCTAGTAGTCCCAAATATCTTTTTTAGATTTACAATTCATTAGAGTATTGGCACAAAATTATCACCATGCTTCCAAAACCATGAGAAGGACAGATGGATCACCATTAGTGGTGTTAACTAAATCAACAATTGTTGAATGTTTTAAGTTAAAAAAATAGGTCCTCACTAAAGTAGACTTGAAAAAAAGTGGAGAGGAGTACAATAGATTGAGGAAAAACTATAAGAGTGATGAACTCCCTATGCACATGAAGAAGGGTACCAATAGCAGGAGGATACCCATCACCTCTTCCTACATTGAGCCATTTGTTGTAGAAGACTTTCAGGTTTATTTTAAAAGGACCTATTTTTCTCTATGTCAAATACTTGGAATGGATGCCTAGGATAAAATGCCAGTCAACCTCATGATGATGGAAATGAAGATAAAAAAACATGAAGTGAATGTTTAATTCTATTTTTATTCAATTATTGAGAAGGAATTACATGAAGGGTTTTTACAAATAAGAGAAGTTAAAGCCCCTATCACATTCAGACACTACTCTATGTTGTTTTACTTATTTTTGTATCAGAACAGTGATAAGTGGACTCAGAGGATGTATTTGGGAATGGTTGACCAATAGGGTAATCAATTTCCCATGTAAAACTGGTGTTACATATGGGACAACAGATGCAAAAAAAGTGATTTTGTAATTTTTCATGATGAATTTGTAGTGAGAATTATTGCTACTCTTGGCCATGAGTCGCCAAGAATTCATACAGTGATGAGATAACTATTGAGACCCTTGGCCTTGAACCTAGAACAAGGTCACACACATAAATTTGGTGATTGGTTCTACTTACCAGATCACATAGTGATAAGAGTGTATGGATGTCCTTAGGCCCCAAATTCTTTACCCATGTTTGTCCCTCTCTGAATATCCTTTTTTTAATTAATGTGGGAGATTCTCTAGATGGAGAAGGAGATTATACATAGGTAGAAGAAAGGAACATTTTTTCCTAACCTAAAAGTATGTTGAGAATTATCTATTGGGTTTGACACCTTATAAGAGTTGCAAGATTACTTGAAAATAAGCTATTCTTTAAAATATGAAAGGGAAAATCTTTGACCTAGAAGGTCATATAAATTTTCTAAGAAAAATAATCCTCACAAAGACTGGGATCACACATGAAGTTGATTATGAAGAGAATTTGATAAGGGATTGTGTTATCCCACATGAAGTATTCCAAAGAAGGAGGTGGGAAATACAGATGAAATGTGAGGAAGAGAAGAAGAAAAGGGGCATTAATTTTCTAGGATTTTGTATGAAGAGGTTAATCCTCTAAAAATAATTGACTTGATGATTGACAATTTTGAAAAGATATATGGTAAATCAACAACAGAGTCTGGAGGGTAGCCCCCAAAGCCCAAAAAACTGCATGTTAAGAGGCCAAGTGGAGTTTTCATTTTTGAGCCCTCGGACATTGCCTTAGTACAATATATTCTAGATTCATCCCCAGAACAACCACATGAAAAAATGCAAGAGGTGTAGAAGCCAAACCCCCTAGTACCATATGAGATGAGTGAAGAGGCTGGGGACATAGAAGAAGTGGCTACTGTCTTAATAAATTTGAAGGATGACATTAAAATTGACCAACCACTCCCTAAAAATGAAGCTCATAGATCAGAAGCAAGGATGGATGCACATGCAAAAGGAGAACATGAAACACATGAAAATGAGAGAATGATAGCAACCACTAGATTCATAGAAGATTATGAATTCATTAAAACCCCGGAATTCATATATTCTTGGATTCAAATGAAGATGAAATAATTTAAGAACAAAATTGAGGTAAATAAGATGGGCACTGAAGAATCTCAGCATGATCAAACTTTTGCCCAAAATTTCAATGAATTAAGAATTAATTATATTGATATCAATCCATAAGAAGCCAAATAGATGGTTTTGAAAAATAATATATTAATTATTTCTAGGATGTAATTGAGGAACATTTTCTTACTATATCAAGTAAGAAATAAAGAGGACCCTATGTTAGTGGCTAAGTTTAATTCAAAAGAAGGGATGAGCGGTACAAGGTACAATCGTAAAATTGAAACCCTAGAATTTTGGGCTAAACAAAGGAACACGCAAAAGACAAGAATTTTGGATATTGTACAAGAAATAAGGGGGAATTCTATGGTGAAGAAACTAAATGACACATCTGAATTAGAAGCTACTACTATTACCATGCATTCTGCAGTGTTTACTCAAGTAGTTATTAAATATTTAGAGAAAATATTATCAAAGTATGAGAGAGAGAAAACAACCATGAATCATGAAGTAAATAGGTTGTTCATAGAGAATGTGAGATTGAATAAACAATTGAAGGGATCAAGGCCTTCTTAAAATGAAGAAATGATAGTCTACTAGCCTCCCACAAGTCAACAAATTGATCTAGATACCACTTCTATTGAACAAGTAAATGCACTAAAGGAAGAAATTGAGGATTTGAAAAGAACCAATGAAGAAACAATGGAAGTGGTGAAGATAAAAATCCTCAAGGTATTAGAGAATATCATGGAGCATAGATTTAAATTGATTATGGATAAAATAGGAAATATATACGAATATTATGTCTCCTTGTCACAAGCAGTTGACTAGATGAAAGCTCATGTACCTAAACTAGACCCCTTATTTAAGAAATGAAAATCCATAGATCACACATTAATTACATTGTACAGTGTTTTACAAATAAGTGTTGAGGAATCTACAACTTTAAGACCCATAGAGAAAATGGTAAGGAAGGTCATAGATGAATTTCAATACATATCTAGGGAAGATCAAAAAATAAAGATAAGAATGGATTCCTTTCACACATTAAAGAAATGGTTCATGCCAAAGATACTAAAAGATGATGACCAACTGAAGAGTTTAAACGACTAAAAGAGTGAATTCATCTAAATAGTATCAAAATGTGTTGATCATCTACAAAAGGATATTGACATAAGTGATCACAGGTTTAGCCTAATTTTGGATGGAATGATTGCATTAGATGCTAGATACTCAAAGTTCATCACTAATTGCAAAGGATTGTTAGATAGTAGGTGGAAGAATCACTTGGCCAATATTCCAAAAATCTAGGAGTACAAATGGTCTCATGAATACAAAATATACCAATGGGAGTAGACATATTTGGCTCCCCTAGAGGAATAGGCCTCATACCAGATATAGCGAAAGTACTAAGCCTTGGACACCCCATCATGCAAGGAGGACCTTACCATATCTAATTATCATGGGTACCTTACATTGATTAATGGATTTTGGATGGACTACAAGTGCCACAAACTTTCAAATATTGTTGTTTATCATTTCTCTTTAATTATTCCTTTGTAATCATCCATAAATAAAACTAATACTTTAGTTTACAAAATTTTGTTTGTAATGGCTTGAAGCTCATCACTTCCTTTTCCTATCTATAAAAGGGAAACCAAGGATGAATTTTGAAGAGAGATAGGAATATAATATCATTTTGAGAAGAAGAGACTTCAGATACATATTTTAATATCTTTTGAAGCAAATTAATGGAAAATAATATATAATTGGTGGCCAAATTCTAGTTTCAATTGTTTTTTGAATTAAATTGATGAATCTTATCTTTTTGTCTACATTTTGATCTTTCCTTGTTATTTAAATCAATATATCAAGGGTATATTTGATTTATCAAAACACATTTGTTATCTTTGTGTGGTTAATTTAACCAGTTCCTTCAAGTAAGGATTAAATTATTTTAACTCATAGTAACTTGGGGAGAATAATTGGTATAAATAAGAAGAGCATGGTAACTATAATATTTCACGTTTATGCTGACAGATAGTCAATGCTCCCCTCAGGATTCATGACATGGCTTAACTGCCTCCCATAGATCCATTAACTCTCATAGTTTTATTGGGCATTAAGAGGTCGATCTTTTGGTGCAACCAAAACTATGTTTCCAACAATTGGTATCAGAGCCAAAGGTTCTAGGTTTGAATCCCCTCGGGTAACACCAAGGGGGAGTTTGTTGGAAGATGGTCAACACTCCCCTTGAGATTCGTGAGATGGACTAACCGAATCCCATCGATCCATTAACTCTGGCAGTTTTATCAGACATTAAAAAGTCAATATTTGGGTGCAACAACAACTGTGGGCCAACAAGAGTTTGTTGGAAAATGTTCAACGCTCCCCTCAAGATTCATGACATGGACTAACCGCCTCTCATGGATCCGTTAACTCTAGCAGTTGTATCGAGCATTAACAGGTCAATCTTTTGGTGCAATGATAATTGTGGGCCAACAAGTGGTATTAGAGCCAAAGGTGTCGGTTTTGAATCCCCTCGGGTAATGTGGAGGGGGAGTTTGTTGGCAGATGGTCAGTTCTCCCCTTGGGATTTGTGGCATGGCTTAACCACCTCTCGTAGATATATTAACTCTCATAGTTGTATCGGTCATTAAGAGGTCAATCTTTTTGTGCAATGAAAAATGTGTTTCCAATAGTTTATACAAGGTATAAACGTATCAAGTGCCAAAAAACTCGAATTTCATCTAGAAGAATGACACATATCATTCACATCTTGACTTCATTGCCGAACACATAAAATGCACTTATCATATTAATTTCTAAACAATATCTATCAAAACCTCATTTATTCATTTTAATTTTCTATAGTAGGAGTAGAAGTTAGTTTTACATTTAAATAATTTATTTCAAAACACTCATGTCATATTGAAATAGATTGGGAAAAAAACATCTATAGCAGTGCCCCTGGCATAGCAACAGATCAATGGGCTAGTTGTACAATAGTGGGGGTGGAGAGGAGGGCCAAAAGATGCTAGGACATAAACAGAGTATGATGTCTGGTGGTAAGTTCACAGACCAATCCCGTTGACAGATCTAGATAGTCCCAAACTGATTGATCATTGATCAATCATTCCATGGGTGTAGAGGGGAGGGACAAAGGCTGAGGGGATGGTGGGATAGGCGGATGGGATGATGGAGGTGAAAGAGGTGGTGGGAGAGGTGGTGGGGATGATGGAGGTGGTGGGGGTGGAGATGATGGCGAGGATGGTATGGGTGGGAGGAGGAGAGGTGATGGAGGTAGGAGGCAGCCTAGGAGAGTCTGATAGTGGGTGGGTGGAGCACCATTGTGACCCATCATGGAGGAGGGTGAGGAGGAGGGTGATAGGGAGGAGGATGTCAGATAGGAGGGAGAGCAACTGAAGGGGGAGGTAGAGGTCAGAGAAGAGGGGGAGGTGGAGGTTAGGGTTGAGGGGCAGATGCCAAGAGAGGAGGATATTTTTGGAGAGCACTGGGCACTGGATATTGATGTGGAGGAGATTGGAGGAGAGGAGGAGAGGGATGAGGAGGATGAGGACGGAGAGGATGAGGTGGAGAGGAGGTCAAGGGAATAGATTATTGAGGGAGAGGAGGAGGGTGACATGTTGCATAATTTTCCTACAAATGCTACCGCCAATCAGAGAGTTCCCAATCTTTAGAGCAGTCTGGATGCAACCTTGTCTCAGAAAAAAACATTATCAACAAAGTTAGAGGTGGAGTGAGTGGATAGGGATTAGGTTGTGATCTGGTAAGAGGAGGCCAAGAGATGGGTGTGAGAGTTTGCACAGTTGTGTAGATGGCCTTCAGGAGACATGGCTAGAGAGTTGGCTAGGATGAATGAGAGTAGAGGTAGATACAGGTTACTATATGAGGAGGTTGTGCCACCCGAGAGATGAGACCTTGGATTGTCGAGATCATATAGCAGGACTAGTAGTGGTACCCGGGCACACAACAACAATAGATCCCATAGCAGTAGTCACACTAGTGCAGGTGGGTCTACATACGCTGGATAGTCATTTGGTCATAGGTCACACCACTCTTAGAGGCATTCATCAGGTCATAGTCATAGGTCGGGCCATAGTCATAGGTCAATGTCTTTAGGACACCAATCAGAGCAGAGCCGACCTCTATTTATTGACCCCTCAGGATCTCAGATTCAGGCTACATCCTTCGTACAAGTTACTTTTGAGTTGATGAGTCGGCATCAATCACCCCATGGTTCACCTCCATGAGATGGAGAGGGCATAGTCTAGGGGTTATTTCTTTATTGTTATGAGACATTTTATATGTTGACTTTCGAACCTACAAGCTCCATTTTTGGGATTCCTCCAGATTCTATCTTGTGATATTATATTTTTTTTGAGATATATATATATATATATGTATATGAGATGATTTTGATGCAGATTACATGCTTTGTTTATATGATGTTTTATGCATTATATGTTGCGATGTGATGTGATTATAATGTTATGCATTAATAATGATGGTTTATTCTTAACTTTCCTAGTGGTCTTATTTTATATGTTGATGATAATGGTATCCTATATGGTGAGATAGATACATTAATTTACTATGAGATGTATGGATATCATGCTTTATGATTATGGATGCAGTTATGGATATATTTATGTATGTATGAATTATGCATTGTATGATGATTTTATTCCTATATTTATGCATTGATGTTAATGATGGTTTTATGCATGCAATATGGATGGATGTAAATGATAAACTCATGTGTCATATAATGTGAATGACGATATTATTATGGAATTTGATTTATGCCAATGTGAAATGTGAATGAAATTCTCATATGATCATCTACATGCAACTATGTTTTTTTACGTCACAGGATATCATTAGATGATGGGAGAAGAGAATATGAAGGTGGATGTTAGTGCGGAGAAAGATATGCATGTTAATGTGAAAAAAAGAATCCTTCAACAATTTCCATAGTATGATATGACATACAAAAACCACTATGATATTACATAGATCAATAGTGTGCAAGGTTGAACCACCAAATAGAACAAATAGTTGCAAACAAGTATGATCATGACTCATACAAGGAAAAAAATTGTTCCGAGTTATTTTGTCATAACCAAACGCAAACAAACAAGACTAGTCATGAATGACATTGCTTCTCTAAATTCTAAAGTCAGGACATCCTCAAGAAACTAGCCATATGACAGCCAATTAAAGAAAAATCATTGTACTACATCGTTTCTCCTCTAAATCCTGAAGTCATGAAATCCTCGAGGAACTAGTAGTAGGATGATCATCATGATATGTTGTGACTCCTCTGATGTAAGAAACTAATATCAAGATAACCATCAAAAAGATAAATAATATTTTCCAAGTGTTTTCCAAGTGAATAGAATGTCAAGTATTCAAAATTTCAAGTGTTTTGATGTTGAAATGCTAAGGTTGATGAGGTCTAGGTTGTCAAATGTCGAGTGGTACCAGATTTAGGAAGGATACATCCTAAATGATGCTAATTTCAAGAGGATTGATTCTCAGAGTTAGGAGAATCCATCAAAATGCCAGATAATGATGGTGAAGCTTAGGAAGGACACATACGAAAGGACAAATGACAAGGGTTGTTTTTCAAAAGGATACATCTAAAGGAGAACCATGATTGACAGGTTGACTTGCCTTGATAGAATTTGATTAGATAATAGATTTGATCACATGTTAGTGTGAACATGCAAGTTTGATTGAGATACTGATTAAAAAGATTGCTTAAAGTTTGTTGATAGATTGCTTGCTTAGGATGGAGGGACAATTTGATTGACTTGAAGATATTTGAAGTGTGTGAAAGTGCAGTGCCATGAACCCTAATGGACTGACCTAGTGTGGCCTCGGGGGCTCATCGATTGATGGTCTTGCCTACGTCATGCACTTAGAGACCTTGTAGTTCGACATGACCAATGAATTTGTCTAAAGGACAGAAGATTGAGTCATGATTTTATTTTGAAAATCCTAAAAAGAAAGACCTAATGTCTCGAGGATTCGAAGATGAAACTTACCTATGTAGCAAATGCATAGAGACAACATAGTTCAGACTATGAAAAAGACGGACTGATGTAATTGACTTGAATGAAAGGACATACATTGACTTTGTTTTGGGAATTTTGATATCTTTCTAATGTTTTTTATGTTTTCTTCAGGACATTTTCTAATTTTTACGACTTTTTTCAATACTTTTTCTGATTTTTATGACTTTTTTCCAGACTTTTTTTAATTTTTATGACTTTTTCAAGACTTTTTCTGATTTTTTTGACTTTTTTCAGTACTTTTTACAAATTTTAGGACCATGTACGATATCTAATATAGTCAAATAATAAAGGTCTTACCCCTAGATAGGTTGGGGATTACCTAAGTAGAATGAACTAGAAAAGGGTGTACATAGGATAAAAGGCAAGGATATGCAAGGCGTGATGTCAACCACTGCTAACCATGGACGAAAATGATAGGATTGATGGAAAATATCATGAATGTCGGGATGTCATGGTTATGTAAAGTGGATGAAGGCTGATTGGAATGATAGTAGATGGTGAAGAAATGATTGACTATGCATGGTGCCTGTTTACTAGGTTTTCACCATGGTACTTATCCAAAGTGCCTATTTGCCAGGTTTTCACTATTGGATGAATTTATTTCTTTTTACTATTTTTGCCATTTTTTTGATTTTTTGATTTTTTTTGGTGTCACCAAGATGCCTGTTTGCTAGGTTTTCATCAAGGTGATGATTTTTTCTTGATTTTTCAATTTTTTTGTATTTTTAAAGTTTCAGCCAAGCTCTTTGATGCTATGTATAGAAATTTCATAGATGCAGGTTATTGATGGGTTTTTTCAACTGTTCTCCATCAAGCATAGCTAACTAATAAGCACCAAAACTGAATGTTGTAGTAATGATATAAGGATCGAGCCAGTTAGGCTCAAACTTTCCAGGCTTCTCACGATCAGCCTGATTTATTGGATTTTACATGAGGACCAAGTCACCAATTTCAAATTTTCTAACCATCACTCTTTTGTTATAGCTCCTACAGACATGATTTTGATATGCCTATAAGTGGTTCAAGGCATGTTTTCTTATTTATTGCAGCATTTCTAGTTCATGTAGGCGAGACTATTTGTATTCTTCATCATCAACCATTCCCTTCAAGGAGACTCAAAGAGAAGAAATTTTGACCTCGATGGGAAATATAGCTTTAGATCCATAGACCAAGGAAAATGGGGTGGCTCTAGTGGGTGTGTAGATGCTAGTATGGTAGGCCCACAAGGAAAGATTGAGTTGTAGATGTCAATCTCGACCAACATCATTGATGGTCTTCTTAAGAATGTGAAGAATTAATTTATTGGATGCCTCATCTTGACCATTGCCTTGAAAATAATATGGTGTGGAGAAAGGGTTTTGGATGTGGAATCATTCATAAAGCTCATGGACATCCTGGTTTTTGAATGGATGACCATTATCTATGATGATGGACTGTGGAACACCATACCGACAGATGATGTAATTAAGGATAAACATTGGAATCTGCTTACTAGTGATGTAAGTGAGAGGGACGACTTCAATCCACTTAGTGAAGTACTCAGTGGCAGTGATGATGAACTTGTGGCCATTGGAGGAGGATGGATGGATTTTTCCCACAAGGTTGAGTCCCCATTGTACGAAGGTCCATGGAGAATTGATCATTCTTAGCTCCTATGTAGGTGTGTGGATAATATCACCATGCACCTAACATTTCTGACATGTTCTGACAAACTGAAGAACATCTTTTTCTATTGTTGGCCAATAATACCCAAGTCTAGTGACTTTCCTAGCTAAAGTTGGGCCACTTAAATAAGATCCGCATATACCCTCATGTATCTCTCATAAAAAAATTTGGGCTTCATTGGTGTCGATACAATGAAGAAGTGTGTTGTCAAAGCTATGATGATAAAGGGTGTCACTAACGATGGTGTATCGGGCAGCTTTTCAGATGAAGGATTTGCGTTGATTATTGGATAAGGTGGGTGGAAGGGTTTGGGACTTCAGATAATCATAGATGTCCTAATACCAAGGCGATTTGGGAAAAACAAGTTCACAAACCATTTCTTACTCTAGAATGTCATATGGAGGGACCAGAAATTGTTCCACTAAGAAGTCAAATTGTGACACATTTTTTGGGATGTCCAAGAGAGATCCAATAGTTGCCATTGCATCGGCTACCTTTTTTTGTGCCCTAGGGATTTGTTCAAATGTGATCAAGCTAAAATAGGTCAGGAAGCTATCCACCATTCACTTGTAGGGAAACAAATTTTCATCCTTTGTTTCATAATCATCATTCACTCGGTTAATAACTAACTAAGAATCCCCAAATACTAGCAAAGTCTGAATTTTACATTTTATTGCCATTTTGAGTCCTATGACTAGTGCCTCATATTCTACAATGTTATCAATAGAAGGGAAGGTGATCTAGAATGCCTTATAAATGGAATCCCCTTGCAGTGTGATCAACAAGATACCGGCTCCTGAGTTGTGACTAGTATGAGACCCATCAAAATATAGTTTCCAAGGTGATGTAGGTTTTGCATGAAAGATAGACTCATCAAGGAAATCAACTATCAATGGATGAGTGCCTTGGATAGGTTCATCTGCAAGTTGATCAGCTATTACCTATCCTTTTATTGCCTTGTGTTCAACATATTGTATGTCATATTCACTCAAAATAATGACTCATTTTGCTAGGCGACCTATCAATGCTGCCTGACTCAAAAGATAGTTTAGCGGATCAATCTTTTCTACCAAGTGTGTTTGGTGGTTCAACATGTAATGTCTTAGCTCATGTGTTGCAAATACAATTGCAAGACATGCATGTTTGATGGATGTATAGCTCAGCTCATATCCAAACAATGTGCGACTAATATAGTATATAGCCCTTTCTTTCTCTTCATTGTCATTTTGTGCCAAGAATGCCTCCAATGCACTGGTGGTTGCAGAGACATACAAGATCAAAGTTTTTCCTTCAATTGGAGGCATTAAGATAGGTGGTGTCAATAAATATTATTTGATTTGTTGGAAGTCCTCTTGACATTTATTTGTCCACACAAATGGAATAATTTTGCGCAACAAGTACTGAAATGGTTGATATTTGTCTGCTAGCTAAGTAATGAAGCATAGGATGGACTATAATCTACCCTGTAGTGTCCTTAGCTCATTGATTCCTCTTGGTGGAGGCATGTTTAATATTGTAATTACTTTTGTAGGGTCAACTTCTATGCCTCTTCGTGAAACTATGTAGCCCAATTGTTTTCCTAAAGTAACCCCAAAAACACATTTCTTTAGGTTCAAATGAACCTTGTACTCTTTTGGCTACCTAAATTTTTTGTCTAGGACCCTGAGATGATCTTTTTGTGTCAAATATTTTTCCAAGAGGTCATCCACATAATCTTCCATTAAAGTATGCATGAGATCATGGAATATTGTTGATATAGCTCTCTGGTATGTGGCACCTGCATTCTTTAGGCCGAAAGGCATGATGTTCCAATAGTATGTTCCCCATGGGCATGTGAATGTTGTATTGTGCTGATCCTCAAGGGAAATGTGTATCTAATTGTAGCCCAAGAAACCATCCATGAGGGACAACATCTCGTACCCCGCGGTAAGATCAATAATAAAGTCTATGTTCGGTAATGGGAAATCATCTTTTGGATAAGCCTTGTTTAAATCTCTGAAGTCTGTACAAATGTACATCTATCCATTTGGCTTGGTGATAAGGAAAAGGTTGGAAATATAGTCAACATAGTCTATTGATCTTATGAATCCAACATCCAGTAACTTTTTTCGTTCATCCTTCACAAGTAGCGTAATTTGCGGATGCATTTTCCGTAATTTATGCTTGACTGGTTTGATACTTGGAATTAAAGGAAGATGGTGAAATACTAACTCAGGATCAAGCCTTGGCATGTCAACATATGACCATGCGAAGTTAACTATTCTTTTTTAGAAGAATTTTTTGAATTTAGGTTTTTCTTCTTCTGTCAATGATGTGGCAAAGAGAACCATTTTGGGATTCTCTGTTGTAGCTATGTTAACTTCTATAGTGTCTTCAATAAGAATTTCTTATTTTTCATATTTTATGGGGAGAAAGTCCAATCCTACATCTTTAGGTGCCTCAGAGAGGTTTTCACCTTCAGATACATCCTTTATTTTTACTATTGAATTATTAGAAGGTGCCTTATGATTTTCACCTAAAGACATGTCTTTTTTGTTTTATTTTTTATATTTTCGTGACTCAAAGATGGCACAGTCTCCCCGAAGTATGCTACACAATCTAGATCAATAGAGAATCCTTCCTTGTGATCACCATTTGGTATGCCCTCATGAAGTCCCATGAATTCTTCAATGGTCTCATCATTCTGAAAGATATCCATAGCAGGCGGATCTTGTTGGTTCCAATCAATGAGTTGTGGGTAGACAAGGGAAATCCCATCATCAGTGTTGGTAAAGGAGGGGGAGGATGTGGAAATCATGCAAATGGAAGTCTCAAGTGTGAAGGTAGAATTGTCATCTTCACTTTCCTAGTCAAATGAGTTATGTTCTTGGTCATAATATGGGACAAAAAAATCAACATAATGATCAATGGATGGTAATTCAGAGGTATGTACAATATGTTCAAGCATGTCAGGGTTTTGGGTGGGCTCAGGAATGGGCAGGATGATGTAGATGTTACTAGTGATAGTTTATGCTCAATTGGGTCCCAAGGGATTCTTACCCATTCTTTATGTTTAAAATGACGATCTATGGGGTCAATGTTGTACATTTGTCTAAATATTTACTCAAAAGGGAGTCGGTCAGGTTCCAGGAATAGTTCATCAATATCATAGTCACTCAAGGTTCTATCACATCCACATTCCCATTCATGAGAGTTAGTTTAGATAGGGGATTCTTCGCATGTCTTGACACTTTTAGGAGTCATTACTTCCTTAATTGAAAGTACATAGGTACGTCGATCGTCAGTTTCAAGTTGCTCAAACCCTAGCATTATATACTTTGGTCTTTTAGAAATGATGATAGGCTCTCTCCTTCCATTTTTTTTTGGTCCAAGGCAACTAGTTCCATCAAAACCATGTTCTTTACATATTTCATAGCCTTTGCCATAGATATGTAGTGGTAGCGGGGGTAATCCTTCTGGGTCTTTGTAGATCCAATCAACTATGTCGATAATGGCTTCATCAGTCATTTATCACCATAGTGTGAAGAACCTTTTTGAAGGAACCTTGAAATTCTTCTTAGGCTCTACTGTGCAACAAGGTCGACCATAGACTTTAGGTGGCTTAGGTATTGTGGTGATATAGTAAGCCATATTTAATTTGAATTCTGTGCAGCCAACATCCTGGATTTGAAGGTCAGTACTTGGTATGGAGGCCAAGGAGGATGGTGTGGTGGAAGCTGATGGAATGGATATGGATGACTTGGTGAGTGTAGATGGTTCAATGTATTTAGAAGAAGTGGAAGCTGAAGCCTCTTGATTGATAGGCACCTAGTGCTCGGCAGTGGCTCTCAGGTTTGTACAGTATTGAAATGGGTCAAGATCCCCTAGGATAGTAATTTTGGTGCCATCAAAAGGGAACTTCAGACATTGATGGTATTTGGAAGGAATGGCCTTTAGAGCATGAATCCATGGGTGACCAAGTAAGATATTGTAATGTAAGTCACGATCTAGGACTTGGCATGTTGTCTCTATGATAACTAGTCCAACAAAAATTGGAAGTATGATGACACCTTTAGAAGAGCGTTCTTCATCATCATATGCTTGTATCACAATACTCTTTGTAGGATCCACACAAGCACCAGAGAAGCCAAGAGATTTAACCAATTTTAAAGAGAATATGTGCAATCTTGCTCCGCCATCTACAAGGACTCGTCTAACCTTATGCTTATGGATAAAAACCTTGATATGTAAGGCATCATTATGAGATGGTTTAGGTGAGGAGTAGTCCAGGTCTAAAAAAGTAATGTGATGAGGTGAAGTCAAATATCCAACCATAGTTTCAAAGTGGTTGACATCAATATTATTGGGGATGAAAGACTCTTGCAAGACTTTATCCAAGATGGCCTTATGCGCAGGTGAAATGTAGAGAAATTCAAGGATGGAGATTAGAGTTGGAGTCTTATTCAATTGCTCGATAAGGTTAAACTCTGAATTGGGTTTTTACTATTTAGAAAATGGATCTAGTATGGTAATCTTGGGTTGACGAGTAGAGGGGCCTGGGATGGTGACCTTGCCTTTGCATGTAGTGACATTGCATTTCAGGGATTTTTTAATAGTAATGGTATTGACACATTTTTCTTCTTTAGCAGCGCAAAGATTATTAATGATGGGACCACCAGAATAATTGAAGGCAACACGGGCATAATTTTCTTGATTGTTACTATTCTTTGTGCCAGACTATGAGGGGTTACCTGAACCATGGTCCTATAGTGGGTTCTTATGGATTGTATGATCTGAATTAGACACAAACGACTGACCACCAAGCTCAATGGTGTGGTTTTTAATAAGATCTTGGACAAGATTTATGAGTTGGTGACAAGAGTAAGTTTTATTCCCTTTGACATGGTGTAATCATAAATGCATTATCATCCCAACATGATGGCTTGAACTGACCAGGATCATATGGTTTAGGTTCTTCCAAAGTTATGACACCATTTTGAATAAGTTTCTTTAAGAAAGCTTCGATGGGCTCACCCAAGGGGGTGTATGTGCATTTTTTAAATTTCCGTGTTTGACGTGGTTGCCTTTGATTTGACTGAATATGCTTTTTTTGAATGGCATTAGCAGTTAGTGTTGGTGTAATCACAAGTGCATTTTGATTTTGGACTCCTTTGATTGTGAGGATAGGACCTGTTGCATTAACTATTTTCACATCGACCACACCATTGTTGGTGATGTGTTTATTTTTAACCCAGTATTTGTTTTTGTCCTTGGAAGCACTTGGGTTGGTGTTTGTGGTAGTATTGATTGTTTTTCCACCATACTTTAGTTCACCTTTGGCAAGTAAGGCCTTTTCAAGTTGAACGCCTTTTTCGACGAGGTCAATAAAGGTGGTGCAACAATGGACTTGTAAGCCATATCTGAGTGGTCCAAGAATATTTTGTACAAACATGGTGACTTTCTACTTTTTGGGTATCTCTACAGGACATTGGCTTGCTAGGGTTCTCCATCTTTGGAAGAATGGGATAAAAGTCTCACCTATGTTCTCTTGGGTAAGTCGGCATAATGATACAATGTCAATATTTGTATCAATGTTATAGGCATAATTTTCAACAAACTTGTTGGCCAATTCATCCCATGATTTAATTCCTTTAGTAAATTGTGCGAACCATTCTAGTGCATGACCTACGAGAATTCTAGAGAATATTCTCATTAAATAAGTGTGTTCATAGGCAATGTCCACGCAACTGGTGGTGAATTATCTTATGTGTTCAATGGGATATGTTTTTCCTTTGTATTTAGGGAAGTGTGGCACCACATATCCTAGAGGGAATGGTGGCATATACAAGGCTGTGTCGAACGGATATGGACATAGGTCATATGACATGTAAGGCTTTTTGTTTGACAATTGTAAGGTTTCCACCTGTGTTTGTAGAGTAGCAATTTTGAGAGTGAGTGCCTCCACAATGGGGTTGTTGATAGCATCACACATGTTGGTGATAGGTATGGATTGAGTGTCCACCTGTTCTGATGAGATGTGTTGATGGTGTTGATGAGAAAATTGGGTATTTCGATTTAGCAGTTGTTGGAAATGAATGTTTTGATTAGGGATGTGTTGTTGGGTATGGAATTGAGAAGCATAAGTTGGGATGTGGGTTCCAACCATGTTGGATTGAATTTAAGGACCTTGTTGGCCTTGAGCATGTTGATGCCCAAATGGTGTTGTATATTTGATGCCTTGATTTCCTTTCCCAAATAGATAAGTATGGCCTTATAGAATGTTGGTATTTTGTCTCAAGGGAATGTTGGTGTTGACTTGTGATGAATTTGGGACACTCAATTGAGTTCCTTGAATGACAACTCTTCGTTTATTCCTCCCAAAAGGGGTTTGATGAGATTTTTTCCATTGCATTAGAGGAACCCAATAAAAGTTTTGTTGATGTCCCCATAGAGCTACATGAAGCTCCAAAGAGGTTTGATGTGTTGGTGCCCATTGTGCTAGATGAAGTCCCAAATATTGATTCAATAGTTTATGAGGAAACTATGGATGTTTGTTGAGGGATGAAATGTGATGCGGTGTTTGTTTGGGTTGATGATCCCCCAACAGATGTTGTGTTGACCAAATTGGATGTATTGGTTGCATTATGGGTGGTAGCAGCACCAAGGGAGGTAGCATTAATGATGTTGATGAAATTTTGTGTAGTGGCTCCCATGGAAGCATTGTTTGCATCGTGTGATTGGATTGTTTGATTGGTAGGATCAGAAGATGATGCTCTTGTAGTGTTGAGGTCAAATACTTTTGGTAACCTAGCCCATTGGTCAATGATTATGGATAGGTATCTATCTGAATCATGCAAAACCAACTCTTCAACAAATGAAGCTACCTCAAGATTTTGTGTGGTAGCTTGTATATCTTCCTCAAATACTTCTCCATTTTGGTCTCTGCAAACAAATTGTTCAAAAGGATTTTGGGAAGAAGATGGAATGGTCATCTCACTAAATAGATTTATGAAAGAATTCCCCATGTTGGTATTTCCATTCATGTCGTTAGGGAAATTATTTGTTTTCATGTCATTGGAAAGATTGATTAGGTTGATGTCTTGACCAAAAGAATCCATGAGTCTTCTTTTTCTCTGTAGTCTTGTTTCAACCATAAAAAAAAAAATCAACTTTGGGGATGGTGGAGGATGATCTAAATATGCAAATGTTATAACACTATGTTTTTGGGTTTTTGGAATAATGAATGCTATTGAATGATGAATGAAAAGGAGACTAAAATAAGTAGACTAAAATGTATGCAAATGTAAAGGAGATGCACCCTTAACCATACAAATTTTTGGCAATGCCTCAATTTTGGAATGTCAATGGACTTGTAAGAAGGACTAAGGAGGACAAAGTGAAGTTTCCACACTAGACTAATGAGTGGGAAATGGTTCACAAAAGGTAATGACTAAGGGAAATGGTTTGATCAAGTCCAATGATAACCTACTGTTCAAGGAAAAGGTTTGACAAAGAATGGTAAGGAATATTCTCCTAAAATCCACAAAATGAGTACCTAGAATGGTGGTAAAGCCTAAGGATGCAGCTAAGGAAGTGCAATGAGAAACCTATGGCAAACTAAGAATACAACCTATAATGGAAGGATGAAGGAAGTTGAGAAATTCTTGGTCTGGTTGTGGACAAAAACTGTAGAGAAAGATGTGTGGAACTTGTTTGGAGAAGTTGAACCTCAAATTTATGACAATGAATGAAATTTTAGGTTACTGGCAATTGCATCATTGCAAATGCGTTGCAGGAAAGAAATTGCATCATAAGATTGGAAAATGCGACGTTTGAGAAAGCATATGCAATGCGACAGAGAAATTGCGGTGTTTGGTAAAACAAATGTGGTGTTTAAGATTTCAAATGCGGGGCAATAGGTCGATTGCGATTTTGGAAGAAGAAAATGTGGTCTAGGATAACAGATGCGTCGCAATGTTTGGTTTGTGTCAAATTTCTGGTAGATTGTGAAATTTTGTTATAGTTTTAAAGTGTTATTCTAGATTGGAAGAGGATTTTGATTTGTTCATTTTGTCTAAAAACACTTGGCAAACACATTGTCTTGGAAAAAAAAATGTGAAAACAAACACATAGAAAACATGTACAACCCTATGGTTTGAAAGACTGTATTCTTTTGGATTCCACGTGGAATTTACTCCAACCACACTTTCTCTTAGTGGATGAATTCAAAAGCTTGGCCCCATGGGCTCCTCCTTATAGTGCACTCACTGCTCAGGGAAACCAGGCTTCCAACCCCCATGAATCTCCCATGGCAGGCTAATCATCTCTACTAAAAACTAAGAGAATGTGGATGCCTTCACAATGGTTGTTGCTACACCAAAGAATAGATAGGGTTTTTAGCTTCTACACACAAGTTTTTAGTTAGGGCACCCGTTCAGGTGGCCGCATATGGGGCAAAGATTAAGCTCCATTAAAGTAGGAATTATAGCTTGAAGAGGTTATGCTCAATAGGGTTTTGGGGAGTTCTACTTTTTTCTTGCGACATATATACACTCGTAATACTAAGATTTATAGTAGGATTCACATTTATATACCGGTCAAGAGTAGCTCGACTAAAGAGCTTCGTTCTTAGTTTGAGTCACCTTGAGGTGATTACTTTTTCCCACCAAGGAAGGACCAATTGCTAAGATAAAAAATAGTGAGTAATTACACCTGTAGTTCAATCAATCTTTGTTTGCATAAACAAAGAGAGAACACATGCCATGTACTAGGATCACACTCGTTAGTGTTTTTGTTTCTCCAGATCGCACAAGGTGCAAGAGAATTGCATACACACTTAAGAGATCATTACTAAATCACAAAACATATCAAAAACTTGTTCATTTTAACCGTTTGTAGTGTGAGCAAGCAAGTGCTCATTTTAACCATTTGTAGTGTGAGACAAACAAGTTTTCATTTTAACCCAATGCTATGAAGAGTGCAAGTTTATTTAAATCCAATGAGTGAACATGCATGGTTGTGTTCTTTTTAACCCAATGAATATGTGTGTATGTTCATTTTAACTCGTGATTTGTAATGCAAATTTGTGTGCTTGTTTGATTAAAATTGTAGAAATAAACAAGCATCCAAACAACAAAGGGGTTAGAATCCAGCTTGGCACATGTTGTAACAAACAGATTAGTAAGCCCAAAAATTTGTAATCTATGTAAACGGAAAAATTAACAAATCTAAAAATTCAAGAAAAAAATATGAAAGCAAGTCTTTACTAGGCGATTGCATCACAACAGAGTGAATGTGGTGCAAAAAGGTAGATGCATCATTTGGAATGGCGATTGCAGCTTGGGAAATCAAATGCAACTTTGTTTTTGTCAAATGCGGTTCATGAATTTAGATGTGTCATTATGCGGGTTAGATGCGTCACGACAGAGTGTTTGCGTCATTTCCAAAAGAAGATGCGGCACGACATGGCGATTACGTCTCATAAAGTTTTGTTTGTGGTGTTCTGTACCTATACCTGCAAAAAAGACAAAAAAATGTACGAAAATTTGCAAAAAACATGTTTTTAAAATATTGGGCTCACCAATGTAACTAAGGGAATACTCCTAGGGTTAGCAAATCATATGCAACATAAAAAACCCAAAGAAATAATGAAGTGAAAAGGAATAAATGAAAACTAATGGAATAATCTCACCCAAAGTATTTTCATTCTCCATGACTGACCTCCATTATACCTTCTCAACTTGTTGAAAGTGTGATGTTGCCCTCAGATTTATGATGAGCAATCTAATGATAATGACAAGTCCTAAGCAAGTGTTGAAGGATTCTCAAATGATTATGCAAGAAAACTAAGTTCTACATGCAAGCTAATTAGTAAAATGACAAAGATGAAGAAAAGCAAATAAGAGATGCAAGATTCAAGATTTGCAAGATGTCAAAATGAGAACAAAATTGCCATTTTATAGAAACTGCAATTTTGGATGAATGGACAAGATTGAAGATTGAGAAGTGCCCTAGAATCAACGGTCAAGATTCAAAATAACAACCCACAATTAGGGTAAAGGCAACTTTAGGGTGAAATTCAAAATGAGTGGATAAGGTTTAATTTAAGAAATTAAATCAAGAAATGAGAATATGTGTGATAGGGATATAAGATTTGGTACAAAAAAATAATGAGTTAGAAAATCAAGTAATTTTAGAAATTACTTAATTTGTGGAGGGAAATTATATTTTGAATTTAATATTAATTTAATTCAAAATGGTGGAGTCATGTGACAATAAATAATAATTAAATTATTTACTTGAAAAGAGAGAAATTCAAATAAATGATTTTTATTTAAATTTGGAAAAGAATTAAATGAGACAATTAAATAATTAATTTTAAATTATTTAATTGTGGAAGAAGTGGGTTAATAATTAAATAAATTGTGGGGGATTTATTTAATTATGAAAAGACTTTAATATTAGAGATGCATTTAAATAAAATATATTTATTTAAATAATCAAGAGGGAAATAATGGATAAATTAAATAAATTTAATAATTTATTTAATTTAAAGAGGACATTAGACATTAGTGGCATATTTAAATAAATGTGATTTATTTAAATAGTGAGGAAGAATAAGAGAGGTGAATTAATTAAATAATTGATCATTATTTAATTAATAGTTGAATTAGGATAGAGGGACATAATCAAATTATGTTTAGAGGAATTAATGAGAAAATTGAGTTCGCATGCCTAAGTCAATTTTATGTGTTTACACCAGCAAACAATGCACTATAGAGGTAGTAATCAAATTTTTGGAAGAGAATCTCATCACCAGGTTTGGAGTACCATACACACTAGTATGTGATAATGGCCCTGCCTTTTCTTCATTAAAATTTTCTAATTGGGCATTTGAATATGGTATAACATTGAAATTTTCCTCTAACTACTATCTGCAAGGAAATGGATTAGTTGAATCATCAAATAAAAACCTATTGGATATAATTAAAAAGATGATTGAAAAGAATCCTAGGGAATGGTATTCATTATTAAAATTTTCCCTTTGGGTAGATTCCACTAGGATGAAAGTTGTGTTAGGGAATTCCCCTTATCACAAAGTTTATGGAGTTGATCCTATACTACCAATAAATTTGAAAATATCTACTTGGTAGTTTGCCCAAGAGTATATCGGATTGGATGACCAAACTAAGGCTCAGTTATTACAAATAATGCATTTAGATGAAAATAATACTCGAGCTATAGATCACTTTGCTAGGCATCAATCTTTGGTGAAAATATGGTTTGATAAAAGGGCAAGATTAAGACTTTTAGAATATTTGACTTTGTCCTATACTAGAATAAAGCCCATGAACGAAAAGGTGAACATGGTAAGTTAGTTTGATAGGATGTGGATAGACCCATATCAAGTTTCTAAGATTTTGGGTAATGACACTTATAGATTCAAGCCTTTGAATAGTGAAGATATCCCATTGTCTGTTAATGGACAATTCCTAAAGGATTATTTCCAATCATAGGTAAATAGGTTTCTGTAAATAGTTTTTATTTTTTTGTAAATGGTTTTTTTAGTTTAGTTATGTTTTTGTTTTGTAAATAATTGTTTGTTGCTTTGTTTTAATTTCTTTTGGGTGTTGTGTCGTTTTAATTTTCGATGATTAGCAACTTTTGAAGGTGAATAGGTTAATAGAACGTCTATTCTAGAAATTTGATTTATGTTTTGACCAGAAATAGTATATTATTTATGAATTGTTTGAAAATTGTTCAATTCTTTATATTCTAGTTAGCATGAGTCATTCAATTAATTTTGAGCTAAAAACACACACATTTAAATAATTCTACTAAAATTTGGGATAGCAGCTATTTACATTAAGTGAAAAATTAAAAGAATACCTTTGTTACCATTGTAATTCCCAACCTAATAGCAAGCTTCACTACTTGCAAGTTGAAAATGAGCTATCGTTGCAATATCAAAAAAAAAAAGAGAAATCAACTCTTTAGGCTATCCAAATATCTCTACCAGGGCTATAGACACCTAACTAGTAGTAGATCTATGTTTGGGGAAATTACAGAGATAACCTTGTTGGGGCTATGGACGCTTGACTAGCAACAAGGCTCTATACCTGGTTGGCTTAAAAGGAATTTTCAAATTATGTAGGTTAATGCAAACAATTTTTATTTCTACGTTTATTGTGGTAGAAATAACCAATTGCACACACGTGAGCTCAGTGATACTTAATCTTGTATGCTAGTTGAAGTGAAATTTGAATGTTTGAACAAGGATCTAGTGATTTATATTTAGAAGACTAAAAAAAATTGGTGCACTGATGTTAGATCCATAATTGAATTTCTATTATTTTGTTTATTTTTGTTGGTTGCTAGTTGTTGTGTGGTTTCACAACATGCCCCATTTTTCCCTTTGGCAAAATGTGGACCAATTTTTTTATTTTCTTGTCCCCTTTCGCTTTTGTTTGCTTTGGTGTTGTTCTGCAACTTGGTCGGTTCCATCTCTCTTTTTCAACTTGTTTGATCCTTATTTTACCCTATGTTTTCTTTCCCATATTTGATTTTCGGTCTTGTTATGAAGTTTGATATATTACCGGAAACTAGAATCTCAGGGTTATGTGATTGTATGAAAGTGAATTGTATCTTTAGTTGGTCTCAGTTACACTTGGTAAGTCGTTGACTGGAAGTGTCAATCCTGGCAGTATCTTTTATTCTTATATCGGAGTCGGGTAATTTTATTTGTAATTCAAAAACTCGAAGGGTCTATTTTGAAATTTTTTGATCTCTCTTGAGTTTGATTTTCGTTCTTTTCTTTCATTCCGATTTGTGTTTTCTCTCTAAAGCTTAGACGTAAGTTCTCTGGATCTTGGTATTTCTCCTAAAAGTTGATACCAAAAGTTATTAATCTCAGTGATCATAAATTGATCACGTATATTTAATGGTATATGCCTCACAAATGATCAGAGTGACACCAGAGTGTCATGTATGATCACCATGCCATCTTTCTCCTCTAGTAGTGAGCCATTGTAAAAATCTAGGCATTCGTAATTTGAACCCTAATCTGTAATGATTGCACCTTTATTTGAGAAATTAATGCATCATAATAGGTAATTAATGAAGGTGTCAAAATACTCATGTACTTGGCACCACCTTAAGCATACAGTTGCTTTTGTAACACCCTACTTCATGTCATGCTGCAAATTTGTAAAGGACATTGAAATAATGAAATAATACTAGCACACACGGAAAGGTAAATTTTGAGAAACCAAGAACACAACTACCAAGGGTTTTAGAGTTTTATTTAAAAATATTTTCATTATTAGCTAGAACCATGTATGTTTCAAATAACTACTTTTATGTTAGCCATTTTTATGTATGAAGATCTCGAAAGATGTTTTTTCCCTTTAAAAATAGAAATGATGATTATTCTCTGATTTTGAATTTAACCGAAAGGTGAATTAAAGTTTTATAAATTGTAATTTTTTTTTGGTTAAATGTAACCCTAACTCATACACAAGGCACACATTTGAAAATGTAGAAAAAACCAGTGAAAATGAGTACATATGACGCAAGAGCAGAAGATGAATTCAAGTATTGCAATTCACAAGCCATACTAATCAATGTGGTAGTGACAAAAACTCATATGGGGTGGTATTCTAATGTTGATCACTTAGTTACAGTAGGAAAATGCTTCTCAATGTACTGGGAATGTTATATAAAGTGGGTTATTTTTAACAGGAGGGTTTTTGCCACAAATGGAGGCCCCTGAATTGGTTACACAATGTATGAATTATTATAACCCTGAAAAAAAGAGTTGTTGAGAAGGAAGGAATAATTTATCCAGATCTTATGCTGAGAGGAATTATGTACACATTTGGGCTTCCTACTTTCACTCAAATGTACAATATTGATATAAAGGCGAAGGTTGAGACATATCAGACTGCTAAGACTCACAATAGAGAAATTATGAGTTCCCAATGGTGCCAAGATCCAATTACACCATACAACAAAGTAATTCAAAGGTCTATGTTCAACCAAGAAGTTCAAAATATTATACCTCTGCTAAGAAGGATGGTTGGTTTAAGAGATGCCAGTAATTCTGAACCCTAGATGTTTGTAATAATATCTAGATTGGTGGAGAGTCCCATGCAAATGCATTGGGGGAAATTTATTAGTGAAAAATTATATGAATAGATAAAGGAATTTCCAAAAAATAGATATTTTTATTTGTCTTCATATGTGATTTATTCATGTGCTATTAGGGAAAACAAACAAGGGTTGAAAAGAGTTGGTTCTCTAGGCATGGAAGTTGGAAATAGTTTGATATATGCTCATTTACCCCAGATCACTATCCATGGATATATAGAGAATTACAAGAGAGTTAATGATGTGTTCTCCATGAAGCTAGTCAAAATGATGAAAGATGATAAAGCCAAAATATTGTCTTTGGAGACACAAGGGTATGTGCAGGATCATCGTGGAAAAATAGGCCCTTAAGTGGCGATGAAATTTCAAAAAATCAGAGTGAGCCAACTTGACGTAAAAATTTGTATAAGTTATCTATATTATTTCAAAAATATGTAAGAATAGAATCTGTAAAAAATTGAATTTTGTTTCTAAACTAGTAGGTTTATTTTTTTTTTAAATCTATTTGGTGAAAATTTGAAATTTCAATGCAATAGTACTTCAATTTCAGGGAAAAAATAAGAAGTACAAGTCTATCTGACCACCCTAACCACAATAAAATGATAATATTTTTTTATAAGATTTTAGGTATAAGTAGATGACTCATGTCCTGATGTGATGCATAATTTTTTATAAAAAAATCCAAGTAAATAATTAATTATGATTTTTTTATTACAACTTTTAAACAATATAAAAAAATTTATGTTTGACCACCTTAATTTGGCCAAAACTTCATGAAATTCATTTTTTTTTTAATCCTATAGTTTGTGAAGCATAGAATGTGATGCATGTTTTGGATTCCAAAAATGTGATACCATTTGAAAGCTATAGATGTTTTTCAATCAGCCTATCAATCAAGACTTTAGTCGTAATTCAAATAGAAAATAAATAATAATTATCTATTAAAATCAAAGTAAAGTAAAATTTATATTGGTGGAAAGTTGAGAATCTCCTTTAAAAACCCTTTTCGTTTCATCAATTTTGGGTAAAAAAAGTTGTCAGCCACATGGGCCATCATATCACTTACATATCACCACTTTTTGGCCCATCATGATCTTATACATACCCACAAAGTGTAATTAAACCAATGAGAGGACTGGTATATTTAGTTCCCCACATACTTCTACATTAGGATGGAAGGGTTTAATGGAAATCCATTTATGTTGTCCAAGTACCCAACAGATAAAATTATTTTATTAGAATTGGTGAGATAGTTAAAATTGTCTTAGGCTCTTTATAACAAGGCTCACAAGAAGGGCTCTTTTAGATTTCCTATAGTATTAGGGAATTATAAATGCAAAAAATTAAGGGTGTCTAACTTGTATCAAGAAGAATTGAGAACAAATAATTTTGAGTTTTTTCCACTTCAGAGAATGTACTATGATCCTGAAGGGAATATTTCCAAGACTATTGCTGGTTATCGTGCCCATGTCCAACACCTAGAAGATTATTAGCTTAATTGTGAAGATGAGCACAAAGTAAGGTTGAGAAAATATGAAATTTTGTCTTCAGAATTTGCTTGGATTCTTATGCTCCATGATATTCTAGACTAGATGGAAGAGGATGATGGAGAAGTGTTGAATAAATCCTATAATGAAGATATGGTGTATGATGAACCTATTCTAGACCCTGATTATGAGGGTGAATAAATGATATCAATTGATGAGTTCTCTACACAAGTTCTATTACACACTCAATACCAGATAAAATTATTTTTGTAAAACTTTGAGAGAAAGAGGAATTGAGCCCACATTCTCAGAAGATAAGAGAAGAAAACAAAGAAATGAAATTGCATTTGAGAGTGGGGAACTTGCTAGAAAGAATTTAGGAAAACTAGTAAGGTGGCTCCTGGTATAAAAATTGAAAGGAAAACCCCTGAGGTTTCAAAACAAGAAGTTTCAATGAAACCATTTGATAAGCAGAGGGATGCAGAATCAAATAAAGATAAATCAAAAGTAAGAACTAAAGATGCATCTTCCTCTACAACAAATACAAGAACTAAACCATTTATTGAGGAAGAAACAAGAGCAACAAAAAATATTGTTACATAGATAAGGTTTGCATCTCAAAGGGTTGCAACACTATTTACTTCTCCTCCCTCTGTTAATATGGCTAATGTGAAACAAGCATTGGGAGGAACTCTTGTGGCCTTGGATGAAATTTTTGAGATAGATGAGGCCAAAATTAAGGAATACATGGATAAATGGGGTGCCATGTGGGAGAAGGTAAAATAAAAGAATTCCAAAGAAAAACCCATGGTACAACCAGTGATAGAAGGAATTCTTGATACAGGGCCCACCCCTATAAATACTGAAGAAGAAAAATTAATACAAGGAACACATGCCTCAGAAGCGGGGAACCCTGATGTTCTTCATATGAAAACACAAGAGACTGAAGAGGAGGATCCTATTGATGAAATAATTGTTGAAGATACTTTTGATTCCCAACTTTCTCTTGGGAATGTGCCAAATGATAATGGAAAATCATAGTAGGTCTTTGAAAAATCAAAAGAAGGCTTGGTTGAAGATGAAGTTGAAAACGAAGAAGCTACACAAGTTCTAGGTGAAGAAGTTGAAAATGAAGAAAATCTTGGTGTAGCAAAGGATAAAGAGGGTAATGTTCAAGAAATTGATATTGAACATCTGGATAGACAGGAAAATGTAAGTCTCCAAATAGAGGAGACAGTGCCAAATCTTAGTAATCTCGAATCTAAGCTAGAAATTGTTGAAAAAATTTCCATTTTCGAAGAAGTAACAGATAAATCTAAAGAAATAAGATAAGAGATTCCTGAATCCAATGAAAATAGGAACAAAATAATGCTACAAAGGTAGAGCTAAATAATTATGCACTTGATTGGTTGATCAGGGAACTGGCTTGCCTAATGGAAGTGGAAATATTGCCTCTAGACCTTAATAGTTTTGTACAAGAAATAGATACTCCAAAGCCTAGGCATAGAGCTAAAGCAAAAAATTTCATACAAATAAATGCAGATGGTGATAGAACCGTCCATATAGCTACTCCAATAGCTGATTAAAAAAAACATGAAATAACACCTAAGGAGTATAAGATAACAGGTATTAATATTGAAAACTCATCCTAGAAGCAAGAGTTGGATGAAATAAAGGTGAACTTAGATGCCACTTTTGCTAGAAGACATTTTTTAAGTATAAGAGTAGGAAAATAAAATTGAAAGAAAAGGTTGCTACCTTAGAACATTTTATAAAATCTCTAACCCTATCTGGTCAAGCACATACTAAATTGCCCCAACATCTAGTACTAATGTCACAAGAACAGGTGGACGCAATTGCAGTGGTCCACCGCAAAATGAATGTATTTGAAGAATGGATGGAGTATTTGATAAAACAAGGGGAATAATCCATCACAGATGGGTATGTGTAGGATCATCATAGAAAAAAAAGGCCCTTAAGTGGCAATAAAATTCAAAAAATCAGAGTTAGGCAACTTGACGTAAAATTTTGAATAAGATATTTATATTATTTCAATAATATGTAAGAATAGAATCTGTAGAAAATTGAATGTAGTTTCTAAACTACTAGGTTTATTTAAAAAAAATAAAAATCTATTTGGTGAAAATTTGAAACTTCAATGCAGTAGTACTTAAATTTCAGGGAAAAAATAATAAGTAGGTGTCTGTCTGACCACCCTAACCACAATAAAATGATAATATTTTTTTATAAGATTTTAGATATAAGTAGGGGACTCATGTCCCGATGTGATGCATATTTTTTTGTAATTTTTTCCAAGTAAATAATTAATTATGATTTTTTTATTACAAATTTTAAAAAATATAAAAACTCGTATGTCTAACCACGTTAACTTGGTCAAAACTTCATGATATTCAATTTTTTTTTTATCCTATAGTATGTGACGCATGTTTTAGATTCAAAAAATGTGATACCGTTTGAAAGTTATAGATGTTTTTCAATGAACCTATCAATTAAGACTTTAGTCATAATTCAAATATAAAATGAATAATAATTATTTATTAAATTCAAAGTAAAGCATAATTTATATTGGTGGAAAGTTGAGAATCTCCTTTAAAAACCCTTTTTGTTTTATCAATTTTGGGTAAAAAAAAGTTGTCAGCCACATGGGCCATCATATCACTTAGATATCGCCACTTTTTAGCCCATCATGATCCTGCACATACCCAAATGTGATAGGAAAATATAAGGAAGTATACCCTTGGTCTGAAAAATCCTAAAGATTTGAAAGTGAATGCAGGGTTCATCAAGAACAAATTGGTATTGGAAAGAAAAATATTGAAATTCTCATACAAATGGATGTCCAAGTATTAATACAAAGAAATATAATGCCAAATCAAGAAGCTCTATTGCCAGAAAAATGGAAGAAACAATTGAAGTGGGAAGGTGACATGCTAATACAATGTGTTGGACGATTTGGAAAAGTCACCATGGAAAGTAGAAAATTGCTTGATAAGTATCAAGATTTTATTGAATTGGTAGCATCTCAAAGTTGTGATCCCCATACATTAGGACAGGAGGATAAAGAAGCTAAAGATTTCAAAGAATGGATTGAAAGAATAAATAGAGACCCTATTCAATTATTAACTTGGGAGGTCATTGATGAGATCCTATAGTATAGGAACACTATAGATAAATATGAAACAAACAGAGTGCTAAGAAATGATATAAAACTCCAAGTATCAAAAGAATATACCAAGCTTAAACTCACTTGGAGGGCTATACAAGGGATTTCAAAAGAGCATATGCATGAAGCATTGGGTGCTTTTCAAGAATATCAATTGATGGAAGACAAAGAAAGGATCCCAGAGCCTGAGCCTGAGTCTTGAATGATAAAAGATACTGGATACTGGAGGTGTTGTAGTAATATTTGTTTTACATTTTTGTAGGTTTTTCCCAGTCCTGGTAGATGTATTTTTTCTAGTATTCGGAAGGATGTTGATAGCCTTGGTTTATGCAGAGTATTGTGTACCGGAGTAAGAAGTGAAGAGTGTTGTTGCTGATGAAGTCAAACCTTTGACTTTATCTAGAATATTCTAAATGACAGTTGGCATATGCCAGGTGCTACCTTTTGTTTTGCTATTTTTTATTCTATGGATAAACTTTAAGTTTGAACTCTTGGGGCCTTGTTCCTATAAAAGGCCATTTACTGCTTTATTTTCATTTTAAGTTTAGAATTGTGGATGTCGGAAGAGCCATAACTTCTCTACGTTTAGTTCCTTTTTCTTTTTTTCTAAATCATTCCAGTCTAAAAACGTGTATGCACATAGACATTGATTAATATTAGATCCAATTTGATAGCTACCTATCCCATAAATCTTTTGTAGTTGGTTTTGTTAGTTTAGTCGAACAAGACTGTATGTTGCATCATTTAAGGGTGCATGTAGAACCTTGGTGTACAAACTAAAACCCCTCTTTTTAAAATGTCGCACCATTTTATATATGTAGCTGTGAAGCAATCTGGTGAAGTATAAAGTAGTTTGCTTTGATTTAATTAATTCTTTGGGGCATGCATGGAGAATAATCAAAATAAATTTTAATTTTCAGTATTTTTATGCTTTATTTTAGAGTAGATGTTTAAATTTATGAAAATGTTCCAAAAAACTGATGAATGAATGGAAATTTATTGAAAATATTTTGTTTTCTATGAAATTGTTGAATGCTTAAAGCTAAATCTACTTATGTGATAGCAAATGAAATTGTTGATGTTCATGAAATAATATTTTAAATATTTTGATTTCATGATGTTATTTTTATGAATGAATTGGAAATCCTATGTAAAAGCCTTATGATTCTTGATAAAACCAAAAACGATCATATTACCTTTGAGATTAACAGCAAAATCACATCATACCCTAGAGTGAACCTAGTACTATCATGACCTGATTACCGAAGACTTGGGATTGAATTGAGTCAATCTTTTGTTTTGTTAAGGCGAATTCCCCCTTTAGATTGCCTTGTTCCATATCTTTCAAGAAGGATAGGCTATTTGCGGTTTGCCTGTGAAGATTTTTATTCGCTCTATTGCTGCAAGTGAAATCGTCATCAACAATAGTCATTGTGAAGAATGTGTCTAGAGGATATTACAACTACTGATTTGTAGTTTGATAGTAGAGTATGTGTTGTTGCGGGCCAGGGAGGCATTGAAACACATATTTATTATAGATGATTTGACACCTATAAGAAATGAGATGGATATGATGGTAGGGATGTGAATATTAGAGTAATTTCCATTGTTTTTTGTGGGTATTGTTTGGGGCATATTGTTGCTTGACAAGAGATTGTGATGATTTTTAATTGGTTGGGTGGGAGTGTTGGAGGGGATGTTAGAGGAGGAAAGGTTGTATGCATGGGTTTGTGTTTACTAAAACATCAATATGGACACATGAACATGATCATTTACAAAGGACAAATCTTGCAATGTGGAGTTAGAGTATGGAGAGTGGAGTAATATAACAAATCTTATCTAATTGATATGTGATGAAATAAAATTAATTTAATATCATATTCATTTACATGCATATGTACAATTGAGTCATTTAAGTTGCTGAGGTTGAAAACAAATTTTAAGAACAAATCATTTTGTTGAGCTAGCAATAGAAAGCAAGATTTTTGCATTCCCTATGAGTAGCATTATCTTCTACTTTTGCAGGCACATAAATCCCTTACTCGCCAAGTTCACTGGCATATTTGCAGGCAATAAAACAAGCATTATTCTGATCGGTGTTTCCTTACATATCAAATTCCATCTCTCTTGTTATGTCAATTCTATCACGAAAGGTGCCAACTCATAAGTGGGCCCCAACAACAGATTTATTTTTTGTCATTTTCTGCATTTGATTAGACATTTGATTCAAACACTGCCAATTGAATGCAGAGCGCACTCCGGTTTATAATTTGTAATTTTAACAGCAAACAGAACAAGATTAAGAGATGATTTTCCATTCAACCCTTTGGTTGCCAAGGAACTTTGGAATGTCAATAACTCACTATTATTGGTAATCTCAATATTATGAAATCATTACAATACAACATTTGCTTAATTGAAAAGTTTAAATGCTAAAACAATCAGGAAAGAAAGGAATCAGATTCTGACTTTGCTATAAGTGCACACTCTGGAAGTTAAGCAAATAAGGATATGATAGTCGATCAAAATAGGCATTTCATCCTATATATAGGATTATTCGATGGAATAACTTGTGCATGTCAAAAGTACAGGTGAAGATTTCAAGAAAAAATGCAAACTCTTCGATATGTTCTTACAATGCTGAGTTCATAGTGGGGGATGCTCTTCATATTCTTTACAAAGAATCAGCTATAAAGACAACAAATAAAATTGCAATATGCATATTTATATTTATCTATTTAAAGATGATGTCGGTTAGCTTAAAAAGATATAATCTCAACTGCACAACACATTTCCTTCTAAATATTGAAGCCAAAAAAATCCCTAACCCTAAAAAAATTATAGAATCCACATCCCTCTACAGAATCCAGATGCGTACATCCCTTGCTATTACTATTCCATTGCTCTGCAAAATTAAATAATTAAATTAATAATAATGTATTTTGATTTTTCAAGAATGGTATTTCTTATTTTTTCTTCAATTTTTAAATCAATCTTATATTCAATTTAAGAGATTATTTTCATTTATTTGCATTCAATGCTTTCTTTCTTATACAAAGGCATTTCAAACATATTAAAGATAGGTCTCCATGAACTACTTAACTTATTTTGGCTAGCAGTCACTGTTCATTTTATTTAGGAATTATTTGTTCTGCTTATTTTTAAGCAGCCAACTTAAATTTATATTAATGGTATTAATAATAATATTTAAAATAAAAAATTAGAAAAAGAAAAATGAAAGCAAATATTAAAAAAGAAGGAAAGAAATTTGTGGAGACATGTAGATTTTTAGCAATATGCAGTTACTGTTGGTCCATTAATATAGAAAAAGATTCCAAATTATCATTTCCCAACAATAAAATTTATACATGAGAACACTCTGGCTGCTTAAATTCAAGCAGAAAATGGAATTAGGTAACCGCATAAAAACATAGATAAGAACTTAGCCTGTTTTTTGAATCCAAACATCTAATCAGATGTGTTCAATAGTAGTATGCAATGCATGAAATATTTAACCTATGCTGTTGGATTTTTCTTTAAAAGAATATATTGAAATGAAATGAAAATATAGTTATATTATTATACAGTATATCATTCGATTAAGACCGAGAGCTTCAAAGAAAATAATGGAAAAATGAACCATATCTAATGATATAAAGCCTACCAAAAAGTTCCAGTCAAGGAAAAGCTGGTATTAAAATGATAAAGTGCCTCATCATGCACAAGGAGACTCCATTAATAATAACAACATAGAAGAGCAAAAAGAAACCAAGATATTAAAATTGAATGCCTGGCCTTCCCCTTGTATGCCCAGCAACAAAAGATAGGGCAATCTTTCCCTTGTTACAATTGTGTTAAGCACATGTTCTCACAGTCATGCGAGACGTTTTATCCATTTCCATGTATCTCCTGTTCCTTGCACTATATTCTGGAAAATCTATATAAAAAAGTAGTTGCATGAACAATTCTCTTCTCCGTAGCATAATTCCACGTCCGCAGTCATAAGCCATTCTTACTATGGCGAAACCCAGTCGAACCAGAGACTCTCCAAGGCTGTTAGTTCAGATGTCCTTAATTAAGATTTGAGTAATAATATGCTAGAGAAATAATTTTTGTTTAGCAATATGTACCCAAATGTTATGATCAGCAGCAATACTCGGAGTTTCTCTGGAGATATCTGGAAGACATAGAGATCATTTGTCATGAATGGCAATATGAAAAAAAAAGATCTTCAAAATCTTTGTTCTGGATTCTGTTTAGATTTGGAGGTGTGATTTTATACTGCCATTATCTTTTTTAAAATGTTAATTAAAATTTATTAAAAAACTAAAATGTCTATAAATGATTCTTAATTTATTGATAAAATTAAATAATTCACAATGATATCAATACATCAATTATTTAAAAAAAAACTAATTTTCAGTTCTATGACCTAATACCTGTGTGTCTGCATGCCTTGTTGAGATATGAAGCCCAACAGTCACATGACTGTTGCTATTCTCCAGTCTCTTTGTGTTCGAAGAGCTTTGTATAAATGTGTAGCCGATCATGTATTGTGTAGTAGTGGTTAATTGGTGTTTGTTAATAGAGTAATTCCCTGCTTGAGAGTGGACGTAGGCTATTGCCGAACCACTGTAAATTCGTGTCTCGTATCTTGTTCTTTAGTTTTCTGTTTTTCTATTTCATTTCTCTGCTTGTTTAATATTTACATGCCTATCTTTCAGTGGGTGTTATTTTTAGTTTTATTCCTCGATGACTGTTTTTCTTTTGTGGTGTGTTGTTTTTTGGTAGGTCTGTAAGCCTTTGTCTCTATTTGAACTAATAGGTCTGGTGACCTTGCTTTTCTATTTCTGTTTAGTTTGGGATCAGAACCCTTACCTTATTTTTTTTAATTAAAAACTATGATCTAATACTTATTCCACGATTGATGATTAGAAAATAAATAATTTTTTAATTTATTAATGAAATTAAATAACTCAGAAATTTTTAACTACCTTTCAAACTTATCCAATGCTTATTTTCCCAGTTGATGACTGCAGTCTGCATTATTTTCAGTGTTTTTTCTTGTTTACCACTTAGTTTAAAGGCGGAGCATTTAGGCATGGCATTTTAGCTCCAGAAATATTTAGGAAATCAGATCTCATTCAAAGCACAGTTGTTGAAAAAAAGGAATTGGTATTCCCACGAATATGGACTTCTAGATTTTAATCATTAGACTAATACAGACTGACAAGTTGATATTGTTTTCTCTTATGCTCTCTGAATTCACTGGTCAAGTCAATATTGTGTTTCAACGATTGGATTTGAAATTGTCTCTGAATTCACTGCTCTAGTCAATTTTGTGTTTCAAATTTCCATGAATTGTTGGGTTGGGATTGAAATTGTCTTTGAATTTGACTAGAGAGCAGTGTGAGACAAGAAGCCATGATTCAACCAGCTTGAGCACTGCATTGAAAATTTTAGAAATCTTGGACAATTGATTGTAGAAAACCAATGCAGATTCATTCAGCTTCATCATTGGATTCAATACATTGAAGTCAACCCAACTTCCAAAGGGATAGTCTCTTCAACATTGATCATTCTTTCCTCATTATAATAATGCCATTGTTGTAGTGGTGTAGAAGATTAATCACCACAAGATTTTAGTGAGGTGATTCTTCTTACCAAGTAGCAAAAAGTCAAAAATACTGGTAATACATACAATTATTATTTTTATTAAATGCATTGTTGTTGGAGCCATGATTTGATTTTTGTGAGGCTGACATCCAAGACTTATGGGTTATCACATATTATTTGTATTATTATTACATAGCATTGTGCTCGATTTCCATAGTAAGCTACCTACTTTTTTTTTTCTTTCTAGTGTATTTTTTTAGGTGGATTTAAGTGTATTTTATTATTAAATAAAATTGTGTGATATTTTTGTGAATGGTTATGATTTCTTGATTTAAGATTTTTTATGAATGATAAAAGTGTGTTCTAATAATAGAGCAAGATGTAATTTATTATAATTTTTTTTAATTCATCTATTTTATGAGTTTGTAGGTAAATGGTTATAATTGAAATTATTAAAATATATAATAATTATATTTTTTTTATAATTTTAAGTTTAATAATTATATTGAAGTTTGAATCAAATTAACTATTCTAATTATTTGTATGGATATATATTTTATTGAAAAACATGTAATTAAAACAAGATATAATTATGTCAATAAGAGTGAAGTAGGCTGATCAAATCACAACATTGTTGTGATGGTCACCAAGGTTCAAATATCTGTTGGGTCATTAACCATGTGCCTTCACTAGTTTGATATATTTGCAAGATGTGTACTTTTAGTCGGTAGTAGTACTCATAGGTTTTGTGTCATAGCTTGGCCATTGAGCTCTTGAGCTTAAATATGATAATAATGCCTTGGTAATTGAGCCCCCTTAATGGTCTTGATGATAAAGTCAATGGGGAGAGATTCCTTGTAAGTGGTCTCTCTAGACTCAAACAAAGCTAAAAACATGATTTTACCAAAACAATGGAAAAAAATAGATATAATTATAGTTTTTAATATTTTATTTTAAAAACATGATTAAACTTTTAAATTCTATCATAGTGAATACTATTTAGCAATTCAATATATATCCAAGTAAAAAGGTTAGGATCCTTTTGAAAATTCATTTCTTGTCTTAATAAAAACTAATCTAATATATATTTTTGAAAAATATACATTGGAATAATAGAAATAAATTTTATAACTAATTGTAAGGTATCCTCTTATAATGAAGTCTTAGAAGTGTGATCAAAAGAATTGAACTGACCAACATCTTGACCATCATATATATTAAAGGTTGTTGCTATATATTATTATAAGTAAAATTTGTATGTATGTGTGTTTGTATATATATTAACTAGATAAATTCAATCCACATAAATTCCATTCATTTTTTCATTAAATTAAGTAAATATTATTAAAAAAATAATGTATATTCATATAAAAAGGTGAAGACTCTTTTAAATTTCATTTTTTAACTTAATAAAAAAATAATACATATTTTTCAAAAATATATATTCAAATAATATAAAATAAATTTCATAATTTATTAGAAGGTATCTATTTTTAGAATGAAATTATAGATATATGATTACAAGTTTCTCAATAATCTTATTAAATATTTAAATTTATTGCTTATACACACATATTCACGTATACTCACATATACTGTATTTATCTTTCAATTAAATAATTTTTTTATCTCAAATCATATTGCTTTATGATACATTTCTACACAATCTACATTTTCAATTTTTATCATTTTACAATAAAAAAGACGTCTTTAAAATCTAATACATGATTTAAACTGCAATTACAAATTTGATCCCAAATTTAAAGTCTAGATAATTAGATAAATCTCCAAAATTATAATTTTGGAATACCATTAAAATTGACTCAACAACGTTTATTTGCTGTTATCTTTACCCTTATGCTAACTGCCAACTTTCATATAAAAGTTTTTTCTGCTGTTTCCTTGCTGTTATATTTACCCTAATGCTAACTGCCAGCTTTCATATAAAAGTTTTTTCTGCTGTTTCCTGTAACCTGTATTGTTTTGCCAAATATGCTATAAAAGGGCTTATAATAATCAATTACTATATCTTTGCGACTTCAAATAAAATGTCTGAGCAACATATCAGATGAAATTAGATACACCGGGTGGAAACCATATAATGATGAACACTCTTCCCAACATGGAAATCTGTAATATAAATAATGCACATGGACTGACAAGTTGACTTTCATTTACCTTAGCGACGTCCACCACCCACTTGAATGCTTGAACATATATATGCATGGTGGGGCTTGGGAGCAAATTCTTTCTTCCAAATTGACTAGACGGCAATGTCAGACAAGAAGCCATGATTTAGCGAAAGTGGGCACTACAGGATTTTGTTTTCAACGTTTTCATAGTAGAGAATTATTGCTTATGTTGATTTCGATTTTGAATTGGATAATATACTTTGAAGTCAATTTAGTTTCAAGAAGAGAAGCTGTTTTCAATGTAGAAATCATTCATGGTTATCATTGCAACATAGTGGAGCAGAAGAATAATCCCCCCAAAATTCGCAGAAGTGAGAAAATTGTCGCATGTCTATTTTTACCTAGAAAAGACTGATAAGGAGGACTTGCACTCATTGATTAATCAGTTTTAAGAAAAAAATGATTTACTGAATGAAATTGGAGTTCATTGTCAATGGATCTTTGGTCTGTTGGTGAGTTGAGTAGTTGTGAATGAATCTATTATGGATAAGTCTTGCTGAGTTCAGGTCTCAACAGGGAAGAGATCAGGAGCATGTTCTAGGCAACTTTGGTGGAATGAATATCCGTCAATCATCTTTTGGCCAATAGAATTTCAACATAAAACTCGTACTCTCATATTAGATAGCAACATAATCTTGTGGATGATTTAAGAGGAGTCATGATTTAGGAGGTTTGGTTACCTCTCTTACATATAATAAGGTATATAAATATTTGAGAATAATATATCACTAACATGAATGGATGTAAATTAGAACATCATTATCAATCACCACCAGCTAGAATAGTGACTTGAGACACCTATCTTGAATCAAGAAGTTAGTAATGTTAAATTTTTCTATTGTATCTTGAGGGTTATTATACATTAAAAAGGAATTAGGCATTGGCAGCAATGCCCTTTGAATATTAACACCAAATATTCATTTAAATCCACTCAATCCTTAAGGACCTTTAAGATGAATAAACCTAGCCTCATATAGGACCCGAGTCAAAATATTAGCTATCTAAGTCTTTATCCTACAATATTGAATATGAATTGCTTACTAGTGGACTAGATGTCTAATGTAATGGTGATAGGTTTTAATATGTTTTATTCTACCATGGGACAAGCAATATTATAGCCTCCATAACACATCCTATTTTTCAAAGGGGATCCGTTATTTTGAATTCTAGTAGTTTATAATCTTGATTCTAGTCTTGTAAACCCGATCATATGTTTTTGTTCATTCGAAGATGAAACATTTATATTGTCATTTTGAGCATTTGAAAGATATAAAATGACATCTGAAAATTTTATAGTCATTTTCCGCTTTATAACTAATTTTCATGATATTATGGATTCTTATATATTTTCTTAGACTAGTTTTGGAACACCTATTTTTATTTTCTTTATAGTTTCTATTGTTAAAATATTTTGATTTCTATATACTTTAGGTTAGAATCTTCAATTATATGTATACAGTGGAGTGTTTGGGAGTCATGCCATGAATCTTTGAATATATATGTGTATATTTTGTCTTGATCACATTTGTTGTGGCTTATATTAAAACTATTTGTATATTAGGTTTTTAGTTTAGTAATGGAGTCTGTATGGTTTTTTCCCTTTAAAGCTAGGTCTTCAAGTCTTTATGATTAATACTAAATAAATTGGCTCGGCCCTTGTTGTTGTCAAAGATTACAACATCTTTGGAACATAGAACAACTATATTACATGACTTACTCATAGTCTTGTGTTTGGAGAATGTTAATAAATTTGAATCCTAAACATCCCTTAAACATGAGAGTGTTGTGAAATTCTAGCTTATTTAGTGCCTCATGTCGAACATTGTTCCTATAGTTGAAATCATAGTGCTTTTGAATCTTGGAATACTCATAAAAAGATATAAGCTACAAATTATTCATAATCTTACTTTCATAAAATTAAAGTTTCAAATTGAAATATATTGTTAAATATTGGGAGTGTCATGTATCCTAACTTATTTATTGTCTTGGATATGTTTTTGAAATTGTAGACCCTAGTCTCCAAGTATTTTTAGGACACAAGACTGCATATACAATATGTTTTACTTGCTATCACATGTCTAGGTAATATTATTTCAAGTCCAAATCTAAGTTCTAGTGGATTTGAGAACTCAAGAGGGTCTAATATATGTTGGAAAATGAGACACACCTTATCAAAGGTGGACCAAACAAAAAGGGGGCTAGTAGCTCAACAATAGAGTATATCATTCGCAAATGAGAGGTCCTACCTTCAAATTTTAGCAGTCCATGAAAATGTTAACATGGTACCAAAACATAAGTTAATAGAGCTAGACCAAGTTAGGAACCTTGAGCACACCTACAATCTGGATCAAGGGAGCATGTTGGAAAATAAGCCACACCTATATTGAAAATAGATTGATTACAAAGAAGACTAATAAATCAATGACAAAACACCCCAAGACCAAATACAAAATCATAGATTTAACTCTAATTAATCCATAAACTTTTTAACAATATATATATTCAAAACATTTGCATTCGTAAGAAAAATAAATTTAAATTTTAGATTGACCGATGACCAATGGCCTCACATCCAATGTATCATTATCTCTCACATCTGAGTTACTCGAGTGTCTTGGACCCAAGATCATATTATTGGATAAAGGTTCTCACGTATGAAGGATGCAAAAAAATTTAAATTCAAAGAACCATTGAATCCGAGAATCCAAGAGAATTTGGTTGGCTCGCGAGCTTGCATCCAGGATTGTTACGTATTCTATACCCTAGAGAGCAGGCAAACTATGATCCATTCGCAGCCTCATGGTTGCCACTTTAGTTTTAAGAAAGAAAACTTTGAATTCCTAGCAGACTCGAGAGAGCCCACGTAATATGATTGATTTGCTAGTTTGCATTTGAGTTACAAAGCTCGATTGGCCCTTAAAACTATAGTAGATTCGGGTGCTTTTAAGTATGATTTATACGTGTCTCCCATTTATATCATGTTATAAGTCAAATGCCCTTCTGAAGCTCCTCAAACTGTGTACACGTGTGTGCAGAAAAGGTGATGGGGCTGGGTTTTAAAGATTGATCATGCTTTAGATACTACCCGTTGATAGACATGGCGAGAGAGAGTGAGTGATGTGCCAAAAACCTATTGCATTGAAAAGATCCTTGCTATTAGGAAGTTCTTGTTAAACTTTATGCCGCGTGCACGCCATATTTTGATTGCATCAGAGAGCTCCCCTCCATCAATCAATTATTTGTTCGGCTGTTTCATATTACCCAACCTGTGACGCCCATTGATCTTACATCTTCACTCTATGATAGTCATTGATCTATTGTACTAGTTAATAAACAATTATTTGCAGATTATAATTTTGTTTTAAGTTTGAAGCAATTATGTATTTAAATTAGATGTGTGCTAAATTTTTGATGGATTTGTTAAGAGTTGAACATAGATTTCCTATTTCCTATCAGGTGTTCTAGTATTAAGCTATCACCCATCTTGGTAAATGGTCTATTTTTAGTCCGAGTGTGGCTCGTAATCTAACACCTTTTTTTGAGTCATAAATAGATCCTCAAGAATCATAACTTGGCTTGACTCTAATATTACATCAAAAATAATAGGCACAAATATTGCAAAAAAAAATCATTGTTATCCACTTAAATTTAAAATTTAAATATAATATTGATGATTTCAATTACTTGCAACATAACATGACATTCATATGAAACATTGCATTATGTACAATTTCCCAAAAAAATCCTAAACTATCATATAGGAAATAAACTTTCAACTAATTATTTAATTAATGTCTCTTCTGGTCCTTCGATCGATCTTGTCTCCTCTCCTGCATTGTTGTCTCCCTTGCGTGATGGCTCTTAGCCTTTGGTGGTGTCTATGGATCCACTTCTCTCTCCTCGCTCGGTGGACACTTCCGAGTCTTCCTGGTCCATTGTGCTGAGAAGGAAGAAGGGTATCCCTCGATCTGTCGTTGATTCGCAGCCTCGAGTTAAGGGTTTCAGTTTGGCCCCCTCTGATCTTGGGGTTATCTAGTGTCATTTGACAGCTATCTGTCAATTGTTTCTGTGTGTGGTTTGTCCTCTCTCCCTAGTTCATTCTTGGTTTGAACTTTGGCTTTTTGGCCCTTTGGGCTCTCTGTGTAAAGGGTACAACACCCTAAAAATGTTGCTTATCTTATCAAAAGCATTGCAAAAGAAAAAATAAGGAAACAAAGTGTAAATATTGTAACATGGAGTGATTGTAATGGTTCATACGGATATATATAGACACATCTCCATCAAATTTCTTTGTTCATCTAGAACACCCCAAATTCCACATGTCTAGGAAAATGTCTTGGCTAACTAGCAAACCTCCTTTGAACACCTTAAAAAGCTTGTGTCCAGGTAAATGTCCCATCTAACCATCAAATATTCTTATAAGACCCCTAACCACTCATACCTATCCAAATAGCTTGATTTTCCTATGATACCTATGAATCAAGACATAATCAACAATTCACAAGTTCAAGTTAGCTTTCTTGTCAATTGAAACACACTCAATTATATACAAGAAAAAATACCAACTAACTATGAATCCATACTTGCTCAAGTATCCATAGCAGTACTCCTCCTTTTGTGGATCAATACATAATCCACTATATCCAAATACACATTGGTGTGAAATTAATATTCACATGTTAACACATTAACTTATTAGGGAGTATACCTATCATTAGTAGGGAAATTTCAAGTCCATCAAAAAATCCTATCGTCATATACCTTGTACTACTTTTCAGTTTGGCTATTCTCTATCTATTGACTAGAAGAAATTCAAAAGAAAATAAATATTTTTCTTTGGTCAGATGGTAAAGGAAAAATAAAAAATAAACATGTTAATTGGGAATGGTGTAGCATAGATAAAGTGAATGGAAGACTTTGTCTAAAAGACTTACAAAAATAAGGTATATCACCTATTATTAAATGGATTATTAAATCAATGTAAGGAGAAGAACCATGAAAAATACTACTTAGGAATAACATGTACAAAAATTTGTCCCTAGAAAGGAAAAAAATGGAAGCTTATCTCTATATGTGACTTGATTTTAGATAACTTTCATGTTTCCCCCAATGGATCTAATGTATTCAAAACCATTTGGAAGGCTAATGAGAAAATAAGAAATCTGATTGATAATAGAGAATTTAGGTTGAAAACGATAGAATAAAATATGTCTTAATAAATCAATTTGGTAGAACTTGTACCCTAAAGATAAGGCTCTCGCATTACTACAAGGTTGCTCTGCTAAAGCTGGGACAAAAAAGGTGTTGAATGATTTAAATATATATTGTGTAATGCTCATTTAAAGGCACGAGCTACTCTAAGCATAGAGTATGGTTTTCCCCTAACACAATGGAGAACATACTCTATATTGAGAGTCATGGAAATGTTGTCAATTCCCTGCCATCAGTAAATCTTTTTTTTTTGGATTGCGGGAATCGGTTGGGTATCTGCCCCCCTATAAACTACAATGTGGCTGATAAAAAAATTTCATGTGACCAATGGCGCTGGCATGACACGCCCTTCGGTACCATGGGGATGGTGGGGAGACTAGACCTCATGACCTCTTTGCTACAATAGGATGCTTTAGCCAATTGAGCTAGGCCCACCGCCCCACTACCATCAGTAAATCTTGTTGTTATAGCTCAGGTTGTATTAAGTTGGCTAGCTATAATTGGGAAATTAACACCAATATGTATAAAATGAAACCTAAAACCATTTATAAAACATTGAGTAATTCAAAAGGTATTGCTAATCATGTTAACAAATGTTGAAACTTGAAAGAAGATGGAAAAATGGAACAATTTTTTAAAATAAAATTGGATATAATGTAATAGAAGCTAAGAAATCATGTTTTAAATGGAATGTTATTACATAAACTACCAAATACTCTATCTATATCCAAATTAGAAATTTCTGAATTATGTAAAAAACTAGAAGATGTTGCTCTTTTGTTTTTTTGGAAAAGAAATATATGGTATATGCTTTGTGCATATTTGAGTGGATGCAGGAAATAATAAAGATTAGTAAATAGGAAATTCTATTTGGTCAAGTAGAGGGAGTTGAGAAATCTTTTAATCTTTCCTGGCTATTATTATCTATTTAAATATTAAATGGTTTTTATGGAAAGCACGAAATCAGAAAAAAATTCAAGGAAAAATGAGAGTACTTATTGAGTCTTCTATATGACTCATTTTTTAATATTTCTATGTGCGTAACCATGACAATGGATATTTCCAAGATAAAATTCCTAAATTTAGTAAAAAATGGAAAAATGGAAGTTAGCAAAAGTGAGATCAAATATGTGAATTATTGGCCCTTCAACACAAATGATAACATCCCTTTCAAAAAGGAATACTAGGAATTTCAAAGGAAATAAAATAAAAAGTACAAGCTATAAAATTTGAAAAATGATTTAGGAATATATGGACGAAAATTTCACGTCAATCAAGATAATGAAGAGATAGTGAGGGTGATGAGATCCAACTCAAATTTATTAGATATAGATCTAAAATATGTAAAATCTCTTTTTATTTAATCCTACATAACTTTCAACCTATAAAATTATGGTCTTGTATGACAAATATAACATGGTGATTATATGTAATTAACTGAAGTAAAAGCTTTATTTCATTATTGATAAATTATATTTAATATAAAAAAATTATTAGGGTCATAATTAATATCTTATTTTCCTATTATTCTTTTTCCAATCTTGTTACATGTATCATAAGATTTCTATTCCATTTTGTTTACTCCTGGAAAATTATGGATGTATATCTTCATGTATTTTTTATTTATGAATAATTGGTTAAAATGGATGAATGCACCAACTTCATTTCCTCACCTTTTCCTCTAGTTGCATGCTAATATCTCTTGTAAAATAATTATTGTAGGTTATCCTAGCTTCTATGGACCTACTTATTATCTCTAACATGATATCACTAGATCTACAAGTTTCTTCCTTTATTTTTGAGGTTTTTAGCCATTAGATTGCAATAAGTGCATCTTCATGCAAAATAGACCCCATCATCACATTTAGAAGACTTCAAAACCCATCAATTTATACAAGACAATAATTTTAAGTGTTGGGTTTTTTTTCAAAAATAGTCCATACAATTGTACTGAGCTATATAGTTATACATATACCGCAACCTCTATTCCATCATTTTATGATCTTATCTTAATTTTTATGCCCAAAATGTATAGTAAAATATTTTACTAATTTTTTATCTTACAATAAAAATTACTTGGTACCAATCCCAAATCCTAAGCCCCTTATCATGTGGGTATTGAGCACCTTGTTACCAGTTTCTAGTCACCAAAGACTGAAATCCCAATCAGATAGGTGATGAGAAGCTTGTATACTTCCTATAGAATCTCTAAATGATATTTTTTGTGAAAATAGACATAACTTGCATATATAGTGTGATATTTTAAAAATTTATAGGTGTTGAAAAGCTGATTCTAAGAACATTATAGTGCTATCAATATGTTTTTCATATGTTGAGTTGCAAGTTCATTTGATTACTATTTGAAGTCCAAATTATATATTTTGGCTTTGGAGCTCATAAGTTTCACTTATAATCTATATTTTTTATATTGAACAATTGTTTGAAAGGTAATGATGAGCTCTTCTCAACCATAAATATAATTTTTTCATATTCAAGTCCAAGTATTTTTCTCAACAGGTTTGGAAATTTTAATAGCTTTTGTTAATAATTTGGATGTCCTTGTAGCAGGAAAATTAGTATTTTCTTCAGTAAGATTCATTTATCAATATTGATGTGTATTACAAATTTTTATCTTTGATTTTGTTATTTGTGGAGTATCATGGTTTTTCCCTACTCATCGATAATCCTAAATAAGGATATAATTATGAGTCTTGGAAAGAGGGAATCCTAACACCTCTAAAGTGTCTTAATTTAAATCCTTACCTTTATGGGATCATAGTAAAAATAGAGACACCTAAGAGGAAGCCTGAATGGGGAGATAATATTAATCATGTTATATGATTAATTTGTTTTAGTGTTGATTACAACATTATGTATGTTATTTTAGATGTTGAATGTCCATGCACACATTGGACAAATATTTAAGATATTCATGGAGATTATTATGCATCACCATTCCCAAATGATCTTTTTATGGATTGCCTTATACTTATTATTGATGATGTAGGTAATATACCCATTGAATATGATACTTTAGAGGATCTTGAATTTTTGAGTCTTGAACATTCTAATAATACATAGGATTATCATGTTTCTCATTCTTCTCCTATAAATATCACTCCATCATCACATTATTAATTTATAATTCAATGTTGTTTATTTTAGAGCTTCTCATGATTCCTTTTAGCAAGATCATTCTAGTCTTCTAGATCCACCTCATTGGGACTCTTTTTTACCAAATATGTCATACTTATTTTTGGAGTCTCACATTTTAGATCTTGAGGATACATTAAAGGATTTGTATTACCGCTTTCATTCCATCAATGACATCACTTCATCTTCTATGTTTCTAGATGCAGCTCAAATTTTACCTTTTCTTTGTTTCACTTCTCTAATTGGGCATGGTGGAACTATTCCAGTTCCTAGTTTTTTTTTCCATTGATTATTGGTGTTAATTTCATTTTAGGTCTAAAGCCATAGGTATTCACATGGTGCTATTGATTTTATTCTATTTTGGTATTTACATGTTTTAGTTTGTTTGAAATAACATAGGGGACTATCTCAATCCTTTGTTTTCATTCATTAATTGGCTTCATTCCCTAACAATTATCTCTTGAAAATTATCTTGTATTCTTATAACAAAACTTAAATTCAATTTTCAAGCACTTGATTAAATGGTCACCACCTTTGAACTACATATCATCTTATAATTGTGTCACGTGTCATAACCCAATTTTATTGCATATTTATTATATTATGGTAAATCGAATTATTGAAGAAATTCAATAAATATATTAAATGGAAATTTTGGAATTTTTTGAAATATTAAATGAAAGAAGTTGACTAATGTTGACTTTATGAACTTTCTGAAATTATCTTATGTTACCAAGAATTGAACATTACTGATAAATTTTCAAGTGCAAGTGTGTGCAATTGTAGGGTGACAAGTTGAATGCCGGGAACATGATTGAAGTAGGATTGTTTAACTGGATCAAACGGTAAGCCAGTTGGAATCTGGGTGCACACACCACAAATGACATGATTATTTGCATTTGAACTAATTTCCATATATAGAAGAATGAAATTTTATGACTTGAGTTGTTTCAGTGATAGAAAAATAACGGCTTGTAGATTAAATTGTCTACTCAAATTCTATGTTTTGAAGAAAAAGAAAGTAAGTATTGCAAACAGTGATTAGAAAGGATAAGAGATTTTATTATGTCAAAATTAATTGAAAAATAAATTCTTTTAGTTTACATATATGGATGCTTGAGATGAAATTAAAGTTCCTTAATTTAAATGATAGAATATGGAACTTATAAGCTCTTCTAAAGAAACAATTGTCACAAGAATGTACATATATATACATGTATGCAAATAAATGCTAATACATACATATATATATATATAATATTTGAAAACATGGTAAATATGAATGAAACCAATCAAATACATATATATGTGTATATATATATTTATATGTATATATTACATATACATATATTACATATATACATACATATACATATATACGTATACATATTCAAATTCTTATCAATTTCAAAATCGATAACCAATAATATTATAATATCGGACTTTTGAAAATAAAATAAGACCATGAAGGATGTGGTCTGCCATGATATTAATGGCAATATTTGAACGAGTAGTGGTCTGTGGTAAGGCAATAATTCCTTCGCTAGTGGCATGCAAAAAGAATGAATAATGTTGTTGTTTCCATTGTGGTATACTCAAAAATGTTGTGGACAAAAAAAGTTGGGATTCAAAAGGAAAAAGAAGAGGACAAAGTCGAGATGGTAAAAATCCAAGGAAAACATCACCAAACTTTGATTTGGAGGTAGATCGATCTCATACTTTTTGCATAGACTTAGCTTTATAGCTATTATTGAATCAAGCTAGAAGTAATCTTTCCATTTCACCAAATGTTTTCATAGTACAATATGATGAGAAGTCATTGTCTATGATATGTATTAGCCTTGAGCCGAATGTATTAAACTTGTCAACCGACTATGTGGAAGTCGCATGGCCTACGACCTGCTAGTTTGGAAAACATAATGATTTTTGTAAGCCTTCGTTGCTATAAGCAGAGTTAGGCCAAGGCTCAAAAATCTTATAGGGGCTCTTCCATCATTTATATTATGCATGATAATGTTAATAATTGAGAAGGCTTACGAAAATTATTTCGTATAACTGTGTTGTTTGTAAAAAAAATTATTTGCAAATGATCAAATAAAGACCTTGTGAGAGGGCATGAATTCCCTATATTCGATATTTCTTTTGTATATTTAGTATGCTTGTTATTGAATGGGTCGATAACAAAAAGGGGCTTATTCGAATGCTTTTAGATCATTGTATATGCATGTATTTTTTTATTTTGTTTGAAGCTGACCTCATTCGATAGGAATGATGGTATGAATCTAAGTTTGAGACTCACCAAGCCTTACATTAGTCAATCTAGAAGATCAACATGTTGATTTCCTAAATGTGTAAATAGTACAAACAAAAGTTTACATGTTGTATACTATTGCATGCATAGGATAAAACAATATGCCCATAAGGTAAATTTCTATTATAAATTTTGATGTTAGAAAAGAAAGCACCCAACCATTGAGATTGGTCAAATCTAGAGAAAACTTGGTTTTTCTGTTGTAGCCTATATAGGAAAGAGTATTGTTCTAACCTGAAACTTCTATGCCTTCTTTGATTGAGATATTTTCTCAAGTATTTCATCAATAAACATGTTGAACTTAGTTTTCTTTATAATATTAAATTTTCTCATCGAATTTCTAGTGATGAAAGTGTTCAAGATCTGAATAATAGTTATTCTATCCTTATGTATGAAACTGGGCTATTTGATTTGTTTATTTTCAGTACATTATGGAAAAATCATTCTATTTTTAAACAATGAACATTAACTTGTAAAGTGATCATTTAGCATGTAAACAACTTGAGATCAACAAATAGAGTAAACGACATTATTTGACTTTAAATGTAACTGTTTAGATTGAAATGGTATTGTGTTGATATAAACAATGGTTATTCTTTTGGAAATGACACAATTTTGTTGAAAAGTTATCATTGTAGCTGAAAACAACATTGCTCAATAAACTATTTAGTCGGAAATAGCTTTCTTTATAACTATTTAGTATGAAACATTACTTGTTATGTTAAATCAATGAATGTTCATATGTAAACAACTTGATTTATAGCTATTTAGCAGGAAACAATACTTGTGTTGTTAAAACAATGAATGTTCATATGTAAATAGCTTGCTTTATAACTGTTTAGTAGGAAACAATACTTTTTTGTTTAAGCAATGAATGTTATTATGTAAACAAAAATGTCAGAGTATCACAATTATGAGAATGCAATAATAGTATGTGTGAAACTATTAGCATAGACCTGTTCTAATTCTTTATTTTTGACAAAAGAAATGCCAATTTAAAACTATATTTTAAGATTGCAATCTGAATTAATGATTATTTTAAAACATAAGCACATATATATTTGTATGCACATAGACACGTCATCTATGTACATACATGCACTTGTGGCATACCTTCTTTTTTTCTTAGTTCATTTTTAAATGAAAAATGCTTATGATGAAATGTATATAATAGTCATAAGAATGATATGACTGATTGTTGAATTACTCTATTGAATCATAAATATGATTTATGTTTAGAGAGTAAATTAGTAATCTTATTCTGCTTTTGAAGACATGTGTGAAAGAATATTCTATTCTTGAATGGAACAGTGATACCTTAGTTGACTAGAGCACCTTAGGGGGGGGTGCTGCTATAGGGTAGATACATATTATGAGATGTATAGTGGAAAGTTATCTTTTGGGATGGGTTCTGAAATGGAGTACAAAGAGTATAGATTTTCTTTACCATAACCTATTTTTTGTTGTTGTTGCAACACATTTGTTATGCTTGTCTAGGCAATATAGTTCATTATGTATGTATGAACTTTTTGATTTTAGTCTTTGTCACTCCTAGCATAGATCTTGCATTTTCTTTTCTAACTTGTAGATAGAAATCGCATGTTGATGTATGGGCATACACCAGATTCCACCTTGCAAATTTTTCTCTTGCTAAAATTTCCATACAAGGTTGAGCATTCTTCAATTCAGAATAATTTTGGGAAGCGTAGGCTTCATGGTTGGGTGATAAAGCACTTCAACCATGTTCTCATCCACTAGTTGAGGCAAGCATCAAAGAATAACCTTAGTTGTTCACAAGACTATTATAGTCTAAAATTTAACTTGATGTAATATAATCATGTAAGTTTGATGTAAAATGTATAATGTAATGACTTTGTGGCCTTAGGAGCCAAGTCAAACCTGATATTGTAATTTGACTTTTGAAGTGAATATATATGAATCATTGACTCATTTTAAATGGACATGAGTAGCTATGATTGACTTTATCCACTATTTATGTCTTTTTAATTTGGAATATATATCCATGTGTCAAATATAATAATTCTAATTAAGTAATAATTTAGGATGGGTTATTACATTTGGTATCCGAGCTTAGGGTTCAACTCTAGGCCTTTGAGTCTACCATAGTTGACTAGGGGTAGTTGACCCTTGACTCAAATTTCCCAAATTTGGTTGTCTTGGGAATTGAACAAACATAGATTGAATGAAGGAATGGAAAGATCAAAGCTAGGATGAAGGAAAGGGAAAATTGTTACAACCTCACATATGAAGGATGTAAATGAAGGAAATTTCAGGATGAAGGTTCAATCAAAAATTCTTGATGATGAAACTGTAGCTCAGGCTCTTACATGAATCAAGCTAGAGAGAGGCTTGAAGATTGAGGAGAAGCAAACACCTAAGATAAAAATATCCTTCTGCAAACAAATACTAGCCTCTAGGATGTGGACCTAACGCACCCTTGTTGACTAAAGAGGAAAAGGAGAGTCTGCATCTTCAACCATCCTCTTTTGTAAAGTTTGATGTAAATTCAAATGAGCACCTAGAGGAATGTCCTCTTTCTAATGCTAAGAAATCATAATGATGTAACAAGAAGCCTATTGTAAATAAGGGTCTACTAACTCACCTTAAATATAAATAAAATCATATAATATTTTTTTTGGTGTGTTCAATGAAGGACTCTAAAATGTGTGTATTATGCATGAGTTTGTGTCTTCTAGAATGAGGGATGTATGCATATGTAAAAATTATGTGATGTAGAATAAGAACATTAATTCGTAGAACTTAGTGTTGAGATACGATAAACAAGAATGTGTTGCAGGATAAATGTGAGATGAGATGGTTACCACCAGGCAGGATGAGGGTGGTAGTGGTTCTGATAACGGACCTAACAAGAGGTCGGAGCAAATTATAGATCTTTTAAATCGATAAGATTCTTGCATGGATCATATAAAGCAAGAAGTCTAAGTGGCACACGAGTACAAGGGCTACAAGAATGTAAAAGTAAATCAAGGAGATGGTGGTCCAAGGGCAAGTCCACGAGGATGAATTAAGGAAGAGCTTGGGAAAGACCTCAAAAGAGCAGGATTAGTGCGAAAGTTTGATGTGAAGGCTATTGAAGGAGCTAAGGCTTGGATTATAGAGATGGAAAAATACTTTGGGCTCCATAAACTTTTTGAATAGACCAAGGCAGCATGGGATACATATTAGCTCTCAGGTGAAGCAAAGACTTGGTGAGATAATGAAATTTTGAACAAAATCTACAACCTGTTGAGATCACTTGGGAACTCTTCCTCCACGCTTTCAAGAAGAGATAGTTACAACAAATTTTCTTTGAAAAGAAAGTGATAAGAGTTTTAGAACTAAACCCAGGGAAATATGACTGTGATTCAATATTGGGAAAAGTGCACCAACCTATTGAAATATGTGCCTCACTATTAGGAAGATGAAGGGTTCTGTATCTGGAAATTTATTATGGGACTTAAACCTCACATAGGAGCTGAAGTGGTTATCCATGAACCTCAAACCTGAATGAAGTCTTCTGAAAATCCCCCAAACAAGAATAGAAACTACAATAGCTATCCAATCTTCATAGAAACTCAAATTATAAGTTGCGGTATGGGAAGAAGAAATTTCATAAGGCAGACAAGAGCCATCATGTCCATAATCTCAAAAGGGGAAGTGATTCACAGGATAAGGGTGAAGATGGTAATGGTGGAAAGAACAAGAAAGCAAACAAAGGCAAGGGTAAAAATGACCATAAGCAGAAGGGCTTTAGAGAGGACAAGCCAGGAGGTTGCAAAGGGCCTCATGATCGATGTTATACTTTTGGAGGTGATCATTATGCCTCAAAATTTCCTTAGCAATCAAATTTGCGGAAGGAAGGAAGCTATCAACAGATTCAACATCACTAGATCCACACTGAAATGGATCATAGAAATGAAGAGTATTAGGCTTCACCAATTCAGCTGACGGGTAAGCTCTATAGCCAATCTGTCTCTAGCTTAATTGATACTGGAGCTACTAAATGTTTTATAGGTCCTAGAATAATATCCAAGATACCCATTAGACCTAGATAAATAGAAAATTCATGGATAGTCTAACATGGTAATCAAGCAGAGAGGAGGGTAGATAACTATCTCTTTTGTAGTGAGTTATAACTTCCAACCTTTCAAACTTAGGTCAACTTGTATGTGGCACCTTTAGGCTCATATGATGTAATTTTAGGAATAAATTGGGTAATTGAGCATAAGACTATAGTGAATTGTGAGGATAAGGTGGTCAACTATCTGGATGATTATGGAAACCCAGTTGAGGTTTGTGAGATACTAAGACCCTTAGAGCTTAGATAGATTTCTATGATGCAGCTCAAGAAGGCTTGTTGAAAGGGGTGTGCAACTTATGTGGTGGATGTCAATAATCTTGACAACAAGGAACCATATTTAGATGCGTATCCTATTCTCAAGGAATTCCAAGACATATTTCCTAATGAACTTATGGAGTTGCCTTCGAAGTGGGAATTTGATTTATTTTTCTAGGGTAAGTGCACCAAGATGGTTCCCAAAAAGGGGACTTAAGTGGCCACTTTTTTTCTGAAATCAGGAAATACTGACCTTGGACATGAAATTGAGGATAGTTACACTCAAAATTTTGAGATGGAACAAAAGCAAGGATCAAAGTGCTCCAAGTCTACTTTCTAAACTACTAATTTTTTTTTTTAAATGGTTGAGATTAAGGGGTTCAAAAGAGGGACATACACAAATTGGTCATGTTTTTTTCAGAAAAACATAACATAACAACTCTTGTACGACCCTCGTACGGTGAACAGTTTTTTAGTATTTTTAAAATCGCAATAGTCAAAAGTTAGCTAACAGTATGTAGTTGATGCATGATTTTTCTTATAATTTTTTAATGAATATTTGATTTTTTACTAATTTTTGAAGTGGACACTTCCTGAAAAATAGATTTTTGGGAGTGCTACCCCTACAAATTTTGGAAACTAATTGAATTTTTTTTTAATTTGTAGAATGGAGTACAGTTTCTTAAAATGTAATTTATTTGAAAATTCGATGAACGGTTAATTTATAAAAAACCAAACACTTCTTTTTAGAAAAAAAGAGACATAGAAACAAAATAAATTATGGATGAAAGGCTTAACATTGTCAGAAAGTGAAACAAATTACATTGTTGGATAGCTAAGAGAGAACCCAACATTACCCATGTGTTCGATTTTTTCGATATTGAATCACATGCAATCCTAACGGTGAGCACAAACTCGATTATCTGAATTATGTTAGATATTGTAAAAACACGTCTCTAGTTGTTGGGAATGCCCTCTAAGCCTTTGGGTTGGTATTCAAAGGAAAACACCAATCCTAAGGCTCAGAGATTCCTAAAGCAAGATATAACGCGAGCACACTATAATGCGCTCGTGTTATATCTCAGTTTTGACATGTTTTTTGCTTCTGCGAGAAACATGTCAACTAAGACATAACGCGAGCGTGTTATAACGCACTCGCGTTATGCCCTCATTTTTCTTAAATTATAGTCTATTGAATGTATGTTGATATATTTGTATGTGTATGCACCTAAAATTGGTCTGGAGAATCTGATTAATTAAATATAACTTATTTGATTAATTATCCTAAATTCCTCTACTATTAAATAAATAGAAAGATTTATTTATATAGTTCACGTTTAAATTCTTATTTAAATTCTTCTAATTCTACTATTATCTCATCATAATTAAATAAACAAAATTAAATACTTTGTCTTATTTAATTATCGAATTCCTCTATTTTATCTTAATCACGTCATTCAATCTTACTTAATTAAACAAAGGTTAAATATTTTTTTGTTTAATTATCATATACCTTCTATATTTAATTTAATAAACAACTCCTATAGTTTGTTTTATTAAATTATTTATTCCCCTTTTTCTAGTTTAAATAAATAAAAATATTTAAATAAAGGCATAAAAGTAAATTTCCTCTATTCACTCAACTACCAAATTAGACATTATATGTTTATGTCTAAGTTATGTCTAAATTTAATTCAACTGATATTCACGGGAAGCTGTGGAGATAAATTGGAGACAAATTGGAAATCAATCTCTCAATCCTCTTCCATCAAATTCTTCTTATCATCTTGCCTAGTGTTTTCATGGGTAGGAACCATTCCCAAAATCTTCTCAATCTTCTCAATCTTTCACTATTCAATCCTCTAGATTGAATCCAAGCCTCTACTTTATTGCCCATGTGCAAATCTGTTGTCGAGAAATCTATAAATACAACCTCATTCAACAGTAAATGGATCCAGAATATCTCATCTTTGTGCAATCTTACTCTATAGAAATAGTATCATAGCAATAGCATGAATAGCATCATAGCTTTAGAATTTATAATCATGGCTGCATTTAGTTTTATGTAGCTTTCATTTATCCAAATTCATGTCAATTTTAGTAATCATCATATAGGATTAGTTTTCTGCATTTTGACAACATCTTGTTCTCTAGATGGTCATTTTAAACAGTTATAGTGCTTACACGATCAAAGAGCCACATTGATTTGATAAATCTTTGGAGATAGAGAGCAATATGATGCTTTCAAGAGTCTTTTTGTTTCAATTAGATTAGCTTTGATTAATTCTCTTGATATAATGTTTTATTAAGAAGTTTTATTTTACTCATACTTATTTCACACTTAGAATTTGGCGCCCACCATGGGGCATAACCCCATATTTCATGTTTTTTTTCTAAAAAGTGTCGCACAAGTTTCTGGCATGTTTAGTTTAGCATGAGAGAGATATTTTCCGCACTTCCAATGAAAACTATAGTGCTTCCAAGGAAAACTATAGCACTTTCGAGCTCTGTTTCAATGCTTCCACAAAACTATAGCGCTTTTGAGAACTATTTTAGTGCTTCTGAGGAGAAAACTATAGCACTTCCATGATTTGTTTCAATGCATCGACCACCCATTTCCAACACATCTGATATAGTACTTCTGCGAAATTATATGGAATTTCAAAAAAATGTTGTAGCACTTTTGACTATAGTGCATCTAATATAAATTGTAGTGCTTCTATTCTCTGTTTCAATGCTTCTATAACTGCTTATCTGGATCCAATGTGACCATGACCAAAATTTTATTTTGATGCATTTGGACTAAAAAGAATCAATCCTAGGGTAGTCACTTGATTTAAAATTTATCAATCCTAGGATAGAGTTCACACATTTTTCTATATCAGTTAAAATTGACATCATGACTTTTGTGAAGCAAAATCTACACATAGAATAGAAAAAAATGTCTTTTGGGTTTGAAAATTGAACATTGATTACTATGCTTATGTGGTGAATAGGCTTATTCTCTCCCCTTTACTGGGTGATCAAAACACCAGACTCATCCTTTATTTCCATGCAATTTACACTTGTTAAATCCTTTAGAAGGCCTGCCGTAGTGGGAAAAAGTACTCACCCTACGGGAACAACCTAAGTGGGAACAACCAAAGACAAGTTTTCCACCCCACTATAAAATTAAAAGTGAATATGGGGAAACCCACTTTTTTTTGGAGTTGTGAAAAGATAACCATCCCCAAAATCTTTGTTCTAAAGATTGGGAGGTCTCCTGAGGGATTTTATCTATTGCCTCTTTGAACGAAAACCCTATCTAAGAACCATAGTGTAGTATCCAACTGAGTCAATAACCAAACATTGTAATACTCATAGTGCAAGGGGAGGGAAGAATCTTCCCCCAAGACACTCACCATATAATTGCCAAGGATCGTTTACTCAAGGGATGAGAAATCCAACTTTGAGTATGTGCCTGGAAAATACAAAAACACGGGCACCCTCTAGGGGGTGACACTACTGTGTGAGACAACACAATTTTAGGATGTGGGTTGTTGAGTATAACGATGACCTTTTTGACCTTAAGAGTGAGTTTGTCTGATATGTATCTTTGTTAAAACAAACCAGTGGAAATGAATAGGGACCATTCATGGTTCTTGGACATACACTATTTGTTTATATTCTAGGATTTAAAAAAACAACTATTCTACAATTGCTTGTCATGTTCTCAAATCACTTAACTCAGGTAAATATCATCTGGAAAAATATCAAAAAAAGTCCAACAAAATCGCCTAAAAAAATTCATGATTAGAGATTGGAAATCCAAAAATTTTGTCAAGAAATCCATCAAAATCAAGAAACCGAAGAAACCACTTAGTTACCAAAATATTTTGAGAAAAAGACATTTCTTATATCAGAATAGAAAAATATTGCTTCATCATAGAACTTTCATACATAGGTATCACGATTTCGCTAGGGGTTACACTAGTGATTACGCCTTAGAGCCTCTTTATTCGCAAGCCTATTTTCAAAGAAGAGCTCTTACACAATATCATAGTCATAGTCAACCAATACATCAATCCTCCATCCTGCAGCCAATGATAGAATACTCCACTAGGCCAGATCAAGTTTTGCAATAAAGAAACTCAAAATCATTAGGCTTATCGTCCAACATCAGAAAATTACTAGTGGAGATATCTTGTCAAGATCAAAAATCCCGAAAAAAATCTCCCCACAAGAAAAAATAATTAGACAAAATGATTGAAATCCAAAGTAGCGCTTTCAAGGTCTGTTTTAGTGCTTCTGAGGTCTATTTTAGCACTTTTAAATCAAAAGTAGCGCTTACACACTCTGTTTCAATGCTTTTGAACTCTATTTTAGCGCTTCCACAAAATAGCACTTCAATCAACTTTTACAGTGCTTCTAAACTCTGTTTTAGCACTTTTCACAAAATTACACTTCGAAGTACTGCCATAGCGCTTCCACACTATGTTTTAGCGCTTTCATGAGATAGCGCTTTTGCACTCTCTGTTAGCATTTTTGAATCTTGCAAACTATAAAGTGTCAAGCAAATCAAACCAAAATCTTGGTTCTTTAGCTAAGTTTCTTTATTAGGATATTATCATCCTACTATCACAAAACAAGGCATAGTAACCAGATTTTAAACTAGTCTCATCAATAGGATATATCATCCTATTTGACTTTGTTAAAAATTCATTTGACATTTATCAAACATAGAAGATCAAAGTTTGGTAGGAAAAACAAACACTTGTATTCCAATCTTCACCAGGTTACAAAAACATAGACTCTTAGAAGAACTTGAAACATTAGATACCATGGCAGAAGAAAATCCCTGGAATAGCTTAAATCAAAATGACAAGAATGAAATCACAATAGAAGACATACAAAAAGCGCAACAAGACCCAAAATTCCATAAATTTATGGAAAAGATCTTGGTGCAAGACATGGAAAAATATCTCTGAATGCTAGTTGAATCTAGTGGCAAAATTTCCAAAGATTTTGATGTTGATCACTTAAAAGAAACACCTAGAACAAATGAAACTAAAATACCACAAAACAAACCAAATTTAGATCCATTTGTTTCCTTAACAAGTCAAATTCAGAACTTACAACAACAACTACAAGAAATGACAAAGGGAAACATGAAGACGTATGCATTAAAGGTCATTTTTCATTATTCTTTTGACTCAACCGTAGACATGATACCTTTCCCTAGACACTGCGAGTTCCCAAGATATGACAAATACAATGGTAAGACAGATCTGATTGACCATATAAGGGAGTTCAAGACCATGAGCTTAGAATTTGTGTAATAAGAAACGTACCTAATGAGGTTATTACCAAGGAGCTTAGGAGGGCAATATATGGAATGGTTTTCCAAACTAAAATGTGGAATAAAAACTTTTGAAGAGCTCATCAGTAGGTTCATATCACAATATTCTTTTAACATCCAACATGACATCAAAATAAAGGATCTCTATAACATAAAGCAAAAAAAAGGTGAGACATTCCTATCCTTTTTACAACGATGGGAAGACTATTTGCTAGGTATCCTCGCTCCATACCTGAGGAAGAAAAAATGGAGTTATTCATAGACAATTTGATGGATGAGATGAGCTATACGCTCGAATTACAATGCCCTCCAACATTTGAAAAGGTGATTGAAAATAGCCTTAAAATTGAAGAAGATTTAGTCAAACGAGGGGTGATCAAACAACACCAACTCCTCAAATCAATACACTAATAGTGACAAACCTAAGTTCTGGTAAAAGAACAAAAACACTGGGATCAACAAAACCAAAAATGATTTACAAAATGTGAATCTAGTTTTCAACTTGACAACATCTACTACAAAGACAAACCAAAACAATGATCAAAACATCAAGTCAAACGTCAATCAAAACAATGAAGACTCAAAACCACAAACATATCAAAAATCATCAAACCAACATAGATTCACACCATTAGGCCAAAAATTGGAATCAACAATGAGGGAACTTGTTGCAAGTGGTCTTATCACTACATGAGAAGCACGATTCTGAGATCCAAAATCCAAACCACCATGGTGGAATGATGTAGATTATTATAATTTCCACAACAATAAGGGACACAAGACAAATGATTGCATGGAATTAAAACATATAGTTCAAGATCTGATTGAAAACAACAAGGTATATGTAGAGGGGCATCAAAACAACAATGATCATACAAATTTTAAAGACCCTTTACCAAATTACAACAAGGGAGCATCATCTTCTACAAACAGTAAGGGTGAAAATGTCAATCAAGTTTACGATAGCACGATCTTTTATTTTTCCGAAGTAGAAAGTGGTACTATCACAGGTAATCACATGGAGAACAAAAAAACTAGGGACATTATACCAGTAGGTCTAATCCCGAGCATACAAATATCTGACAATCAGATAAATGTTTTAAAAATCAGAGAAAAATAAGACTATCAACTAGTTAATGTAATGACAAGGGGGAAATCCAAGGTAATTTTAAAGGGAGTTGCTCCTAAAAACACAACTCCACCTCCAAGTCAATACAACATTGTCGACCAACTTCAGAAAATACCACCACAAATATCAATACTTGAACTCCTTAAACTATCACCATAACATAAGGAAGTTTTAGAACAAGCACTTGTTGCCACCACAGTACCCAACAACCTAGATTTTTGTCAATTCCAAGCTATGGTGAGACATTTGACCATGCCACATTGTCTATCATTCTCTAAATAGGATGATGTGTCCCTTAATCATCCACATAATAATGCCCTCCATATTGAAGTATTGATCCACAAGCATCATGTTAAAAGAGTCCTAATAGATGGGGGAACTGGTTTGAACATTTGTACTTAAAATTTAATCTATTCACTAGGGTATTCAGATAATGCTCTTGATGCCCAAAGAAAAATGACAATAAAATTTTTTGATGAGGAAGAGAGATCTTCTAAAGGACTGATTGTGTTGCCCATTCAAGTGGGACCAATGATGAAAAATATAGCATGTCAGGTACTAGAAAAAGAGTTAACCTACAATATACTCTTAGGACGTTTATGGATTCACGAAATGCAGCCAGTACCTTCAAACTATCACCAATGTTTAAAATTTCCATTAAATGGATAGGAGATGACTATATCAGTAGATTATAACAATCCTCAACATTGTGACACACTCAGAATATCTCAAGACACCTTTGTACCTCACAATAGGGAAGCATGCATTTCAAACTCATCAAATGAAGAAAAACATCCAAATATTACATCCAAGTGGGTTGAATAAAAGGATAAATCAAAAGATACAAGTGTTGTTGAAACTACATTAATAGACAATAAGGATCCCCAAAATTCTCTATCATAGAAATTCCAAGAAAATATCCAACTAACAGAAAAGGGTATGGGACAATATTGTATTGATCAAGCTCTTAATCTTTCACAATTGATGCCATCTCCAAAATCATATGGACAACCATCAATGATTAAATGACAACCATTACAACCTGCCACAATTCTAGAGGAAATATTTGTGAAAGCCAGTACTATAGAGGATGAATTAGAAGACAAAGCTATCCTTAATTGGCTGTATAAAGATGAAACATCGACATCAACAAACATCAACATCAAGATAGATAGGTATGGCAAAGGAAAGGCTACTTTAGAAAAAATGGGTTATGAAGGATAGGGACCTATTGGAAAAAGGAAAGAAGGCATCATAGAACCTATTCAACCTCTTACTCTTCATTCAAAAGATAAGATAGGACTGGGATACTCAGAAGAAGAAAAACAAGAAATGACAAAGAAGGCAGTTGAAAAAATCCTTCAGGTAAGAGATAGCTCTGAAACAAATTCTCATGAATATGAATGGGATCTATATTCTGATATATCTTACACAAAAGTCCAAATTGATGTCATAAAACAATGTGCACCTACACGTGAGGAGGGATAGAGCTCCGGGACTAGACCACTTGAATTAGAATCACAACATATCGATGACTCAAGTGAGGATGAACAGACATGGAGTGAACTAGATAATCTTGAGGAAGGTACCATCGTTGATCTCGATATCCCTAATAAAAAATCTGACAACATAACTATTTCAACCCTTTCCTCCATTGATCCAAGTCAATCTGATGACATCCTACCCTTAGTCCATCCCCAACTTATCGACTGGGAACCCATTGAACCTATAAATGTACCCATATTTGCAGACGATGATGCTATCATAAATTTCCTTTGTTGTGACGAACCTAATACAAGTTCTATCCATAACTCTCATAACAACACGATTCGACAGGAGGGTGTCAAATCTTCCAGTTTCAAAAGTAAAAATAGGAATAATGGATCTAATGGTGAAAACCATTCCTATGGCAGCATTAGATCTTGAAAAAGGAAAAATAAAGAACGCATCGGATGGTGAAAACCTCTCTGAGGCACTGAAAGATGGGAGATTTGACACCCTTACAAACCATTATCATGAAAATTCATCAATTCTGGTGGAGCCTACATAGTCTGTAAACATTGGAACAAAAGAAAGAGAAAAGATTTTACATCTAGCATAATCTATGATAGAACAAGAAAGACGTGAATTTATCAAATTCTTTGAAGAAAGAAGCATTAAATTTTCTTGGTCATACTCTGATATGTTGGGTTTGGACCCAAATATTTTAATGCATCATTTTTCTTTACCTACTGGGATCAAACCTATAAAAAAAAAATTGATAAAGATGCATCCACACATTGCACTAATGGTAAAGGATGAGTTAAAGAAATTATTGGATGTCGGATTCATTAAGTCTATTGATTATTCCAAATGGATATCAAATATTGTACCTATATCAAAGTCGGATAATAGTATCAGGATATGTACAGATTTCAAGGATCTAAATAAGGCATGCCCCAAGGATGATTTCCCTTTGCCTAATATAGACACCATCGTAGACTTAACAGCAGGGCATGCCATGTTGTCAATAATGGATGGTTTCTCCGGATACAATCAAATCAAGATAGCATTAGAAGATCAAGAGAAAAATGCATTCACATGTCCATGGGGAACCTTTTGCTGGAATGCCATGCCCTTTGGGTTGAAAAATATAGGGGCAACCTATCAAAGAGCAATGACCACTATCTTCCATGATATGATGCATACCTTTATGGAGGACTACGTGGATGATATTCTAGCTAAATCTTATTCTAGAGAAGGACATCTAGATATCCTAGGAAACATTTTCACAAGGCTAGAAAAGTTCAATGTCAGACTAAACCCTAAGAAATGTGTCTTCGGGGTTACATCATCAAAACTCTTAGGATACATAGTCTCAAAAAAAGGTATTGAAGTAGATCTAGCAAAGGTAACGACAATAATGGAAATGACACCACCCAGAAACATCAGTCAACTAATGTCACTACAGGGAAGGTTACAATCAATCAGGAGATTTATCTCCTAGTTGGCAAACAAAAGTCACCCATTTAATCATCTATTACATAAGAATGTTTTGTTCAAATAGGATCAAGGGTTTGAAACAACTTTCAACCAAATAAAGCAATATCCGATGTCACCACCTATTCTCATTCCACCTACAAAAGGAAGACCTTTAATACTATACATTGCAACTATAGATATTTCTTTAGGAGCACTATTGGCACAAGAAGATTATGAAGGAAGGAAACAAGCCATTTACTACATCAGCAGAACTTTGAATGGCTATGAAATAAATTATACCTTCATTGAGAAATCTTGTTCGGTGGTGGTATTTTATATCCAGCAGTTGCGGAATTACATGTTGATTCACACAATCAGGCTCATAGAAAAAATCGATCCATTAAAATATTTACTTAGTAAGGCTGCTTTAATAGGTAGACTGGCCAAATGGGTCATGCTTTTAAGTGAGTTTGATATTCAGTATGTGGAAAGAAGAGCCATCAAAGGTCAAGTGATTTCCAAACAATTAGTCAAATCCCCTTTAATAGATGATCGGCCTATGACAATGGAGTTTCCTGATGCAGACATTCTGATAGTAACACCACAACAATGGATACTTTTATTTGATGGATCATATACACAAAGAGGATTTCGTGCAGGAATTTTGTTCATTACACCCCAAGGACACACTATCCCAGAATATTATAGACTAATGTTTCAATGTACCAATAATGTGGTAGAGTATGAGGCATTAATAATTGGAGTCAAAGTGGCAATTGAATGGAAAATCATAGAGTTACAAGTATATGGGGATTCTCAACTAGTCATTTATCAAGTAAATAGTGAGTATCAGATGAAAGATGAGAAGTTGATGCCATATAAGAAGTTGATAGATGATCTCAAACAATACTTTGTCAATATCAAATTTGAGCAAATTATAAGGGAAAAAAACAAAGCAGCGGATGCTACGACGACAATTGATTCTATTTTACAATTACCGAAGAAATGTGGTCATTATGAGTTTATGGTAGAACAAGTATCTAATCCTTCTTATAAAATTGTGGAAACCCAAACCATATACTATTTAGATAATGTTGAATCCTCCAACTATTAAAAAACCTATGCTTACCTAAAAGACAACATCCTCCCCCTAATCTTTCCAGAAACCAAAAATGGAACTTCATCCGCCAATCTGCCCGACATACTTTATCATCGAGGTCTAGATGGTACTGTTCTCTGATGTTTAGAACATAATGAATCTGAGACAACCTTACATGAGGTTCATGAAGGTATTTGTGGAACTCATTCAAGTGGTATAACTCTAGCAAATAAACTCCTTCGTATAGGGTATTACTGGCCAAGTATGGAGAAGGAGTCTTATCAGTTTGTCAAGAAGTGTCAAAAGTGTCAGATTCATAGTAATCCAATCCACACACTAGCTCATGAATTACATCCATTCACATCAACATGGCCCTTTTTTCAATGGGGAATGGACTTGGTAGGAAAGATAAATCTATCTTCGTCCAATGAGCACAAGTTCATAATTATAGTGACATAATACTTTACAAAATGGATAGAAGTAGTTCCTCTCATAACTATCACTGGAAAATAGATCTCGTCATTCATATTGAACTACATAATATGCCAGTGTGACATACCTTAGTCTATTATCACTAATAATGGATGACCATTTATAAATCAGGATGCCCAAGAATTGTGTGAAAAAATTCATATCCAACATCGTTTCTCAACACTATATTATCCTCAAGGAAATGGCCAAGCAAAGGCCTCTAACAAGACAATTCTGAAAATACTCAAGAAAACGGTTAACGATGTTAGACATGATTGGCATGTTTAGCTTAATCTTTCACCATGGGCTTACAGAACCAACATCGGAACACCAACGGGAGCCACACCATAGGCCTTGGTATATGGATCAGAGGCCATACTACCCATTGATGTAGAGATTCCATCACTCTTTGTATCACTAAAAGGAATCATTTTAGATGAGGACTATAGTGTATCTAGGCTTCAAGACCTGGAACTGTTGGATGAGCATCTTCAACAATTTTTCAATCATCTAATGACATACCAAAAAATTATGTCAAGGAGCTACAATCATAGGGTAAAACCTAGAGTCTTTCAATTTGGCGATCTAGTCCTAAAAGAGAACCCTAGAAATCAGTAGGACAAAGAAAAGAAAGGGAAGTTTGAACCTAACTGACTAGGTCCCTTTGTCATCATATCAGTGTATGGATTAGGCGCTTATCAGCTATCAACACCTAAAGGAGATTTTTTTGATGAACCTCTCAACAATATCCATCTTAGAAGATACTACACCTGAATCAGCTAGTGCATGTTTCAAACTTCTAAAAAATGGTTTCCTTGATGAAAACCTAGAAAATAGGTGTCTTGGTAACAAAAAAAATCAAAATAAAAATATATCATAAAAATATGAAAAATTGCAATAAAAACATCGTGAAAACTTGGAAACAGGTGCTAGTTGTGATTTAACTAGCTTTTACCATCTATTGGGGTACATATCATGGTCATTACTTTCACCATCACTTTGCATCCATTATCATATCAATGCAAATAGTCATGTCTCACCCTAGCTTGAGGAAAACATCTACACATCATTAGGGACAATAAATAAAAATGATCTTAGAAAAATGCAACAAAAACAATGATTGAAACGCAACCCAACATAGAACATCAATCACCATCACAATCACTTCGAACATCCATATCATATAAAATCCCGAAAACAAGTCAAAAATTCAGTCTCAAAAAGTCAAGCCAAAAACATGAGTCTGTGTCAGTCAAACTATGTGGTCTCTCCATGTATAATGTAGGCAAGGATACTATTTGATTAGCCCATAAGGCCCCTAGGATAGGTTAGTAGGTTAGGTTTGGTCTAGAATCTCAGAAAATCACAAAAAAAATAAAAAATCACAAAATCATGATGGATGATCTAATCTGAATAATGATTGAAACACTTTAAGTAAAGGTTGGATATGTTGTATTTTCAGTTATTTATCATTTCTTTGGAGCAACTCAATGATGAATTGAACTAGAGAAGCTAGGAAGAAGAATGGTATTTTCATTTGTCTGCTATTTGGGGATTAATTATTTAATGTGTGAATTGACGTGGGACGTGCTCTACAAATGTATCACTGATGACATTTAGAATACACACACTAAAATGATTGATCCTTGTCTGTTTACGCAATAAATGCTCAAGTCATCTCAGTTTACTTATACCTCGATGCTTGTGTTCACTTGCGATATCAAAAATCATGGAAGTCGTACTCAGGTCATCATGTTCCAAATTATACCATTAATGCTTGTACTCACTTTCAATAGTTTTAAAGCTCTATAATGATACAAAGAATAAAAGTACCATTAAAATTCCAATAGTTTGCATAGATTTTTGCATGATAAAATTATATTACATTCATAAATGATTTCTACATCTGTAGAGTGTTTGTTATAAAAAAGATTCAAATTGATGATTATCTTTTCTATTAATAAGATTGAGTATACTTGACATAAAACAAAAACATCATCGTAACCATGTAGTTGCATCAACATTTTGCACATTAGAAGGAATTTTCTATTCATCATTATACATTTTAAATCAAATCATGTTGCATTCATATTTCTCTATATCATATAAAATTTTCTAAGAGAAAATTTTAAAACTAAATCATATCATTGCATTTTTCATCCATCCACCAATTATTTCTCCCATATCAAGTAATCACATTATCCATTCACATTTTACTATCAATACATTACTACCATACATTAAAATACATCATACATCCATTCATCATTTTATTATTACATCATATTATTGCATTTCCATCAATTCATTATTTATATCATACATCATCTATTTTAACATTTATATCAACATAGGAACATGCATCCCATTAGCATCACATCATTACATCCACATTCATGTATAAAGACAATCATCATATAAAAAGAAAATAATCATGCTTCCATACATCGACAACATACATCCATACATCATTCATTAAATAGACCATCATAAACCATAGCAAATCACATGATCATCTAGAATCATAATTAGAATCATCACATGGCATATAGAACATTGAAATTAAATGCATCCATCATAGAATTATAATAGAACCATCATAGATCAATAAAAATCGGTTGCATATCATATAAATCATATAAATTATCAATGTCAAGTATACAATGAAGTCTGAAATAAAACAGATATATCATCAAAACTTCCTGAATCAAAGTATACATCATGTCTCAAAAGTATATCACAGAATCATATAGGTTCAACTACAATATACTACTTCCAGACAGTGTAGGCATCTTAGACCAGTACCTCCCCCACTAGAAGCACCAGGATCTCTCAGATCTCTCAGATCTCTTTGTGGATGCTACATCACACCCTCGCTAACCGTCCTTGTATGTGTCCTGCCAGATCTGGATGGTGCATAAATAACTCTCCACTCAGAAGAAATGACATCGTGGTAATGGCCTCTGTAAAAATCTACCTCTCAGCCAACATTGAGAACCTCCCTCACATAATCACCAATGGTGGTACCACTGGCTATCCATTGTAAGGTCTCAGTAGTCCCCTGTGCTCGCTCTGCAATCAACCTGGCACTGTCCCTCTCCGCTATCAGTGTGGCAATCTATGTCTATGTAGCTGCCGACTATCCCTGTACTTGAGCTAAGGCCTTTGCATGAGCCTATGCCTGGGTTTGTAACTGCATCTGTGTCTATGAAAGTAAACCCTATGCCTAAACAAACTGCCCCTGTAGAGTCTATATCTACACTTGTAAGCTAGAAATTTGTGTCTGATGATCTGTAGAAGAAATCTCCACTACTCATCTCTTACGAGGCCTACTAGTGGATGGACCTGTGCTGTTGGCCACAACCCCTTTGCCACCATCATCACCATCATCTCCATCATCACTATTTCTCTCATCACTACTACTCGCCTCACTATCATCCCCACTATCCTCCTTCACACTGATATCCTCTTCCACCTCAACAACTACAGTCGGATCCTCCACAACATCCTCCTTTGTGGATAGTGGCATTGGCTCATTAGGAATGGTAATCCAAGGGCATGGATGCAATGCAAGATACTATGCATACTCCATAGTCATTGGTGCCTCTAAAATATCATGATGCATATCCCAAGTTGAAGGTTGTAGAGCATGGTATCCCTCTACTGTGGTATCATACAATATAGATGGCCCCCAATTTGTTGTATCACTCTGACGTCAGGCATAATGTGCAATGCCCTTGGGCATGCACTAAACAATCCCATATTGTCTATAGACCATTCATTGTAAGAATCTCTCCAATACAAAGAGGGTCCTCCAAATCAAGTACATGGAATCACACAAATAACCATGAACTACATCATCCTCCTCCCAATGCTCACAATCCAAATATGGGCACCATATGACATCCTCTAAATCATCCAGTATGTGCCTCTAGTTCTTCAACTTACCATCCTAGATTGGGTAATTTGACCTCTATATCAAAAAACATAAGGCCTGGTAGCAGGTCTATCTCATACTGGCAGTTGTTGCATGATAGCAATATGCTCCCATGCCTAAACTTGAAGAAAAGTGACTCCTGCTGACATGCTACGCCCTCTCAAATATACAACGTAATGTAAATCATGATATAGATGTGCCAACATGCACATCCCCTAAGCATAACTGGTCCCATGCATGACCATGCTCTCAAGTACACTACCCCAACCAATAGAGAATCCCTTTGACCTATGATCAGGACAAAGGAAACCTCCAATAAATCCAGCAAGCACTACCAGTAAAGTAGCATAAGCATCAGCCATCGTACGCCACCAAATCCACAATCTTGCAATGTGATCATCCTAAAAAACTCTACGAAGAGCATTGATCCCACCAGCCTCCTTTGAATCATATGCTACAATCTCCCTAGCAAACGATATCCACAAAATCCACCATATGTCATCTGGAGTGACTATCATCTCGCCAGTAGGTAGGTGGAAGGTATTGTGGTCACTATGCCACCGCTCGGCTAATGATGTAAGGAGACCCCAATTAATCCTAATCTAGGGCTTGTCAAGAAGAGAAGAAAGAACACATTGAATAATAATTTTTCTCATCTAGTGTCAATTGTGGAATCAATTCAAAGGTCCATGGAAAACACTCTTGAATCTAGAGGTTACCCAGATGCTCCTATCATCATGAAATGTTTTAAATTAGTACACTATGTCAAATATCACATGTCATTATCCTGTCAAATCTAATCAAACCTCATTTATCATGAGGTCATCATTATCAATCTAAATTGTACTTCACCTACATGAGGTCAATTTATTTAAAATCAACCTCGCCTATCATGAGGTTCATCAAAATTGATTTTATTCCTCACTTATCATGAGGATAATCAAAATCTATAAATCATCTGAATCATTCGTAATGAGGTTAAAAATCATCAAGGTTATTAGATCATCAAATCATATCAAACCAAAGGATTAACACGATCAGACTAAACAAAATCAAGCTTTAAATTTGATAAATTTTGCAAATCTAACTTAGATATGCTAGAATAGTTTATCAAAGCGCTAAAACATCATAAGCGCTATTTCAAAAATTCAAAATGCCAAAACAGCAGTCTGAAGTGTTAAAATCCTTGAAGTGCTAAAATAATCATTTGAAGCGCTAATCTAATCGACCATTGCACTAATTTAAATACTTGAAGCGCTAAAAAATCCTACCAAAGCGCTAATGTTTTCACAGCGCTAAACTATCTTGCTAAAGCGCTACAATAAGCGCTAATTTGTGGAAGTGCTAAAATAGATCCTAGGAGCGCTACACCAGAGTACGAAGCGCTATACCGCGTACTTGAAGTGCTAAAACTATAAAACTTTTAAAATATGAAAAAATGCAAGAAAAATGAAATTGCATGAAATACGAGGAGGATTATGGGTATGTACTAGAGATCCATAAGTGGTGACGCACTGGTGATGTCGCACATGCTCAAACTGGTGGTTGTTGTAAGGAATCGACATCCTGCTCCAAGTGGCTCAAATATGTCTCACAAAGATTTCAAAAGTCAAATGCACAAATGAGTATGAAAATGACCTTTTGACCTTTTTATTAGTTTCTTCAAGGTAGAATTTTGTGGGATTTTTAATATTTTAATTAATTTTATTGGGAGATTAATCGAAATTCATCCAAGGGGAAAAATTTCTTCATCATTATCGGAGATAAATTATTTTACCACCAAAACTTCATCAAATCATCGAAAAATAAAAAATAAAATAAAAAAATTGATAAATTCTGAAAAATAAAATAAAATTGAAAAAAATCATAAATTTATCTCTTGAGAGGGCATATTATCATCAATCACCTAAAAATCAATGTCTTGGGCATGTCTGGGGCATACTAAAAATTTTTCATCGATACTAGCAACAATAGCAAAATTTCCTTTGAAGCAATGTGTAAACACATCACTTCAAAGAGGGGAAAAATGTGTACACCTAAAATTATTCTGGAGAATTTGATTAATTAAATATAACTTATTTGATAAATTATCCTAAATTCCTCTACTATTTAATAAATAGAAATATTTATATAGTTCACATTTAAATTCTTATTTAAATTCTTCTAATTCTACTATTATCTCATCGTAATTAAATAAACAAAATTAAATACTTTGTCTTATTTAATTATCAAGTTCCTCTATTTTATCTTAATCACATCATTCAATCTTAATTAATTAAACAAAGGTTAAATACTTTATTGTTTAATTATCATATCCCTTCTATATTTAATTTAATAAACAAATCCTATAGTTTGTTTTATTATATTATTTATTCCCCTTTTGCTAATTTAAATAAATAAAAATATTTAAATAAAGGCATAAAAGCAAATTTCCTCTATTCACTCAACTACCAAATCAAAAATTATATGTTTATGTCTAATTTATGTCTAAATTTAATTCAACTGGTATTCACGGGAAGCTGCAGAGACAAATTAGAAATCAATCTCTCAATCCTCTTCCATCAAATTCTTCCTATCATCTTTCCTTGTGTTTTCATGGGTAGGAACCATTCCCAAAATCTTCTCAATCTTCTCAATCTTTCACCATTCAATCCTCTAGATTGAATCCAAGCCTCTACTTTGCTACTCCTTTGCAAATCTTCTACCGGGAATTCTATAAATACAATCTCATTCGATAATAAATGGATGCATAATATCTCATCTTTGTGCAATCTTACTCTGTAGTTCAATAGAATCATAGCTTTAGAATTTACAATAATGGCTACATTTAGTTTGTTGTAGCTTTCATTTATCCAAATTCATGTCAAGTTTAGTAATCATCATATAGGATTAGTTTCTTGCATTTTGACAACATCCCATTCTCTAGATGGTCATTTTAAACAGTCATAGTGCTTACACGATTTGAGAGCCATAGTGATTTGATAAATCTTTGGAGATAGAGAGCAATATGACACTTTCAAGAGTCTTTTTGTTTCAATTGTATTAACTTTGATTAATTCTCTTGATATAATGTTGTATTAATATGTGTTATTTTACTCATACTTATTTCACACTTATAGTTTGTATGTACATGTATGCATGTTTGTATGTATGTATGTATGCATGTATGTATCAATGCATGTATATTGTATATATGCCTATATGTATGTAAGATTATATCTACACATGTATGTATGTATGCTTGTATGGATGTAGGATTGTATGTACATATGTATTATGGTTGTATGTATGTAAATATGTATGTATTTTCATATGTCTTTAGAGGGAGGGAGAATTTAGAGAGAGAGACAGAGAGTCTAGAGAGAAGGAGAGGGGGTGGAAGTGAGATTTTAAGAGAGAGGGAGTGGGAGATAAGGGGTTGGAGTGAGAGGGACTTAGCTAGGTAGGGTGGGATGGATAGAGGGAGGGAGATAGAGAATTGAGAGAGAGGGAGAGATAGAGACAGAGGGGAGAGAGAGATACAAAGAGAAAGAGAGAGTTATGTAGGTAGGGTGTCAAAGGGAGAGACTTGAGAGTATGAGGGGCTAAGAGGGAGAGACTTGAGAGTGTGAGGGGCTGAGAGGGAGAGACTTGAGAGATAGGTAGTGAGAGGGAGTGCGAGAGAGAGGGAGTGTGAGTGATAGACATGAGAGAGGGAGAGGGTGTGGGAGGGAGTGACCTTATAAAGGTAGAGAAAGAGGGGGGTGGAGTGAGAGGGACTTATCTAGGTAGGGTGGGAGGGATAGATGGAGAGAGGGGAGAGACAAAGAGAGAGTTACCTAGGTAGGTTGCCAAAGGGAGAGACCAAAGAGAGGGGGGTTGGGAGGGAGATACATGAGAGAGGGGGAGAGAGAGGGAGTGGGAGAGAGTTGGAGGGACATAGAGAGAGATGGATAGAAGGAGAGAGAGAGGGTGGTAGGGATTTATTGAATGAGAGGTATGTAGAAAGAGGGAGAGGGTATATAGAGATAATTAGAGAGGGTAGGAGGGAGGGACGCAGGGAGAGGTGAGATGTATAGATAGAGATAAAATGATGGGGGTTGAGGGATTAGAGTAGAGGACCTATAGGGTTGATGGTTTCTAGGGTATTAGGGTTTAAGGGCTGAGGGTTGAGGGAATATGGTCGATCGTAGAGGGTATTGGGTTGAGAGTATAGGGTAGAAAATTTAAGGGTTTATGGTTGAAGGATTAGGTTCAGGGTCCAATATAGAGGGTAGAGGGTATAGGGGTTGAGGGTGTAACATAGATTTTCTGGAGAATTGTTGCAAAGATTAAGATGATCAAATCTAATAAATAATCTAAATCAAACAATAAAGAACGAATAAAAATGAACCTAAAACAATAAACAAATAACTGAAAAGATCTCACCTAATATGCATCCACTCCTTCAAATTATCTTAATTGTCCTTCTCCATTTTGTTGTATCAGTATTCTTGCCCTCAGATTTTTTGTGTTGATGCAAGCATAACCTTGTTGAATGTCTAAGAAAAATATCAAAGATTAAGTTTCTTCTCAAAATTATTGATTTCAGGAGGAGGAATAATGATAATGACAGGTCAATTTACAGATTTTGGGTTTTCGAACGATCGGCTCAAATTCAAAAGAGAGATCGACGGATGAGATTGATAAATGTTGTGAACCCCTAAACCTACAATTGCACAAAGAAGCCAAACATTGTTAGTGTTAGTTCAAGAATGCATGCAAACAATGAGGGATTCCCCATAAAAATCCATTTATTCAAACTTAACTAAGAAATGAAGAACACAAGTAAATTTCAAAAGAAACTCTATCTTAATTAAGCTAATAACATGATGATTCCATGGGGGAATTGGTGCCAATGGATTGTTGCAATTGGCCCTTTCCCAATTCCTAAATTCTTGATTGAATGATAGAAATGGTCAAATCTCCAAAGAGATTTGAGCATAACCTTGTTACAAAATCTCAAATATGGTGGATAATTGGATGAAATTGGCAAAATTAGTTCTCAATTGTAGAGAGTAACTTTGCATATGAGTTGTGGATGAAGATTGAGGAGAAGAGTCTCCAATTTATAGATTTCAAAGATTGGAAGAAGAGTAAGTTTGAGCAATGTGGGATCATTCAACATCCAATGGCCAATTGCCACTTGTCAAGATGTGAATGGTTGATGGTTGTGCACATTTTGATCAATGTGCATGATAAATGCCATAAGATTCAAATTTGAATTTGAAAGTTGGCAAGTTTAGAGGGAAGGGAAATGGAGTTAATGTCACTTGGCTCAAGGCTAAGGACATGTAAGAGGCATTAAATGCCTTGTTGGAAGTACCCATTGAATTTGAATTCAAATTAAGGGAATATTCCTTTTTGATGCTTTGTGAGGGAAAATAGATGAATTAATAAATCAAAGTAATTGATTTATTGTGCAACTTGCAAAATCTAGAGGATTTTAGTGAGAGGGATTAACTTAATCAAGGTTTTGATTAATTTAATGAAGAATTAGATGATTTGACCATTTTGATTCAAATAGGTGAATTAATTTAAATCAGAATTGAGGGGAAATGCTTTAATTAAATAAATGATTTGATTTATTTAACTAAGGAGGAATATGTTAGATTAAATCAAATAAGGTTTTAATTTATTTAATTTAATAAGAGGACTTTAGAGAATTTAATCAAATAAAATGATTTATTTAATTAAATAGAGATGTAAGGCCAATTAAATTAAATTGATTAATTTAATTATCGAAAGAGGAAGACTTAATCAAATAAACAATGATTTATTAAATTAAGAGATAGAATATGATGAAGTGCTCAGAGTATGATTTAGGAGGAAATTTGGTTAGTAATCTGGATCAGATGTGCCAGATCGAGAATGTACATTTTCCATGTTTACAAATGTCATGCAATGTGAGTTATGTGTTAGTTAGAACATGAGTTGGGAAAAGTCTACAGGATAGAGATTAAATTAGAATGATAACTTAATCTTGTGTCAAGACTATTCGAAAATAGAAAGAACAAGAGTTCAAGATTAAATAAACAATTTAATTTTTAGTTAAGATTCTTCGAAAATAGAAGAAATAGACTTTGAATGAAAAATAAAAAGTTAGAACTTGAAGAATAAAGAGTTCGAATGCACACATGAATTAATTAATTAAATAAAGATATTTAATTAATAAACACATTCATGCATATGAGTTAGAACTAGTTAAATGACTGGTTGTGACAGAGAGTTCTATCATAGAGACGATCAGATATCGAATCTGGAGATAAATGATGGATTCAAAATAGATCTTGAGTCAAGAGCTGAGTGAATAATTAGATAACTGGATGACAAAATAATGTGACATAAACAATTAATCATGAATTAAATGTTAATTTAATTCAACATTTGAAATTGAAGTGACTTATTTAATTAAATAATGTAATTTATTTAATTGATTGTTGAAAAGGGTTAATTGAATAATTAAATAATAAATATTTAATTATAGTTGAAATATGACAAAGGGGTAATTAAATAATAAATTATTTAATCAAGAAGGAGAATTAATTAGTTAGCGAAATAATTAAATAAATATGATTTATTTAATTAATCAAGTTGAATAAAGGTCGTTATGAATTAATAAAAAAGGTTATTTAATTAATAGAGGAAATATGTGTTTGAAAGGTAATTAAATAATAAACATTATCTAATCATGACCATGGACATTAGAAAATTATGTCGAAAGTGTTACTCGTAGGCCTAGACCAATTTTCGGTGTCTACAGTTTGCCACTCTTTGATACAATTTCGTTTTGGCATTGTGTCAAAGAAAATCGTTAGAAAAGATATGCCCTAGTGAAAGGGAGAATGACGAGGAGGTGGTGGTATGCCCCCTCGAGAGGATAGGTGGGTTTGAAGAACATGAGTGTGCTCTCAAAATGGATAGGTAATGGTGGTGAAGATATTGAAAAGAAGAAATGTTAGCACGGATAATTCAAAATGTTAGTACAAAACAAAGAAGGTTGTTTGAATGAATATGATCTTCGATATTTTTCCATATATACTAAGATTTGCATTTTATCATCATTGGGCAGGACTAGCACAAATGGATAGTACACACCATCATATGAGATAGACCATAGTTTAGAAAGTCATCCATCTGCAAAAAATAGATAGTCGTAGACAAGGAGTGTCCTAACTCATACTAAGGACAAAATTGCCCTAGTCATTTTGTCTTGACAAACCATAGACAACAAAAAAATAAAAGACGGGTCATGAGATGTCATTGCTCCTCCCAGAATCAATAATTTTGAGAAGAACCTTAATCTTTGATATTTTGCTTAGACATTCAACAAGGTTATGCTTGCATCAACACAAAAAATCTGAGGGCAAGAATACTGATACAACAAAATGGAGGACAATCGAGATAATTCGAAGGAGTGGATGCATATTCGGTGAGATATTTTCAGTTATTTGTTTATTGTTTTATGTTTAGTTTTATTCATTCTTTATTGTTTGATTTAGATTATTTGTTATATTTGATCATCTTAATTTGTGCAACAATTCTCCATAAAATCTTATGTTACTTTTGGTGAACCCGACGTGAATCACGCTTCAAATTCGCACAATACTTTTCATTTTCCATTTTTTATTTTGTTGGTTATCGTACAACACACCGCATCCACTCAAATAAATGACGTATCCATATTTGCAAGCTGCATCTGACATTCTGCATCGTATCCGAGACATTCTACACCGCATCTACCTGTCAACATTGAAACGCATCGACCTGTCAACATCATAACACATCTGTGGCTCGAAAATATGCATCTTCCTAATAATAGATTTTTCACTTTTTTATTAACTTTCGTATGGCCGTGTTTTCATTTTTTGTTTTTTGTGTTATTTATTTTTTTCTCTAATGTTTGTTTACAACTGTGTTTAGAGGAGTAACTTAGTTTTTGCAGGATGAAGCATAGAAGACCAAATAAAAAACAAAAAACATATTTTCTACAGGACGAAAGCCGAAGACACAAAGGGAACTACTGATCAATTTGTATGCAGGACCTAATGAAGACTTTGTTTTATAGTTAATTTTATTTGGAAATATTTTTGTTTGGTAGTTTAGAAAATTGTCATTTGGGTTTAAAAAGAACGTGTGTTTTTCGTGCCTGAAGTTGCTTAGATAGAACCCCGATTCAGTATATCAAAGTATCCTCTCCCCTTGCGCATTTATGTGATCCTGGGTGTAAGAGAAATGATTACTGACTCTAGAACTTGGGCCTATCTTGGTGGGAAAAATTACTCACCCCAAGATGACTCACAACCAGCGAAGCACTTATTGTCGGTGACTCCCAATCGGTATACAAATTTTAATACTTGAGGAAAGCTCAGTATTACGAGGATCTCAACAGACCATCACTTGACTCCCCAGTACCCTTGTGGTATGTAAAAACCTGCAGAGCCTAACCTCTGTAGAACTAGGATGATATTGCCTCTTGCATGGCTCTTGTGAATGGGTGCCCAAATTAAAATGCCAAATTGTTGTAGCTTTCCAAAATCCTTTCTATTTGTCGGTGCAGCAAGTTCGGACCTGTGAATTCGTCTTACATATTTATGGTTCATGTGTGGAGATGATATGTATGCCATGGGAGTTTCATGAGTAAAGTAGGTTTCCTACCCCGTATAAGTGAGTGTCGTGGAGGGGAGCCGGTGGGGTCAAGCTACTAGTCATTCGCCTTGAATATGCGTAGCTAGATTTATCCAAGTAAGAACTCAACAAGTATTGTCCAACATAGCCTAGGTTGTAAATGTTCTCTGATTTTAACAGATCCATCACTACAAATTGAAAACACATTATTTTATGTTCTTTTTTTTGCTATATTCGTCAAACAACTTGATCATCAAACGAAGTTAGTCGAAACTAAATCAACAAAAAAACCGCAACTGTCAACAAGAGTCGTAGTTTTCATTTTTAGAACTGCATCTATCTAAGAGAGTCGCAACTATCAATTTAATCACTGCAAGTGTCTGTTAGCAAATTCCAATATTACAGTGTTTAGATACTGCACGATAACTGTCAAATCCTGATTCGCATGTGTATTTTTGGGCCGCATCTATCAAACAGAAAATCGCAAGTGTTTGTCAACAGTTTTAAAGTTACAAAGTCCATATTCTGAGTTGCAACTATTACTGTGAGTCGCATCTATCAAAAAATAAATTGTATATGTCACAAGTCAAAATTGTCAGTCAACATTCAAAACCTATTTTTAGTCAAATCACCACATCTACAATATAAAATACATCTGTCAAAAATAGAACCGCATTTGACTATCAATAGAAAATTGAGAAAATTATAAAATCGAGTCTGAAAGAATAACTGTCATTTTCGCTTCTATTTCTTAAGATCAACCTTGGACAGAAACTAAAAGCAAAAAATGCTCAAAACCCTGCATTATTATGTGTCATATACGTCCTAGTCATAGTCATCCTAAGTTGCATACATCTAGACACTTCCTAGGAAATTGCATATAGAAGAATAGAATAACTTTCCTCGTCATTGGATAAGTTCATGCTCTGATTTGTCACAATCATTGAACCTAGTCACTATTATCCTATTTGTGAATCTTTCTAGCTCAACGGTCTAGCTTGGGAAATTCACCCTGTCAATTGTCTTTGTCCTATAATCAGGTTCCTTGGTCCACTCAAATCATTTCATGCATTAATTCCATAGGTGGTAGGTTATACCCAGATTTGAATCATTTACCATCATAGTCTACTCGATATTTTACATAATTTATGTCCTACCATACGTCATCTTAGTATACGTCATTTTAGAAATATTTAGCAACATCCTTTATTTTAAAAAATCCAAAAAACATAGAAATAGGACATATCAGTTTTTAGACATAGTTTGCATTACCCCATTTTGAGCAACTTTTCATGGTTGAAACAAGGTCTAAAAATAAACAAAAAGCATTGTTGGACCCTAATGAATTTGTCAATCCTTTCAGAAATCAACCATTAGGAAAAGAAAGACCACACAGACCTTTGCTTGAAAAATACGTCACTAGAGACACACATGGACAAATTCATGTTGAAGACATAGACGTCGCCTTACAAGATCCTGAATTTTTATCCTTTATGGATGAGTGTTTGGCAAATGATCCCCAACGATATCTACCAAAGTTTCTAGTAGAAGGTGCCACACTACCACCAGGATTTTATATTCATACTTGGAAAACATTGTCTACTCAACCAACAAAAACTGTGATGTCAAGTGTTTCTATTCCCCAAATTACCGCAACAATACCAACTAGCATACCTACTCAAACATTGTCAATTGTAAGCACAATCCCTTTCAACGTAACACAAGGTTTACAATTTACTGTGGGAGCATCTTGATCAAACCCCTTTGGCACAAACACTACTGGGAAGAGATCCAAAGTTGGCATGAATATTCCTATACCAAATCAAAACATTCAGATAGGAAAAATTCATATACCAAATCATAACATTCAGACAGGAAATATCCCCACACCGAATCAGAACATTCTAACAAAATATATTCCCTTGCCAAATCACAACCCATCACAAAACACAACATTTCAGAATACCTACTTTGATCCAAACAACACGTCCTTGACACAAGTAGATGTTCCCCAAAACCAAATTCAAATGCTTCAACAACAGATGGACAACATTTCTATGTCAGGTAAATGAACTATCTCAGCACAAGATCTATGTCCATGTCATTTTGACAAAGTGCTCTACATGACACCCTTCCCCCATGGATACATTATACCAAATTTTCCTAAGTATAATGGTAGGAAGAATCCTTTAGAACATATTAGATAATTCTCTACAACATGCATGGACATATCATATGACCCCACATACTTGATGAGACTATTTTCGTGAACCCTTATCGGGATAGCACTGGAATGGTTTTCTAAATTACCATATGGTATATGATCCTGGGGTGAATTAGCTAAGAATTTTGTCGAGCACTTTTCCTTTAACATAGACAATGAAGTAACAATAGCTACCTTGTACGACACAACACAAGAATATGGTGAAACTTTCACCACTTTCTTCCAGAGATGGAGAAGTCTAGCTAGTAGATGTCCAGATGAAATACTATAAAAACAAAAGGTCACGATATTCCTTGAAAACATCAATCCAAAACTGAGAGGTGACTTAAGGGTACATTTTTGTACTTCATTCCTAGACTTGGTACAAAAGGGAATCATCCTTGAAAAAGGCCTTATTGACAAAGGATAAATTAAAGTACTAGGCAGAAACCTAGTTGTCCAACATCAAAATGCACCCAACGATAGAAACAAGTTCTGGTCTAGAAACAAAAATGTTACAAATGATGACATTGTTGATGCTAAAACCATACATATGGGACCAATTATCACACTTAGAGGTTACAACCTCAATCAAGACATGACAAATAGTCCAGATCAAACATCAAATTTTGTCCAAAATTCACAACAATGACCACAAAGGAGATTTCCTACATGTGAATTTACCCCTTTGGGGCAACCAATCGAGAAAAATTTCAAAGAGTTGATTAAACATGATCTCATTAAACCTTTGGAACCAAGAGAGTATGATCCTAAACAGTTGAATCCTTCATGGTGGGACGATAATGCCTATTGTGACTATCACCGAACAAAAGGACACAACCTACAACAATATCGACAATTGAATAATATTATATAAGACTTTGTTGAAAATGGAACAATAGAGGTCAATGGGAAGAAAAATACCAAGAACATTGATCATAAGGTCTTCATAGACCCATTGCATGACCAAACGAAAGGAAAGGCCTCTAGTTCGGGAACCAAGAATACTCCATCAACTAATTATGCAAATACCAAGTATGACTATGAAAAAGGAAAGATTATAAATCACCTTCGAGCTGCAAATGAAAATATCCATACCATCATCATTAAGAAGCATCCGGAATGTGTTGTAAACACACGCAAAACTAAGATAATTCTTCCAGGTCCTTCTTTTGAGCCACCTACACATTCTTCCAAGTCTAAGTACAATCTCCTTGGTCAACTGAGCAAAAACCTCACATAGATATCCATTTTGGAACTATTGAATTTATCACCTAATCATCAAGCCATTCTCGACAAAGCTTTGCAGAACACAATTGTTCCTACAGACTTAGATGTTGATCATTTCAAAGAAATGTTGGCATATTTAACCAAATCCCATCATGCCACATTTTTCCAACAAGATTACTCAATTGAAAAGACTGATCATAATGACCCATTACATCTTGAAGTCCTAGTCCATCAAACCAAAGTCAGATGAGTCTTGGTAGATGGAGGAGCAGGTTTGACCCTATGTACCCTAAAATTGGTTAAGGCATTAGGATTCTCAGAAGAATTCGTAGACACCTCTAAGAGTATAGTCATCAAGGCTTACGATGATGAGGAAATATCATCCAAAGGAGTTGTCACACTCCCTATCTGAATTGGCCCAACAGTTATGAACACCGACTTCCAAGCCTTGGATCTCACCCTTCCGTATAACCTGTTGTTAGGTAGACCTTGGATACACACAATGAAAGTTGTACCTTCTACATATCACCAATGTCTTAAATTCCTATATAATAGCACCGAGATCATGATTGATGGTGATCCAGATCCTTTTCAATATTGTACAAGCCTAAGGGAAATTCCACAATGATAGGTACTAGTTAACAAAGAAGCTTCGTCATCCACTTTATCCTCATAAGTTGATCCATCACATCTTACCAAGTCCATTTCATTCAAACCACCATCATCCACTTCTAAGGTCAAGATCCAAGACAAGGGCTGTGGAGAATATCACAAGAAGGAATCCTATTGTGTTAGTCAGTCGGTTCCACCTAAGGCATATGGCTTACCCATGGTAGATGGAAGAAAGTGATTAGCAACATTTCATGTTCCCCCTACAATGACATTGACCAAATCAGGAGAGTTAAGTGAAGAGATTGTGGACCAAGGTGATATTACATCCTGGTTGTACCAAGAAAACAATGAATACCCCTCACCGTCTATTCAAATAGCTAAGGATCAATATGGAAAAGGATATAAGATGATGCAAAGTGAAGGCTATGATAGGCATAGTGGGTTACGACTACATCAAAATGGAAGGACGGAACTGATCATTGTCTCACCATGACTGAAATACCTAGGGATAGGGTTTCAACCACTTAGAATTGGTTTTCCTAGTACTTCATCACCACTTCAAGAAGAAGTGAGTTCTTATGCAGACATCGAGGTATCTCACGAACCACTTCCCCCATTTTATGATGAATCCCCTAACTCAAGCGATTGTGAATGGGATTCCCTTTCCTCTACCAATACCATGAACCTAGATAATTTTTTTGGAGAATTGAATCATAAAACCCTTACCAAAGTCATCTAGTCTCCATAATAAGAAGTCCTTGCCCAAAGAAGAATACATTAAGAACTATTATTGGGAAACCATTGATCATGCATCTTGGACACCTGATGAACCATCTTCTGAAAACCTAGCCATTATAATAGTCTCACATCAGAGTTTACCTAACCATAGGAAAAAGAGCAAGGAGTTATTCCAAAAAATTTGTGACCATGTCAACCACTCTATATTCACCTTGTTAGCTTCCACCTTTGATAACTCCGATGATGAAATTCCCCTCATATATCCCCAACTTATCAACTGGGATCAACAAGGTACACCCATCTTAGACACATTCAAGAACGACGAAGCAATAGATGAGTTCATGGGACTTCAAGAAGGCATACCAAGAGGGGATCATAAAGCTAGTTTTACCATAGACATGGATGACAAAGCATATTTTGGGGAGTCTATTTACACCTCTAGTCACAAAAATGAAAATAAAAAGAAAAATGATGACAATGAGATAAATGACAAGTCCCTAGGTGAAAACAGAAAGGCGCCTTTGGATGAAGAAACAATAAAAATAAAGAACGTATCCGAGGGAAAAAACCTCTCTAAGGCACCCAAGGATGGAGGTTTAAATATTCTCCCCGTTGAATAGGAAAATTCACCAATTCTAGTAGAAGAGTCTATTGAAGTCAACATAAATACAAAAGAAAACCCTCAGATAGTATATTTTGCGGCATCATTGACAAAGAGTGAAAACAAAGAGTTTCAAGACTTCTTCACAAAGAGATAGATAAAATTTGCATGGTCATATACAGGCATGCCTGGGCTGGATCGAGACCTTATATTGCACCATCTACCATTACAACCAGGTATTAAGCCCTTCAAATAGAATTTAAGGAAAATGCATCCACAGATTGCCCTACTAGTCAAAGCAGAACTTAAGAAACTCTTAGATGTCAGATTCATAAGAACCATAGACTATCTAGACTAGATTTCAAATCTTGTGCTAGTGACTAAACCAATTGGGGGCATCCACATTTGTATAAACTTTAGAGACATCAACAAGGCATGTCCTAAGGATGACTTCCCTTTGCCGAACATAGACATGATAGTAGATCTTATAAAAGGATACGAGATGCTATCCCTCATGGATGGTTTCTCTAGATATAACCAAATCAAAATCGTAGCTAAAGACCAATACAAGACAATGTTCATGTGTCCATGGGGAACATACTATTGGAATGTCATGCCTTTTGGGCTTAATAATGCAAGAGATACCTATCAACGAGAAATGACTACTATTTTCCATGACTTTGTATATACTCTCATGGAAGATTATGTAGATGACATAATAGCTAAATTAGTAACAAGGGCAGATCATTTCAAAGTTCTAGACAATATATTCCAGAGGCTAGAGAATTACAACGTCAGACTAAATCCAAAGAAATGTATCTTTGGAGTGAAATTAGGGAAAATTCTAGGGTATATCATTTCCAGAAGAGGCATTGAAGTAGATCCAGAGAAGGTAAAAGCTATCATAGAAATGGCTACTCCAGTCAGCATTGGTCAACTAAGAACACTATAGGGAAGATTACAGTCCATCAGGCATTTCATTGTACAACTGGCAAACAAAATACACCCATTTCAACATTTACTCAAGAAAGGAGTACCATTTGTGTGGACACCTAAATTTCAGGAAGCTTTCCAACAAATCAAGGATTATCTACTCACTCCACCTATCTTAATGCCACCAACAGATGGAAAACCATTGATACTATACATTTCAACAACTCAGTCAGCATTAGGAGCTCTTTTCGCACAAAACAATGATCAAGGTCATGAGAGAGAAGTGTACTACATCAGTTGTACCTTAGTGGGATACGAATTAAATTATAGTAACATAGAACATGCTTGTCTTGTGGTAGTCTTTGCTACTAAAAAACTTCAGCACTATATTCTAAATCACCAAACAATGTTAGTCGCAAAGATTGATCCTAGTGCAGGAGCACCTAGGAAGCACTTAGGAAAATACTAGGATATAGGAAGTATGTTTGTTTTTATGCATTTATATAAGGTCATGTTGATCATTGCATTATGTTTGAAGGTTAGGAATAAGTAGTGATCATGATTCATAAGTAGTGATCAGTAATTGAAGATATGGAAGGGTTTCATGGGGTAAGGAATCAACTAGCATAAGTGGCAAGAAGTTGCAAAATGTCCCATTTTGCAACTTTTCCATCTTAGGTTTAGAGTATGAATGGAAAAAAGGTGGTTGATGCCAAGTCTAACTGATTTTAGACACCTACTTATGGTGTATTTTGAGCTAAGAGCAAGGTTGAATGTTTTGGAATGTTTTTGGCAAAATATAATTTTCATGAAAGCAAGAAAATACAGTGTTATGGAGTAATTTGCTTGAGTAGTGTATTGCTGGTTTTGGATCAGACATTGTGTTTGCTGTGGAATGTAATGTAGGCTCCTTCCAAGCTCTGTGTGGTAGTGGCCATTTGAATTCATTGTTTCCTAGCTTGTTCTTAGTTAGTTCTTGTTTCTTTCCATTGCTGATCAAACTGGTGAAATGTTAACCGTGGAGACTTAGACCTCTATCTTCCACTATACCTAGTGTATATTTTGAGGGGAATGAGGCTAAGCTCCATTCCTATACATAGGTTAGGTCTAGGAGTCTTTAGGGGTCGAGTATCTATGAGGAAAGTCACTTCCTAGGCGAGCTTGGCAATGCCCGGCTAGGAAGGACATTGCAAAACAAGAGCATAACTTGCAGGGGTGACCTCACCTTGCTAATCCCCATTGTAGAAAGTTGGAAGGGGGTCTTATGAAGGCTTGGTAACAAGGAAGAGGTCCCAACCAACCATTTGGGTGATGAACTCTTTGACAGTCCAACCGGGTGGCCAGGAAATGGCTACAAAACCCTACATTTCCTAAATTTGTTGAAGTGACCTATGTACGGCTAGATAAGGCATGAGACCTTAGGAATCTTAAGAGATTGGTATCAGGTTCAAGAATCCATGAAAAATATTTGGGGCTCTTTTGGCGAGTCTTGTGAACATTCCACTTTTCTCGGGCTAGGAGGGCTAAAAAGAGACTCTAGGCTTGTTGCTTTGAAAACCTAGGTGAGGGTTTGGAAGAAATGATGATGAGATGGCGTTTAGTGGCTGTTCAAGAGACCAAATGGAATGCTAGGGAGCATGAAAACACATCTTTACACCCCTGCAAGCATCTAGTTGAGTATTGAGAGTATTTGGCCTTTAGGGATGATTAAGGGTCAAGGATGAAGCAGAGGCAAAGCACTAGGTTTTGGTTGAATTGTGTGACATGGTTGGAAGAGGGGATGGCCTGTAGAACTAGGGGTAACTGAATTTGTGTCAGGACCTATAGTTTGAGTGGTGGAGGAAGCCACCAAAGGGAATTGTTGAGGTGAGACTTGGAGCATGGAATTGTGATTTTTCCATCCAAACCCTCTTACACCAGATCCCCTCAAATATCTCCTAAGTAAAGCAACATTAACAGGCTGATTAGATAAATGGGTTATGATACTTAGTGAGTATGACATCCAATATGTGGAAAGGAAGGCTATAAAAGTACAAGTGATTGTAGATCAATTAGCAGATGCACATATGAAAATAGACCATCCTTTAGTGGTAGATTTGCCTGATGAATTTATCTTTACAGTTGACACTAGAACTGAATGGAAATTATACTTTGATGGGTCACATACAAATCATGGTTCAAGAGAAGGTATCCTATTTGTTACACCTCAAGGTGATACTATTCCTAAATCATTCTGGATTGCTTTCCCTTGCACCAACAACATAGCAAAGTATAAATCCTTAGTGACAGGACTAAGAATGGTAGCCTAGTGGAAGATTAAGAGTCTACATGTTTTTGGCGATTCTTAGCTAGTAGTATGGCAAGTAAATGATGATTATGAGACTAAGGATGAGAAATTTCCCCCCTACAAGCACATGACCAATAGTTTCAAGTAGTACTTTGATGACATTACCTTTCAACAAATACCACGTATTCAGAACAAGGCTGCAAATGCTATGGCAATCATGGGTTCCTTATTGGATATTCCGAGCAACGTGTCTAAGTTTGAGTTTTTGGTTGAACAGTTGTTGGTCCCTACCTATGATGTCCCCGATTTTGCGATGGTGTGTATGATTTTTGGTCCCACTTTCCCTTAGTACAAAGATGTATTCGACTATCTAAATGACCAAATATTACCTCTAGACCTATTAAATAACCAACGCAAAACCTTTATCCATAAGTTAGCTAAATATACTATCATCAGAGATACCCTATATAGACGTACCTTAGATAACACCCTAATGAGATGGCTTGATGCTAAAGAAGCACAAAAAACCTTGTGAGCGGTACATGAGGGTATATGCAGATCCCATTCTAGTAGTCGTACTTTAGCCCATAACATTATGCGATTAGGTTATTATTGGCCTACAATGAAAAAGACTCGTATATCTTTGTAAATAAATGTAGACAGTGTCAGGTACATGGAGATTTGATAAGAGCACCAACATAGGAGCTTCGTCTGATTACATCACCATGGCCCTTTGCCCAATGGGGACTTGACCTCATAGGTAAGATACACCCTCCATCATCCAACGGCCATAAATTCATCATAATCACCACTGAATACTTCACCAAATGGATTGAAGCTATTCGCATGACCTACATCACTAGCACGCAAATATCCAAGTTTATCTTAAACTATATCATTTGTTGGTATGGTGTACCCCAATCCATTATCACAGACAATGGATACCCATTCAAAAACCAAGAAGTATGCCATCTATGTGAAGAGTTCCATATCAAACATCATTTTTCCACCCCATATTACCCACAAGGTAATAGCCAAGCTGAGGCATCTAATAAAACCATTGTTAGAATCCTAAAAAAGACTGTCAATGACACTGGTCATGACTAGCACCTACAACTAAATCTTGGCTTATGTTCTTATTGCACAAGCATCTATACTCCCACTGGAGCCACTCCATACTCCCTAGTATTCGGATCTGAAGCTATCTTACCTATTAAGGTTGAAATTCCTTCCCTGAGGGTGTCCTTGAAAGGTCACATTGATGATGAGGAATACCATGTATCCAGATTACAAGAGTTAGAATTACTGGATGAACTAAGACAATAAGCACTAGACCATTTGCAAGCATATCAAAATCGTCTTCGTCGCAGCTATAATAGGAAAGTTCTAAATTGACACTTTGACATGGGTGACTTGGTTTTAATGGAGAATCCCAAGAATCAAGTTGAACAAGAAAAGCTAGGTAATTTTGAACCTAACTGGTTAGGGCCCTATATAGTCATAGAAGCTTTTGGATCAGGAGCATACCAACTCTCTACCCCTGAAGGAGAGCCACTTTTTTCACCAATTAACAACATTCATTTGAAGAAGTTCTATGTGTAGCTTCTAAGAGTCTTTTTCTTAATCGAGAAAAATACAAAAAAATGGAAAAAAAAAAAATGGTTATCTTGATGAGAACTTGTAAAACAGGTGTCTTTGTAACACCAAAAATAATTTGGAAAATCAACAAAATAGTAAAGATAAATAATCCATCCAATAGTGAAAACCACTTAGGTGGCACTATGGATAAGAACCATGATGAAAACCTAGAAAACAGGTGCCATGTGTAGTCAAGCTCACTCTCTCATCTACCATCATTTAAATTAGACTTTTCACCATCCCTCATAATAAATGGTTGTCCTATCCATTGCTTGGAATGATTGACATCAAAGTCCATTCCGTCAAATTCCCCACTCCTCTCACATGTCTCAAATTCCCGACTAGGGGAAAATCCTTGTTCTGTGCCATGAGGACCTTGTACATAGCATTACACCATCAGAAAATGCCCTGAAAAAATTCAAAAAAATAGTAGAAAACTTCAAAAGACAAAAAAAAAATCAAAACATGTCAGAAAATCCCAAAAACAGAGTTAGAGTCAGTCATAGACATAGTCGAACTACATTGCCTCTGCGACTGGACGTAGGCAAGGCCATTAGTCGATGTGCCCCCGAGGCATTAGGTCTGTCTGTCTAGGTTTGTCATGTCTCACACACATTAAAATTATGAATCTTTGTACATTCAAAGTCATTGATCTTGTCAAACTACAAGGTCTCTGCATGTATATTGTAGGCAAGGCTAATCAATTGATGAGCTCCCAAGACTACACTAGGTCAGTCCAATAGGGTTTATCACATTCATATTCACTGTCACACATGTTGCATATCATCAAATTAAGTACATATTTTCAGTCAATTATGTCAGTTAAAGTTTGGTCAAACTACAAGGTCTTTGTGTGTACAACATAGGCAAGGCTAATCAATCGATGAGCCCCCGAGGCTGCATTAGGTCAGTCCTTTAGGGTATATCATCTCAAGTTATACACTATCAACACACACTCAAATCAGTTGAGTAATCAAAACAAATCATGCATCAACAAGGCAAACATTTGAAAACTGTCATTAAGTCAATATCAAACACATTGTCAAATTGATCAACTTATGTCTTAAGCAAGATATGTCTTTCTTGTCAACAGACATCATCAATTTGTCATAGCCTCATGTAGCTTGTCACATCAACGTCATCAAGCTTCAATGTCTTATATGGCACGTGTCTTTTTGAAACCAATATTTTTCATTCCTTACACAGATAGTCACCAAGTCGAAACTAGACTCAACGTCTTATGCGGTGTGTGTCATTCCTCACATTACACTATGTCAAACATCAAAATATCAAACAATCCCACAATATCAAGTTTTTGCAAATAATTTTATTTGGCTTTATGACTTTATATCTTATTTTGTCTTATCTTTCCATCGATTTGTGAATAATTCCAATTACTAGCTTTCTCAAGGATGTCCCTTGAAGGATTTAGAGAAGTAAGGATGTCTCAGGACTCTTTTTCTTTGAATGTTGTCTGTCAACTTTCTTTTTAACTTTGGATTTTGAGTCATGTTACTAGTTTTATCAAGGATGTCCTATCTAGGATTTAGAGTTTCAATGATGTCTCATGGCCCGTCTTTTCTTTGTTTGTTGTTTGTGGTTTGTCAAGACAAAACGACTGGGGAAATCTTGTCCTTAGTATGAGTTAAGACACTCCTTGTCTACGACTATCTATTTTTCATAGATGGATGACTTTATACACTATGGTCTATCTCATATCATGGTGTGTACTATCCATTTGTGCCAGTCCCGCCCAATGATGATAAAAAATGCAAGCTTAGTATATATATGGCAAAATATCGAAGATTATATGTCCTTTCAATCAACCTTCTGTGCTTCTTACTAACATTTTGAATTATCCATGCTAACTGTACACATCTAAAAATGGTCACAGTTAATCAAACCTATTAATTAATTAAATATGAATTATTTAATTAATATTCTTAAGTCATCTACATATAAATAAATTTAATTTTTTATTTATATTGTTCATTTTTCCAATTCTTCTAGTTTAATTAAATAAATAAGTTAATTTAATTATTGCTATCTTCCTCTTAATTAACTAAATAGATTTCACAATTTATTTATATTAATTATCACAAATTTAAATGATATTCTTCTTTTCTCCAAAATTAAATATTTCCAATATTTAATAAAACACTTTCTTTCTAATTCTTTACTCTTTTCCACATGATTAAATATTCTAATATTTAATTGAAAGCTTTCTTTCCTCCATAATTAAATATTTTAAATATTTAATTAGAAAATTTCTTCCTCTCATATTTAATTAAGTATTTTTATATTTAATTAAAGCGCTTTTATCATATCTCAAAAAAATTAAATATTATTTATTTAAATTAAGGAAATATCTTTCATCTTCCATCTTTTTTTCTATTTTTTTTCAACTTATCGATCTCTCACCATTCATCTTAGTAGGTTTGATCTCAACCGTTGATCCTCGCCAACTGGATTCTTTCCCTCAAAAATCTATAAATACAACCCTTTTGTGAGTTGAAAGGACACCTCGAATCTTAGATTTCATACGCAGTTATTATAGTTGCATTCTAGCATTTATCAGCACATAGCAATAATCATAGCATTTCAATTTCATAGCATAAATCAGTTAATCATGCACATGCATTTCAAATAATCTCATTCTCCTAAGTTGCCATTTCAATAAGCTGTTGCTTACACAACTGAGAGACAACATCTTTTATCAAATCCTTGGAGATAAAGGATGATGGGATGAATTTGAAGAAGTTGTTAGAGTTTCCATTTATGCTTTCTAGTTTAGATTTATTTGATATAATGTCTTATCAGTGTGTTAGTTTACTATTTGATTAATCCACTTATTCCAACACACATTTTTGGCACCCACCGTGGGGCATCCCCCTGTTTTTAATCTTTTTTATTGCAGAAAATTTTTTGATAGGTGACAGGTGATGGACGGGAGTCGTGCTTCGGCGCATTCGAGCTTTATTTCAGCACATCCCAGGACTATTTCGGTGCATCCCCGACCTATTTTGGTGCATCCGGAGATTGTTTCAGTGCATTTAGGGACTATTTCGGTGCATCTCGTACTGATCTTTCTGTGCATCCAGTAACTATTTCGGCGCATTAGGGATCTGTTTTGGCGCATACAGGAGGTTTGTAAGCATAATTTTTTGATTCCAATGCCACCCGTGGACAAAATTTTTCTTAGCACATGCAGGAGATTTGTAACATAAATTTTGAATCCAACACCATCCGCAGACAAAATTTTCTTTATTTCTATTTTTAAGGCAAAATGAAGCAATCCTAGGATAGAAATTTAAAATCTGGAATCTATCAATCCTAGGGTAGTCACCACACGCTATTTTTGCAGTTAAAATGAACCCCATGCCTATTGTGAAGCAAAATCTTCACTTAGATTAGTTCATTGTCATTTGGTGCTTTAAAAAGAACATTGTTTGCTTTGTTTGTGGCAATAGGTCTATACTCTCCCCGTAACTGGGTGACCAGAATACCAGACTGCCTTTTTATTCTTATGCAATGTTTATGCTTTATTACATCCTTTAGAGGGCTTGCCATAGTGGGAAAAAGTACTCACCCTACAGGAACGACCTAAGTGGGAACAACCAAAGCCAGGTTTTCCAACCCACTATAATCAAAAGTGAATTCAAGGAAAGTCTGCAATTCAACGGTAGTGTGCAGAGATAACCATCCCCAAAGCCTTTGTTCTAAAGGTTGGGAGGTCTCCTAAGGGAGTTTATTTGTTGTCGCGCTAAACAGAAACCTTGACTACAAACCATAGTGTAGAAAGCTAGCTGAGTCAGTAACCAAACATCATTTTAATCATAGTGCAAGGGGAGGGAAGAATCTGCCCCCAAGAAACTCACCATATAGTCACCACAGATTGTTTGCTCAGGGGATTCAGTATCCACTTCGGTCACCTTGAGTACGCACCTGGAAAAGACAAAAAATGGGCACCCTCTAGGGGGTGACATGGCTGTGTGAGTCGACATGATTTTAAGTTGTGGGTTGTGATTACTATGATGACCTATTTGACAAAATAAGAGTGAGTTTGACTGAAGTGCTTATCTTGTTCAAAACTTATGAAAATCTCAAGAACATACACTCTTTGTTTAGATTTTAGGATTAACAAAGCAACTGTCTACTTCTTTATGCTGTGTTTTTCACATTTAAATCAAATTAAGATCATTCAAAATATCAAACTGTCCAGACATGTCAGTCTCAGAAGTCTAAATAGATAATTTAGCGCATCTCAGGTCTATTTTGGCACATTACTGCTCTGTTTCAGTGCATTGCTGCTCTGTTTCAGTGCATTGTTGCTCTCTTTCGACGCATCTATGCTCTATTTCCGTGCATCTATGCTTTGTTTCAGTGCATCTGTGCTCTATTTCGGCGCATCCATGCTCTATTCTGGCGCATCTGTGATATGTTTTGGCACATAGGAAGTCTATTTTAGTGCATTCAATCTCTGTTTTAGCGCATACATTTTTTGATCCTAGGGAATTTTCTGACATTTAGAAATCAAGTCATATCAGTCTAGTCTTTCCCATGCTCAGATTTTGGAAGTCTACAACCTTTGCTAAGAAGTCTCTAGAAAGAAAATTTAGAAATCCAAAGAAGTCCCTCAGTTATAAGAAGTTATTGAAGAAGAGGAAATTTCTATACCAAAGTCAAAAGGTCTTGCTTGAATATAGAACCTTTATTCACCATTATCATGACTATATTAGAGGTTTCACTGATTATTATGTTGTAGAACCCTTATACTCATGAGCCTTCTTTCAAAGAAGAGCCCTTTCTCAAAGGCACAACCACAGTCAGCGTATCCATCCTTCTTATATTCCCCAACCTGCAATTACGTACGCTACTCATCCCAATCAAATTCTACAATAGAGAACTCAAGCACATTAGGTATCCATCAAACCCATCTTTTTTTACAAAGCTATGATCATACCTCACAAAGTGAAAAATCATCTTTATTTTGGTCTTTAGTTTAATTCCCGCAAAAAGGATTTTCATCCTTCCAATCAGGGAATCACAAGCTAAAGATTAAAAATCTTTTAAGTCATAGAATCTTCATTCTATCTTGACTTTTATTACCATCAACATTGCACTATTTCATTCTTTTGATCAAGGTTAGTAGAAATTGAGTGAAGCTTATGCCTATTGTCATGAGATCCCAAAAGCACATAGAAAAAGATGAAAGAGAAAGTATAGTAAGCAAAATGGGTGATAATAGTGAGAGGGAAGAGATCTCCTATAATAATTCAAATACTGAAGAAATAACAGAAGAAAAGCTCCAAGAAGCCGAGCAAGATCCATTATTCCATACTCTTATGGAAAGAGTTTTAGAACAAAACAAGGAAAGATATTTCCTTTCGTTAGTGAATCAAGGAGCTAAGTTACCTGCTGATTTTGACATAGAAGGGATTAAAGAAAATCCTAAAACTCTTCCTAATGATTTTAGTGCCCTTACTCAACAGATCAAGGAATTACAAGGAAAAATAAAAGAAATGCAAGGGGTTACCACAAAGAAGTATGTTTTAGATGACATATGTCATTATCCTTTTGATAGGAGTCTTCGAATGATTCCTTTTCCAAAACATTGCGAAATCCCTAAATTTGATAGGTATAATGGGAAAACTAACCCCATTGAACATGTGAGGGATTTTTGAAATATGAGCTTAGAATTCACTCATGATGACACCTACTTAATGCGACTGTTTCTACGAAGTCTGGGTGGACAATCCATGGAGTGGCTTTCAAAGATCACTCCCCCCATCAAACCTTTGAGGAGTTAATAAACAAATTTATATCACAATACTCTTACAACATCCAACACCAGATAACCATGCTTGATCTTTGTAAGGTGAAACAAAAAGTAGGGGAATCTTTCACTACATTTTTGCAAAGGTGGAGAAGGGTGTTTGCTAGATACTCTCACCCTGTTCCTGAAATAGAAAAGATGGAGATCTTTATCGATAGTCTCAATCAAGAAATGAGTTATAGACTAAACCTTCACTGTCCTCAATCATTTAAAAAATTGATTGAAAATGCAATTACTATTGAAGGTGCTTTGATAAAGAGGGTTCAAATTCATACAACAACAACAACAACCATAATAACAACAATGACAAGTCACAATTTTGGACTCAAAATAAAAATGTTGTGAATGATGGGGTAGTAGATGCTAACAATGTAAATGCAAGCCTACCGTCCTTAATGTGTCAGGTGTTCAACGTAGCAACAATGCTAGAAATCCTAATACCCAAGGTAATGTTTCCAATCAAGGAAACACAACTAATAATCATGGCAATAATTCTGGCAATAATCAAAATTTGAATATGGCCAAATCTTCTTATTTTTTGAATCAACAGAGTTTCACTCCCTTAGTCCAATCTTTGGAATCCATTCTCAAAGAGTTATTGAATCAAAACGCTATTACATTGCCCCCGCAAAGAGACTATGAGCCTCGAGTTAAACCACCATCGTGGAATGACTCACACATTTGTGATTATCATAGGTGCAAAGGTCATAAGACAAACAATTGCCAAGGGTTAAAGAATAATGTTTACGATTTGATTGATAACCATACTATCATGGTTGAAGGACATAATGCCAATAATGACCATCAAGCATTCAAGGATCCTCTCCCTAACTATCAAAAAGGAGAATCTTTGGGTGACAAGGGTAAGAATGTTAATTACATCCATGATGTCATTATCAATCATATTTATACTGGCGATCAACAAATCAATGTTATTTGAATCAAAGGTAAGCAAGAGTATCAAGAGGTCAATGCTATGACAAGGGGACAAGCCAAAATCATTGTCAAAGGAAGCTCATCTAAAGCGGCAATTCCCCCTCCAAGTCAATACAATTTGGTTGATCAACTATGAAAAACATCAACCCAAATTTCTATCTTGGAACTTTTAAAGTTATCACCTGCACATAAGGACATTCTGGAAAAGGTCCTTGGTGATACAACTGTATCCCCTAATTTGGATATCAATAAATTTCAAGCCATGGTGGGGCACTTGTCCTCATCCACATGTTTATCCTTTAGTGAAAAGATGAATCATCCAAAACCCATCCGCATAATTCATCACTCTACTTAGAGGTCATGGTTCACAAAGCCTGCATTAGACGTGTCCTAATAGATGGGGGAGCCGGATTGAACATTTGAACTTTGAAATTGGTCCTAGCTTTGGGATATTCAAAAAAATCTATAGATCCACAGAGGAAGATTACAATCAAGGCATATGATGATAAGGAAAGGACTTCCAAAGGCCTCATCATGCTACCAATCAGAGTGGGACCTATTGTGAAGAATACCTTTTGTTAGGTTCTAGATCAGGATCTAACTTATAACATACTCTTGGGTCATCCATGGATCCATGACATACAAGTTGTACCATCTACTTATCATCAATGCTTGAAGTTTCCATATGATGGACAGGAAGTAACAATACTTGTTGATCACATTAGTAGTCAAAATTGCTCTAACCTAATAGCAACTCAGGACACACTCGTCCCACACAATAGAGAGGCCTTGGCCATCTCTACCTCCAAGAACAATGAACAAGCAAGTGAAATGATAAGTAATTTTGGCACCCAACTAAAATTGAAAGATAATGGAGTGGGAGAATATTCTTTATCTCTCTCTAATCTACCTCTATCTCCAAGATCCCATGGTCAACCATCAACATCCATAAAACAAGCTATAGCAGCCTTAGCATCAGCTTCAGTTCCCATCACCAAGTTTAATGGAATATTTATCAAAGAAACTGAAATGGAAGATAGAGATATCCTTGATTGGCTCTATAAAGATGAAGAAGAATCCATACAACATGTCAAGTTACCCACATAACAGTATGGAAAAGGTTATGCTATCATGCAACAAATGGGCTATGAAGGAAATGGCCCTATAGGTAAAAGGAAAGAAGGTATTGTTGAACTTGTCCAACTAAAGACAATGCACCCAACTGATAAAACTAGGTTAGGATATGGTGAAGATACAAAGGAAGAAGTAGTACAAAGAATGACTAAGGAGGAATTAACCGAATCAATTATGAGAATTCAAGCAAACAATTCTGACATTGATTCCAATGAATATGAATGGGATGACTTCTTTGATGATACTTTCATCTTAGAGAAAAGGGTGGACGTCATACACAAATTCACACCCGCATTCATACAAGTGGAAAGCTCAAGGCCTCCACTTGATTACGTTCTACAAAGCGATCATGACTCAAGTGAGACCGATTCGATTCAAAGTTAAACAGATCATTCACAAGAAGATACCATCCTAAACCTCCCCTATGATGACATTAACAATAGCATCATGACCCTAATAGCCAGTGACCTTACTCATCCTAATGATCCCTTTCCTTTGGTCCATCCTGAACTCATTGATTGGGAACAAATCACACCTATTGATGTCCCAAATTTTCCCAATGATGAAACTATCATAAACTTTCTTTGTTCCTCCCAACCGGAAACAAGTTCCACCAGGGAATCACAAGATCAGAGCTTTTGATAGGAAAGTGCCAAGTTTCTCAGCTATGAAATAATTAATATAAAACAAAGATCTAATGGTGAGAACCTAACAAAGGCAGTATTAGATCAAGAAAAGAGAAAAATAAAAAGCATATCCAATGGTGAAAACCTTTCAAAGGTGCCAGAGGATGGGAAATTTGACACTCTTTCGAAGCATTATTATGAAATATATTCTATTCTAATTGAACCAACAAAGGCACTTAATATAGGTACTACAGAAAAGCCCAAAGTCTTGTAATTGGCTGCATCTCTAACAGAGGAGGAAGTACCTAGATTCATAGAATTTCTCAAGAATAATCAAATCAGTTTTGCATGGTCCTATGTGGATATGCCTAGATTAGATCCAAATCTCATCATGCATCATCTATCTATTACGCTGGGGGCAAAACCTATGAAGCTGAATCTCAGAAAAAATGCATCCAGATATTGCATTACTGGTTAAAGAGAAATTAAAGAAGCCTCTAGATGTTGGATTCATCTGATCCATGGACTATGTGGAATGGATCTCCAATATCGTACCTATTTCAAAGCCAGGTGGAAGGATTAGAATTTGTACAGATTTAGGGATTTGAACAAGGCATGTCCCAAAGATGACTTCCCCTTGCCAAACATAGATATGATTGTTGATTTGATTGCTGGACATGCAATGTACTCATTAATGGATGGATTTTCAGGATACAACCAGATAAAGATTGCATTAGAAGATCAAGATAAACTAGCGTTCACATGTCCTTGGGGTACCTATTGTTGGAACGTAATGCCATTTGGGCTGAAGAATGCAGGAGCTACATACCAATGAGCAATGACAACAATTTTTCATGATATGATGCATATGTTCATGGAGGATTACATTGATAATCTTCTTGCCAAGTCTAACACTAGAGAAGGACACATAGATATCTTATCTAAAATTTTCAAAAGAATGGAACAATTCAAAGTGAGACTTAATCCAAAGAAATGTGTCTTTGGAGTGAAATCCGAAAAGTTATTAGGTTACATTGTATGTGAAAAGGGAATTGAAGTGGATCTAGCTAAGTTACAAGCAATTATTGATATGCCACCACCAAGGACCATTAGTCAACTACGCTCTTTGCAGGGATGGTTACAATCCATTTGAAGATTCATTGCTCAACTAGCGGATAAAAGTTTACCATTCACACATCTCTTACACAAGAATGTTCCATTTAAGTGGGAGCACAAATACAAAGAAGCATTTGATCAAGTAAACTAGTATCTCATGAATCCACTAGTATTGATTCCACCAGTGCAAGGAGCACCTCTCATATTATATATTGCTACCATGAAAGTGTCTTTAGGAGCATTATTCACACAGGAAGACAACTTAGGAAAAGAGCAAGCAATTTATTACATCAGTCAATCTTGACAAGTCATGAGCTAAATTATACCTTTATTGAAAAATCTTGTTTAGCAGTGGTGTTCACCTCCCAAAATTTATGACACTACATGCTCACTCATACAGTAAAGCTTGTGGCTAAGATTGACCCACTCAAATATCTTCTAAGTAAGGCAACCTTAACTGGCAGGTTGGCTAAATGGGTTATGATCCTAAGCAAACTTGATATTCATTATGTGGATCGGAAAGCTATCAAGGGACAGGTAATTGCAAATCAATTAGCAGAAGCACCACTACCAATAGAACACCCCATACACATTGATTTTCCTGATGCCGATGTATTCACAACAACTATCCAGCAGTCATGGGCACTCTACTTTGATGGTTCTTACACTCAACATGGTTTTGGAGCCGAGATTCTTTTTATTACACCACAAGGACATACAATTCCAAAATCTTATCGGCTAATGTTTCCTTGCACAAACAATGTAGCTGAGTATGAGGCATTAGTAATTGGCATAATTATTGTAGTAGATTGGAAAATCACAGAACTTCAAGTTTTTGGTGATTCGCAACTTGTTATAAACCAAATCAATGATGAATATCACACTAAAGATGACAAGTTGATACCTTACAAAAGAATGGTGGATGATCTCAAGAAATACTTTGCTAATATCAAGTTCATCTAGATTCCACACATTGATAATAAAGCAGTAGACGCTATGGCTACAATCGCGTCTCTACTTCAGTTGACAAAAAATAAAACACGGTACGATTCCCTAGTGGAACAATTGTTTTCTCCTACCCATGATAATCTGGAAACTTAAATTATTTGCCATCTAACCAGTTTTGACTCTCCCTTGTATGGCCATATTTACACTTACCTAAAAGATACTATTTTAGCATTAGACTTGTCTAGGAATAAAAAATGGAATTTCATCCATCAATCATCTCGCTACACCTTAATCACTGACATCTTATATTGGCGTGGTCTGGATGGTACCCTCCTTAGATATCTTGAATGCGATGAATCTGAAAAGGCCTTACAAGAGGTACATGATGGAATTTGTGGGACACACTCAAGTGGACTAACCTTAGCAAAGAAACTTGTTCTATTGGGTTAGCAAAGAAACTTGTTCAATTGGGTTATTTTTGGCTGACCATGGAAAAGGAATCATTCATCTTTGTGAAGAAATATGCAAAATGTCCAATTCATGGGAATCTCATTCACGCTCCTACTCAAGAATTACAACCTTTCACCACGACATGGCCTTTTGCTTAGTGGGGATTGGACTTGGCTAGTAAGATACACCCATCCTCTTCAAATGGACATAAATTCATCATTACAACCACTGAGTATTTCACTAAATGGATTGAAGTTGTTCCTATCACAACTGTTACTGGAAAACAAATATCTTCATTCATTTTGAACTATATCATCTGCAGATATGGTATTCCCAACTCCATTATCATAGACAATGGAAGACCCTTTAAAAATTAGGATGTTGATGAGCTATGTGAAAGATTCTACATCCAACATAGATTCTCTATGCCTTACTATCCACAAAGGAATGGTCAAGCTAAAGCTTCAAACAAAACAATTCTGAAGATCTTGAAGAAGACAGTAAATGATGCAGGTCGTGATTGGCATGTCCAATTAAATCCAACATTATGGGCATACAAAACAAGTATTCACACACCAATAGGAGCTACCCCTTAAGCTTTGGTCTATGGAGCAGAAGCTATTCTACCACTAGAAGTCGAGATTCCATCACTTCGAGTATCACTAAAAGGGTTAATCAATGATGAAGACTATAGAGTATCAAGGTTACAAGAGTTGGAACTGCTTGATGAACGATGTGAAATTGTAGTTAATCATTTGAAGGGATATCAACAAACTATGTCCCGCAGCTATAATCACAGAGTCAAACCACAAACTTTTCAAGTGGGTGACTTAGTTCTCAAAGAAAACCCTTGTAATCAACAGGATCGGGAAAAGAAAGGAAAGTTTGAACTTAATTGGTTGGGCCCTTTCGTTATCATTACAACATACAGATTGGGTGCATATTAGTTGTCAACTGCAAAAGGGGACCTATTTGAAGATCAAACCAACAAAATTCACCCGTAGAAGTTTTATACCTGAGAAAATATCAAAAACAATACAAAAAGCCCTAAGAAAATACAAAAACAATACAAAAAGCCTTGAGAAAATATCAAAAAAAATATAAAAAGTCCTGAGAAAATATCAAAAACAATATAAAAAGTCCTCAAAAAAAAAAAAAAAAGAAACAAAGAAGAAAAAAATAGTTGCCTTGATGAAAACCTTGCAAATAGGCATCTTGGTAATAGGAAAAAAATCATAAAATCAGGAAAAAGTGCAATAAAAACAAACGGTAAAAACCTATCAAATAGGCATTGTTTGTGATTTTATTTGGCTCTCTCATCTATTAGGATTCATTTTTTGCATATCCATCTTTTCATCAGCATCACACACATGCCTCGCCATCACGGTTTACATCACATCATCTCCTTGAAACAACAAGGACCTCATCATGGCTTGATAAATTAGGATTATCCTTAGTAGTAGTTGTGTCTAGCAAGGGTAAAAGTACAAGGTCACTAGGGGGAAGTTTGCTTCTTGGAGCTTTCCTAAACAGGAAAATGACAACATGTGTCTAGAATCAAAATATCAGGAAACAACAAACTTGTCCAATTACAATGAGGCCGCATAACGGTTTCGACAAATGAACAAATTGGATGATGTTAATCTGAATAAAATGAATGATAAACTTAAAGCAATAAGTTGCAATTGTTGATTTGATATTTGATGGCATCATGTCTTCAGAGTGATTCAATGATGTACTGAACTAGAATCACAAGGAAGAAGTATGATTTTTCTTTGTTTGTTGTCTATAAGCTAATCATTAGTATTGTGCAAATTTGTCATGGGACATGCTCTAATGTGTATCATTGATGAAATTTCAAAATTTGCATAGGAAAAATGGTTAACCTTTGTCTGTTTATGCAACAATACTCAGGTCGTCTTGGTTCAATTATACCTCGATGCTTGTATTAATTTGCTATATCAAACATCATGAAAGCAGTAATCAGGTCATCATTGGTGCTAACATACCCCTTGATGCTTGTACTAACTTTCAACATATCAAAAGGCTCAATGATGAAAATAAAGCACAACACAAAATGACAACAAGGAGAATAGTTCATTACTGCATTTTAGGATTGCATAATTCATTTGCACTTCAAGGGCTGTTTAAATAGATTTTTGAGGGTTGGCCAAATTCTTGAATGTCTTTTCAGAAAAAAATTGAGTACGATTGGACATTTGTTACATCTCATTTTATCGTTACTCATATCATTTCACCAAAACTCATTTAGGGTATCATTATTGTTACATTTACATTCTGCATCATCATTTCATTACTAGTTCATCATCTCATATTAGGTGCATAAATCATTCATTATTATTATCATAACATTCACATTTACATTTGTAGTCTGATTCACATCATTAATAGTAAAATTGCATTCATATCATCCATTTCACATCATCGTTTATGTTATCATGTTCATTTATGCTTTACATCATTATCATCATTATCATGTTATATCATTATTCATATCACGTGCATTTCATTCATAAATCATATCATTTATTCATTCATCTCATTTCATCATAATTTTCCATTTAAATCATTCATCATTACATCATATCATTTTCACATAATTAAAAACATTCACCATTACATCTTACATCTTGCATTCATTACATACATCATAAAAGAACATCATTTTCAATTGCATCATACATACATCATATTCAAAGCATTTTCATCATCATTTGCATCATCATACATCATAAAAATCATAAACAACATTGCATATAGAAATAAACATGCATCCATAACATAAGCATAGATCATCCATAACACATGCATAATCGAATCACCATTGCATCTCATAAATCTCATCAAAACAAATGTCCAAGAATACAAGGATATCAAATGTTTCAAAAAGATATATCAAATACAATGGAATAATCATGTCAAAATGCTCATTACTGAGGGGCATCTGGTCATGGCACATGACTGCTGCTACCTCCTGAGATAGTGGGTCTTGACGGATCTCTCCTCCCTGAAGCTCTGACCTCTCATCTGACTAGCTGACCCACACTCCTAGTAGCACTCCTAGAATGGCTGCATGAATGGGTTTGAGACCAAGTGCCTGACTATGTAAAGGCAATCCTCCTCTCGGGTGGTACTGCCTCGAAATACCTCATCCTAGAATACTCGGCCTCCTGAGCAGTATCCAAACCCTCTACCACGACCTCTCCAATAGAGGTACTCTCCACTGATTGGACAAGTCTCACGGCTACTGCCTCGGCTTGTACACATCTCTCTCTGAAGCTGTCCCTCTCAGTTGTAAGTTGTGCTACCTATGGGTCAGGAGGTGGTGGCTGTGCAACCTGTGCTTGTAATTGATTGATCATCCCCTGAGCCTGTGCCAACTAACTCCGCAAAGTCTGAACCTCTACCTGCAATGCATCAATCTGTCCCTATGAGGGAGCCCTGATAATGATCCATGGAGCCAACATACTAGACAGGCCCACTAATCTCAAGGTTCATGGCCTTGTCCTGAAGGGCACATCAAATAAATACCTTTGTCCTCCACCCCCACCACCTCTGTCATCCCCACTGTCATCACTGCTGTCATCCTGGCTACCAGAGTCATCCTCCAGATCTCCCTCCTCATCAATATCCATCACCGCAGCATCCTCTGCCCTTGCCCGAGCCTCTCCCTTTGGCTGCCCTGCTACTACCTGTGCTCGCCCTCACTATATCACTGGTCCTCCCATCAATGGGGTAGGCTCCTTCAGACTAGTAAATCTTGGAAAGGGATGTGTGTACAAGTATGCAGCATACTCGTCTGTCATCCCTGCATCTATAACCTATGGATGAATAGCCCTCTGATCTGGCTGCAACTCCAAATACTCTCCTTGGGCCGCCTCAATCATCATAGTAGGACCCCACTCTGGTATATCCTCTCGACACCTAGCATAATGTGCCACACCCTGCAGCATCATTTGTACTAACCCAAGCTACCTCAAGACCCACATAACTAAGAACCACTCAATAATGTATGGGGTGCACCCAATAAAATATATGGATCTCGTAACATAGGGCAACTCTAAATCATCTATCTCCTATGGATCACAATCTATGTATGGTCTCCAGATGACTGTATCCAGATCATCTAACACATGTCACCAATACTCCAACTTTCCCAACCTCGACTGGACAAGTGGCCCTATTTATGCATAGACATATGGGAACCCAAGAGGACGATCCCTCCGAACAATGGGTCACGTAATGGTAAAGTGCTCCCATGCGAATATCTACAAAAGAGTAACTCCACAAGAGAGACTCTTCCCATTTGTGTACACAACCTGGTGAAGATCATGGTATAGATGGGCCAACATACATGATCCCCATGCATATCTGGTCCAATGGAGAAGCATATCCTCCAGAATCCTACCCCATGCAACTAATAGTCCCTTTGCCCTGCAATTAGGACAAAGGAAACCACCGATCATACCTGCTAAAAATGACGGCAGTGGGGCATATGTCTCCACCATCTCTTTCTAGGGAAGCTCATATGTGGAGATATGAGGATCCTGGAAGACTCGTCTCAAGGCATTGGTCCCTCCGATCTCCTTATGATCATAGATCACAAGCTCACCAACCATTGGAATACCCAGAATCCTATATACATTCTCAAGCGTCATCATGATCTCTCCTATCGGCAAATGGAAGGTGTTATGCTCGTTGTGCCATCTCTCAACTAATGCAGTCAATAGCGCCTTGTTGACCTGATACTACGCGATCCTCAACAATGAACCCAAACCACACTGGTGTATAACTGGTAGATCATCATGTGCTAGTTGCAGAATCATCTCCCATGTCTGAGGAAATCTCTCTCTAATCTGGAGGAGGTTAAAATCCTCCTTTACAACATCATCAAACAATCATACAAATCAATTAGCAAGTAATCTCTACTCAAATCAGTACATCAAGCAAGTTCGACCAAATCAACACTTATTTGTTTTCATATCACATGGAAGTAAATCTATGGAAGCAAATCTATCAATCAAATCAACACTATTTTGTTTTTCATATCACATGAAAGCAAATTTATCAATCATTTCATCTACTATTTGTCTTTCATATCGCATGGAAACAAATTTAACAGTCAACACGACTAAATATCTATCTATTTGACTTTCAAACAAGAAAGCAAATCTATCATTACTATTTATTTTTCATATCGCATGAAATTTTTTTTATCAATCTTATTTGTTCTTCAAACATGAAGACAATTTTCTCAAATCAATCTAATCTATTCTTGATGTTATTCAAAAGCATAAAATAAGTTTTCTAATCTAGCAACGATCATCAAACATTCATCACAATTCCTTCCAAATCGGGCAAAATCCATGGATGCTCCAAAACAGGCCTTCAATGTGCTAAATCCTATATGCACCACTTTACACCATGGATGCGCTAAAACAGAGCTACCATGTGCAAACTCTGTCAATGGATGACTCTATCTATTCTATGCACTAATTCCTATATGTGTGATTCTATCTACTAGATGCGCCAAAACCGTCATCATATGCGCTATTTACCCTATGCGCCAATCTAGCAACCTACGCATGACAACATTCATGTATGCACTACTATAGGTACCCTATGCGCCACACTACTCTATGCACGATTGTTTCATCCCTATATGCTAAAATAGATGCATGACTTTATCTACCCTATGTGCCATACTATGGCTCGTATGCGCTAAACCACGACATGAAAATCTAAAAATTACAAAAAAATGTTGAAAATCATCAAAAAAATTTCGAAGAGGATCAAGTCGACTTACCAAAGGTCTGTACGTAGCTGGTCTCTGATACTGACGGGCTCACTCGAATCTATGGTGCTCATAATGGATCGGCATCTTGTTTTCACCTCTCAGAGCTCTAAAAATCACCAAAGGTTACTGTTCAAATGACAATGACTTTTCACCCGTTTTACCTTTTAAGAGGGTAAAAGTGTGAAAATATTCAAATTTTTGTGAAACAGAGTGCTATTTTGAGAGCTAAATCACTAATTTTCCTTTGAAAATCATTCTAATTCTTTCATTAGGCGATTTACCTCTCGAGGGGGCATATAGCATTGACAATTTCTAAAATTCTGGGGAAAAATTCTTTGAAGCAATGCATAAATCACATCACTTCAAAGAGGGGAAAAATGTACACACCTAAAAATGGTCACAGTTAATCAAACCTGTTAATTAATTAAATATGAATTATTTAATTAATATACTTAATTCATCTACATATAAATAAATTTAATTATTTATTTATATTGTTCATTTTTCCAATTGTTCTAGTTTAATTAAATAAATAAGTTTATTTAATTATTGCTATCTTCCTCTTAATTAATTAAATAGATTTCACAATTTATTTATATTAATTATCACAAATTTAAATTTTAAATTTAAATGATATACTTATTTTCTCCAAAATTAAATATTTCCAATATTTAATAAAACGCTTTCTTTCTAATTCTTTATTCTTTTTGCATGATTAAATATTCTAAAAATATTTAATTAAAAGCTTTCTTTCCTCCATAATTAAATATTTTAAATATTTAATTAGAAACTTTCTTCCTCTCATATTTAATTAAGTATTTTTATATTTAATTAAAGCGCTTTTATCATCTCTCACACATAATTAAATATTATTTATTTAAATTATGGAAATATCTTTCATCTTTCATCTTTCTTTCTATTGTTTTTTCAACTTATCGATCTCTCACCATTCATCTTAACAGGTTTGATCTCAACCATTGATCCTCACCAACTGGATTCTTGCCCTGAAAAATCTATAAATACAACCCTTTTGTGAGTTAAAAGGACACCTCGGATCTTAGATTTCATACGCAGTTATTATAGCTGCATTCTAGCATTTATCAGCACATAGCAATAATCATAGCATTTCAATTTCATAGCATAAATGATTGAATCATGCACATGCATTTCAAATAATCTCATTCTCCTAAGCTGCCATTTCATCAAGTTGTTGCTTACACAACTAAGAGCCAACATCTTTTATCAAATCCTTGGAGATAGAGGACGATGGGATGAATTTGAAGAGGTTGTTAGAGTTTGCATTTATGCTTTCTAGTTTAGATTTCTTTGATATAATGTCTTATCGGTATGTTAGTTTACTATTTGATTAATCCACTTATTCCAACACACACTAACATTTCTTCTTTTCAATTTCTTCACCACCATTACCTATCCATTTTGAGAGAACACTCATAATATTAATCTAAAATCAAACAACTAAGAACGAGTAAAAATAAACAAAACAATTAAAACTATAACTAGAAAAGATCTCACAGAATATGCATTCACTCCTTCGAATTATCTCAATTGTCCTTCTCCATTTTGCCGTATCAGTATTCTTGCCCTCAGATTTTATGTGTTGATGCAAGCATAACCTTGTTGAATGTCTAAGAAAAATATCAAAGATTAAGCTTCTTCTAAAAGTATTGATTTCAGGAGGAGGAATAATGATAATGACAGGCCATTTTATAGATTTTGGATTTTCAAATGATCGGCTCGGATTCAAAAGAGAGATCAACAAATGAGATTGATAAATGTCATGCGATGTGAATTTTGTGTCAGTTAGAATGTGAGTTAGGAAATTATGTAGGATAAAGATTAAATTAGAATGATAACTTAATCTTGTGTCAAGACTGTTCGAAAACAGAAAGAACACGAGTTCAAGATTAAATAAACAATTTAATCTTCAGTTAAGAGTCTTCGAAAATAGAAGAAATAGACTTTGAATGAAAAAGGAAAATTTAGAACTCGAAGAATAATCCGTTCGCATGCACACATGAATTAATTAATTAAATAAAGATATTTAATTAATAAACACATTCATGCATATGAGTTAGAACTAGTTAACTGACTAGTTGTGATAGAGAGTCCTCTCGTAGAGACGGTCAAGTATCGAAACTAGAGATAACTGGTAGATTTAAAATAGGTATTGAGTCAGAAGGTGAGTGAATGATTAGATAACTGGACAACAGAAGAATGTGACATAACCAATTAATCATGAATTAAATGTTAATTGAATTCATCATTTGAAATTGAAATGAATTAATTAAATAAATAATGTCATTTATTTAATTGACTATTGAAAAGGATTAATTGAATAATTAAATAATAAATATTTAATTATAGTTGAAATGTGACAAAGCGGTAATTAAATAATAAACTATTTAATTAAGAAGGAGAATTAATTAGTTAGTGACATAATTAAATAAATATGGTTTATTTAATTAATCAAGTTGAATAAAGGGTCATTATGAATTAATTAAAAATGTTATTTAATTAATAGAGGAAATATGTGTTTAGAAAGGTAATTAAATAATAAACATTATTTAATCATGACCAGGGACATTAGAAAATTATGTCAAAATTGGTGCTCGTAGGCCTAGACCAATTTTCAGTGTCTACAGAGGGTTTGGGTTTTAAGGATTGAGGGTTCAGGGATTAAGGGTTGAGGGTTGAGAATTGAGGGCTGAGGGCTGAGGGTTGAGGTTTGAGGATTGATCATTTTAAGGTCGAGGGTGGAGGGTTGAGGGATTGGGGTTGAGGGTCCAATGTATAGGGTAGAGGGTATAGGGGTTGAGGGATTCAGGCTTTAGGGTTTAGGGATTAGGGTAGAGTTTTCTTGGATTTAAGGGTGTAAGAGTTTATGGATTAGGGTTTAGGGTAGAGGGTATTGGGTTGAGGGTTGAGAGTAGAGGGTAGAGGGTAGAGGGTTTAAGAGTTAAGGGTTTAAGGGTTGAGGGTTGAGAGTTAATGGTTGAGGGTTTAGGGTTGAGTGTTTAGGGGTTTAAGAATTGAGGGATTAAGGGTCAAGAAGGTTGAGGGATTAGGGAAGAGAGTTTACTAAGTGGGTTTAAGGGTTGGGGGATTAGGGTTGAGGGTAGATGGTAGAGGATTGAGGGTAAAGGTTAGAGGGTTTAAGGGATAGGGTTTAAGGGTTGAGAGTTTAGGGTTGAGGGATTTAGAGGTAATAGGGTTTAAGGGTTGAGGGTTAAGAGGGTATAGGGGTTGAGAGATTAGGATTGAAGGGTTGAAGTTTGTTGGATTAAGAGGGTATAGGGGTTGAGGGACTAAGAAGGTATAGGGGTTTAGAGATTAGGGTTTAATAGTTAAGGGATTAAGAGGGTATAGGGGTTGAGGGATTAGGCTTTAAGGGTTGAGGGATTAAGAGGGTATAGGGGTTGAGGGATTAGGGTTTAAGGGTTGAGGTTTTAAGGGTTAAGGGATTAAGAGGGTATAGGGCTTGAGGGATTATGGTTTAAGGTTTGAGGGTTGAGGGTTAAAGGATTAAGAGGGTATAGGGGTTTAGGGATTAGGGTTTAAGGGGCGAGGGTTGAGGGTTGAGGGATTAAGAGGGTATAGGGGTTCATGGATTAGGGTTTAAGGGTTGAGGGTTGAGGGATTAAGAGGGTATAGGGGTCGAGGGATTATGGTTTAAGGGTTGAGGGTATAGGGATGAAGAAGTTATCGGGGTTGAGCGATTATGGTTTAAGGGTTGAAGTATTAAGAGGTTATAGGGGTTAAGGGATTAGGGTTTAAGGGTTGAGATATTAAGAGGGTATAGGGATTGAGGGATTAGGTTTTAAGGGTTGAAGGTTGACGATTGAGGGATTAGAGGGTATAGGAGTTGAGGGATTAGTGTTTAAGGGTTGAGGGTTGAGGGATTAAGAGGATATAGGCATTGATGGATTAGGGTTCAAGGTTTGAGGGTTTAAGGGTTGAGGTATTAAGATGGTATAGGGGTTGAGGGATTATAGTTTAAGGGTTGAGGGTTGAGGGTTAAGGGACTAAGAGGGTATATGGGTTGAGGGATTATGGTCAAAGGGTTGAGGGTTTAAGGGTTGAGGGATTAAGAGGGTATAGGGGTTGACGGGTTATGGTTTAAGGGTTGAGGGTTGATGCATTAAGAAGGTCTATGGGTTGAGCGATTATGTTTTAAGGGTTGAGGGTTCAAGGGTTCAGGGATTAAGAGGGTATAGGGGTTGAGAGATTAGGGTTGAAGGGTTGAGGGTTAGGGTTTAAGGGAGGAGGATTGAGGGTTGAGGGATAAAGAGGGTATAGGGATTGAAGGATTAGGGTTTAAGGTTTCAGGGTTGAGAGTTGAGGGCTGAGGGATTAAGAGGGTATAGGGGTTGAGGGATTAGGGTTTAAGGGTTGAGGGTTTAAGGATGAGGGATTAAGAGGGTATAGGGGTGTAGGGATAAGGGTTTAAGGGATGAGGGTTGATGGATTAAGAGGGTATAGGGGTTGAGGGTTGAGCCATTAAGAGGGTATAGGCGTTGAGGGAATGGGGTTTAAGGGTTGAGGGTTTCATGGTTGAGGGATTAAGAGGGTATAGGGGTTGAGGGTTTAGGGTTTGAGGGTTGAGGAGTGAGGGTTTAAGATGGTATAGGGGTTGAGGGATTAGGGTTTAAGGGTTGAGCATCTATGAATTAAGAGGGTATAGTGATTAAGGGATTAGGGTTAAAGGGTTGAGGGTTGAGGGAGGGTATAGGGGTTGAGGGATTAGGGTTTAACAGTTGAGGGTTTAAGGGTCTAGGGATTAGGAGGATATAGGGGTTAAGGGATTAGGGTTTAAGGGTTGAGGGACTAAGAGGGTATAGGGGTTGACGGATTAGGGTTTAAGGGTTGAGGGTTTAAGGGTTGAGGGAATAAGAGGGTATAGAGGTTGAGAGATTAGGTTTTAAGGGTTGAGGGTTGAGGGATTAAGAGGGTATAGGGGTTGAGAGATTATTCTTTAAGGGTTGAGGGTTGAGGGATTAAGAAGGTATAGGTGTTCAAGGATAAGGGTTTAAGGGTTTAGGGTATAGGGTTTAGGGATTAAGATGGTATAGGGGTTGAGGTATTAGGGTTTAAGGGTTGTGCGTTTAATGCTTTAGGGATTAAGAGGGTATAGGGGTTGAGAGATTAAGGTTTAAGGGTTGAGGATTGAGGGATTAAGAGTGTATAGGTGTTGAGGTATTAGGGTTTAAGGTTTGAGGGTTGAGGGTTGAGGGTTGAGGATTGAGTGTTGAGGGTGGAGGGTTTAGGGATTTAGAAGGTATATAGGATGAGGGATTAGGGTTTAATGGTTTAGGGATTAAGAGGTTATAGGTGTTGAGGGATTAAGGTTTAATGGTTGAGGGTTGTGGGTTTAGGGATTAAGAAGGTATAGTGGTTGAGGGATTAAGGTTTAAGGGGCGAGGGTTTAAGGGTTGAGGGATTAGGGTTTAAGGGTTGAGGGTTGAGGGTTGAGTTATTAAGAGGGTATAGGGGTTGAGGGAATATGGTTTAAGGGTTGAGGGATTAAGATGATATAAGGGTTGATGGATTAGTGTTTGAGGGTTGAAGGTTGAGGGATTGAGAGGGTATAGGCATTGAGGTATTAAGAGGGTATAGGGGTTGAGGGATTAGAGTATATGGTTTGAGGGTTGAGGGATTAAGAGGGTATAGGGGTTGAGGGATTAGGGTTTAAGGATTGAAGGTCTAAGGGTCTAGGAATTAATAGGATATAGGGGTTGAGGGATTAGTGTTTAAGGGTTAAGGGTTGAGGGTTGACGGACTAAGAGGGTATAGGGGTTGAGGGATTAGGGTTTAAGGGTTGAGGGATTAGGGTTTAAGGGTTGAGGGTTGAGGGTCAAGGGATTAAGAGGGTATAGGGGTTGAGGGATTAGGGTTTAAGGGTTGAGTATTGAGAGATTAAGAGGGTATAGGGGTTCAGGGATTAAGGTTTAAGGGTTGAGGGTTTAAGGGACGAGGGATTAAGAGGATATAGGGGTTGAGGGAAAAAGATTTAAGGTTTGAGGTTTGAGGGTTGAGGGATTAAGAGGGTATAGGGGTTGAGGGATTAGGGTTTAATAGTTGAGGGTTTAAGGGTTGAGGGATTACGAGGGTATCGGGGTTGATGGATTAGGTTTTAAGGGTTGAGGGTTGAGGGATTGAGAGGGTATAGGGGTTTAGGGATTTGGATGTAAGTGTTGAGGGTTGAGGATTGAGGGTTGAGGGATTAAGAGGGTATAGGGGTTGAGAGATTATGGTTTAAGGGTTGAGGGTTGAGGGATTAAGAGGGTATAGGTTTTGAGGGATTAGGGTTTAAGGGTTGAGGGTTGAGGGTTTAGGGATTAAGAAGGTATAGGGGTTGACAGATTAGGGTTTAAGGGTCGAGGGTTTAAGGGTTGAGGGATTAAGAGCATATAGGGGTTTAGGGATTAGGGTTCAAGGGTTGAGGGATTAAGAGGGTATAGGGGATGAGGGATTATGATTTTAGGGGTTGAGTGTTGAGGGTTAAGAGATTAATAAGGTATGGGGGTTGAGGGATTATAGTTTAAGGGTTGAGGGTTGAGGGATTCATAGGGTATACTTGTTGAGGGATAAAATTTTAAGGGTTGAGGGTTTAAGGGTTGAGGGATTAAGAGGGTATAATGGTTTAGAGATTAAGTTTTAAGGGTTGAGGATTGAGGGATTAAGAGGGTACAGGGGTTGAGGGATTAGGGTATAAGGGTTGAGGGTTGAGGGATTAAGAGGGTATAGGGTTTGAGGGATTAGGGTTTAAGGGTTGAGGGTTTAAGGTTCTAGGAATTAAGAGGATATAGTGGTTGAGGGATTAGTGTTTAAGGGTTGAGGGTTGAGAGTTGATGGACTAAGAGGGTATAGGGGTTGAGGGATTAGGGTTTAAGGGTTGGCGATTTAAGGGTTGAGGGATTAAGAGGGTATAGGGGTTGAGGGATTAGGGTTTTAAGGTTTGAGGGATTAAGACGGTATAGGGGTTGAGTGATTAGGGTTTTAGGGTTGAGGGTTGACAGATGAAGAGGGTATAGGGGTTGAGGGATTAAGAGAGTATAGAGGTTGAGGGATTAGGGTTTAAGGGTTGATGGTTTAAGGGTTGTGGAATTAAGAGGGTATAGGGGTGTAGGGATAAGGGTTCTAGGGTTTAGAGTTGAGGGATTAAGAGGGTTTAGGGGTTGAGGGATTATGGTTTCGTGGTTGAGGGTTGAGGGTTGCCGGATTAAGAGCGTATAGGGTTTGAGGGAATAGGGTTTAAGGGTTGAGGGATTAAGACGGTATAGGGGTTGAGGGTTTAGGGTTTGAGGGTTGAGGATTGAGGGATTAAGATGGTATAGGGGTTGACGGATTAGGGTTTAAGGGTTGAGCATCGATGGATTAAGAGGGTATAGGGGTTGAGGGATTGGGGTTAAAGGGTTGAGGGTTGAGGGTTTAAGGGTCTAGAGATTAAGAGGATATAGTGGTTGAGGGATTAGGGTTTAAGGGTTGAGGGTTGAGGGTTGAGGGTTGAGGGTTGAGGGTTGCGGGACTAAGAGGGTATAGGGGTTGAGGGATTAGGGTTTAAGGGTTGAAAGACTAAGAGGGTATAGGGGTTGAGAGATTAGGTTTTAAGGGTTGAGGGTTGAGGATTGAGGGATTAAGAGGGTATAGGGGTTTAGGGATTAGGGTTTAAGTGTCAAGGGCTGAGGGTTGAGGGTTGAGTGATTAAGAGGGTATACGGGTTGAGAGATTATGGTTTAAGGGTTGAGGGTTTAGGGTTGAGGGATTAAGAGGGTATAGGTGTTGAGGGATTAGGGTTTGAGGGTTTAGCGTCTATGGTTTTGGGATTAAGAAGGTATAGGGTTTGAGGGATTAGGGTTTAACAGTTGTGCGTTTAATGCTTTAGGGATTAAGAGGGTATAGGGGTTGATAGATCAAGGTTTAAGGGTTGAGGGTTGAGGGTTGACGGTTGAGGTTTGAGGGTTGAGGGTTGAGGGTTCTGGGATTTATAATGTATAGGGGATGATGGATTAGGGTGTAAGGGTTTAGGGATTAAGAGATTATAGGTGTTGAGGGATTAAGGTATAATGGTTGAGGGTTGAGGGTTTATGGATTAAGAAGGTATAGGGGTTGAGGGATTAAGGTTTAAGGGTTGAGGGTTTAAGGGTTGAGGGATTAGGGTTTAAGGGTTGAGGGATGAGGGTTGAGTTATTAAGAGGGTATAGGGGTTGGGGGAATATGGTTTAGGGGTTGAGGGTTTCAGGGTTGAGGGATTAAGATGATATAAGGGTTGATTGATTAGTGTTTGAGGGTTGAGGTATTAAGAGGGTATAGGGGTTGAGGGATTAGGGTATAAGGTTTGAGGGTTGAGGGATTAAGAGGGTATAGGGGTTGAGGGATTAGGGTTTAAGGGTTGAAGGTCTAAGGGTCTAGGAATTAAGAGGATGTAGGGGTTGAGGGACTAAGAGGGTATAGGGGTTGAGGGATTGGGGTTTAAGGGTTGAGGGATTAAGAGGGTATAAGGATTGAGGGATTAGGGTTTAAGGGTTGAGGGTTGAGGGACTAAGAGGGTATAGGGGTTGAGGGACTAGGGTTTATGGGTTGAGTATTGAGAGATTAAGAGGGTATAGGGGCTCAGGGATTAGGGTTTAAGGGTCGAGGGATTAAGAGGATATAGGGGTTGATCGATTAGGGTTTAAGGGTTGAGGTTTGAGGGTTGAGGGATTAAGAGGGTATAGGGGTTGAGGGATTAGGGTTTAATGGTTGAGGGTTTAAGGATTGAGGGATTAAGAGGGTATGAGGGTTGACAGATTAGGTTTTAAGGGTTGAGGGATTGAGAGGGTATAGGGGTTTAGGGATTAGGATTTAAGTGTTGAGGGTTTAGGATTGAGGGTTGAGGGATTTAGAGGGTATAGGGGTTGAGAGATTATGGTTTAAGGGTTGAGGGTCGAGGGATTAAGAGGGTATAGGTGTTGAGGGATTAGGGTTTAAGGGTTGAGGGTTGAGGGTTTATGGATTAAGAAGGTATAGGGGTTGACAGATTAGGGTTTAAGGGTCGAGGGTTTAAGGGTTGAGGGTTTAAGAGGGTATAGGGGTTGAGGGATTAGGGTTTAAGGGTTGAGGGTTTAAGTGTTGAGGGATTAATAGGGCATAAGGGTTGAGGGATTATGATTTTAACAGTTGAGTGTTGAGGGTTAAGAGATGAATAGGGTATGGGGGTTGAGGGATTATGGTTTAAGGGTTGAGGGTTGAGGGATTCATAAGGTATATTGGTTGAGGGATTATGGTTTAAGGGTTGAGGGATTAAGAGTGTATACGGGTTTAAGGATTAAGGTTTAAGGGTTGAGGATTGAGGGTTGAGGGATTAAGAGGGTATAGGAGTTGAGGTATTAGGGTATAAGGGTTCAGGGTTGAGGGATTAAGAGGGTATAGGGGTTCAGGGATTAGATTTTAAGGGTTGAGGGTTTAAGGGTATAGGAATTAATAGGATATAGTGGTTGAGGGATTAGTGTTTAATGGTTGAGGGTTGAGAGTTGAGGGACTAAGAGGGTATAGGGGTTGAGGGATTAGGGTTTATATAGGGTTTAAGGGTTGAGGGATTAAGAGGGTATAGGGGTTGAGGGATTAAGATAGTATAGGGGTTGAGTGATTAGGGTTTAAGGGTTGAGGGTTGAAATATGAAGAGGGTATAGGGGCTGAGCAATTAAGAGAGTATACGGGTTGAGGGATTAGGGTTTAGGGGTTGAAGGTTTAAGGGTTGTGGGATTAAGAGGGTATAGGGGTGTAGGGATAAGGGTTCTAGGGTTTAAGGTTGATGGATTAAGAGGGTTTAGGGGTTGAGGGTTGAGGGATTAAGAGGGTATAGGGTTTTATGGAATAGGGTTTAAGGGTTGAGGGATTAAGAGGCTATAGGGGTTGAGGGTTGAGGATTGAGGGATTAAGATGGTATAGGGGTTGAGGGATTAGGTTTTAAGGGTTGAAAATCGATGGATTAATAGGGTATAGGGGTTGAGGTATTAGGGTTTAAGGGTTGAGGGTTTAAAGGTTGAGGGATTAAGAGGGTATAGGGGTTGAGAGATTAGGTTTTAAGGGTTGAGGGTTGAGGGTTGAGAGATTAAGAGGGTATAGGGGTTTAGGGATTAGGGTTTAAGTGTTGAGGGTTGAGGGTTGAGGGATTAAGATGGTATAGGGGTTGAGAGATTATGGTTTAAGGGTCGAGAGTTGATGGATTAAAAGGGTATAGGTGTTGAGGGATTAGCATTTAAGGGTTGGGGGTTGATGAGGGATTAGGGTTTAAGGGTTGAGGGTTGAGGGTTTAGGGATTAATAAGGTATAGGGGTTGAGGGATTAGGGTTTAAGGATTTAGGGATTAAGAGGGTATAGCGGTTGAGATATTAAGGTCTAAGGGTTGAAGATTGAGGGATTAAGTGGGTATAGGTGTTGAGGGATTAGGGTTTAAGGGTTGACTGTTGATGGTTGAGGGTTTTGGGATTTAGAAGGTATAGGGGATGAGGGATTAGGGTTTAAGGGTTTAGGGATTAAGAGGTTATAGGTGTTGAGGGATTAAGGTTTAATGGTTGAGGGTTGAGGGATCAGGGTTTAAGGGTTGAGGGATTAAGAGGATATAGGGGTTGAGGGATTATGGTTTAAGGGTTGTGGGTTGAGGGTTGATTTATTAAGATGGTATAGGGGTTGAGGGAATATGGTTTAAGGTTTGAGGGTTTCAAGGTTGAGGGATTAAGATGGTATAAGGGTTGATGGATTAGTGTTTCAGGGTTGACAGTTGATGGATTAAGAGGGTATAGGGGTTGAGGGTTGAGGTATTAAGAGAGTATAGGGATTGATGGATTAGCGTATAAGGGTTGAGGGATTAAGCGGGTATAGGGGTTGAGGGATTAGGCTTTAAGGGTTGAGGGTTTAAGGGTCTAGGAATTAAGAGGATATAGGGGTTGAGGGATTAGTGTTTAAGGGTTGAGGGTTGAGGGTTGAGGGACTAATAGGGTATAGGGGTTGAGGGATTAGGGTTTAAGGGTTGAGGGTTTAAGGGTTGAGGGATTAAGAGGGTATAGGGGTTGAGAGATTAGGTTTTAAGGGTTGAGGGTTGAGGGTTGAGGAATTAAGAGGGTATAGGGGTTTAAGGAATAGGGTTTAAGTGTTGAGGGTTGAGGGTTGAGGGTTGAGGGATTAAGAGGGTATAGGGGTTGAGAGATTATTGTTTAAGGGTTGTGGGTTGAGGGATCAAGAGGGTATAGGTGTTGAGGGATTAGTGTTTAAGGGTTTAGGGTTGAGGTTTTAGGGATTCATAAGGTATAGGGATTGAGGGATTAGGGTTTAAGGGTTGAGGGTTGAGGGATTAAGAGGGTATAGGTGTTGAGGGATTAGGGTTTAAGGGTTGAGGGTTGAGGGTTTAGGTATTAAGAAGGTATATGGGTTGAGGGATTAGGGTTTAAGGGTTTAGGGATTAAGAGGGTATAGGTGTTGATGGATTAGGGTTTAAGGGTTGAGGGTTGAGGGTTTAGGGATTAAAAAGGTGTAGGGGTTCAGGGATTAGGGTTTGAGGGTTGCGGGTTTAAGGGTTGAGGGTTTAAGGGTTGATGGATTAAGAGGGTATAGGGGTTGAGGGATTAGGATTTAAGGGTTGAGGGTTGAGGGTTGAGTGATTGAGAAGGTATAGGTGTTTAGGGATTAGGGTCTTAAGGGTTGAGGGTTAGGGATTAAGAGGTTATAGGGATTGAGGGATTATGGTTTAAGGGTTGAGGGTTGAGGGATTAAGAGGGTATAGGGATTGAGGGATTAGTGTTTAAGGTTTGAGGGTTTAGTTATTAATAGGGTATAGGGGTTGAGGGATTAGGGTTTAAGGGTTGAGGGATTAACAAGGTATAGGGGTGGAGGGATTAGGGTTTAAGGGTTGAGGGTTGAGGGTTGAGGGATTAAGAGGGTATAGGGGTTGTGGGTTGATGTATTAAGAGGGTATAGGGGTTGAGGGATTAGGTTTTAAGGGTTGAGGGTTGTGGGATTAAGAGGGTATAGGGGTGGAGGGATTAGGGTTTAAGGGTTGAGGGTTGATCGATTAATAGGGTGTAGGGGTTGAGGGATTAGGGTTTAAGGGTTTAAGGGTTGAGGGTTGAGGGTTGAGGGTTGAGGGATTAAGAGGGTATAGGGGTTGAGGGATTATGGTTTTAAGGGTTGAGTGTTGAGGGTTAAGGGATTAATAGGGTATGGGGGTTGAGGGATTATGGTTTAAGGGTTGAGGGTTTAAGGCTTGAGGGATTAAGAGGGTATAGGGGTTGAGGGATTAAGGTTTAAGGGTTGATGGTTGAGGTTTGATGGATTAAGAGGGTATAGGGGTTGAGGGATTAGAGTTTAAGGGTTGAGGGTTGAGGGATTAAGAGGGTACAGTGGTTGAGGGATTAGTGTTCAATGGTTGAGGGATTAATAGGGTGTAGGGGTTTAGGGATTAGGGTTTAAGGGTTGAGGGTTGAGGTTTGAGGGATTAAGATGGTATAGGGATTGAGGGATTAGGGTTTAAGGGTTGAGGGTTGAGGGATTAAGAGGGTATTGGGGTTAAGGGATTACAGTTTAAGGGTTGAGGGTTGAGGGATTAAGATGGTATAGGGGTTGAGGGATTATGGTTTGAGGGTTGAGGGTTGAGGGTTAAGGGTTGAGGGTTGAGGGATTTAGAATTGAGGTTTTAAGTGTTGAGGGTTTAGGGTTGAATATTTAGGGGATTAAGAATTGAGGGATTAAGGATCAAGAGGGTTGAGGGATTAGGGTAGAGAGTTTACTAAGTAGGTTTAATGGTTTAAGGGTTGGGGGATTAGGGTTAAAGGGTGGAGGGTTGAGGGATTAGGGTTTAAGTGCTGGAGGGTTGAGGAATTAAGAGGGTCTACCCTTAAAATCTTAACCCTCTACCCTCTATCTCTCTCCCACTCACCCACTTTCTCCCACTCTCTTTCTCCAACTCTCCCCCTCTCTCCCTCCCTCTCGTTCTCCATCTCTCTCTCTCTCCTGCTATCTCTTTCTCCCCCTCTCTCTCCCCCTCCCTCTTCCTCCCCCTCTCTCTCTCCCTCTCTCCCTCTCTCTCTCACTCTTATCTCTCTCCCCTCTATCCTTAACCCAAACCCTTTAAACCCTTAACCCTTAAATCCTTAACCTTTTAAACCCTTAACTCTTAACCATCTACCCTTTATATCTCTCCTAGTCCATCTCTCCCTCCCTCTCTATCCCCATCTCTCCAACTATCTCATTCTCCCCCTCTCACTCTCCCTCCCTCTCTCTATCTCTCTCTCTCTTTGTCCCCCTCTCCCACTCTCTCCCACTATCTCTTTCTACACCTCTCCCTCTCCCTCCCTCTCTTGCTCTCTCTCCCTCTTTCTCTTTCTCCCCCTCTCCCTCTCCCTTAATCTCTCCCTCTCTCTCTCTCCCACTCTCTCTTTCTCCTTCTCTCCCACTCTCTCTTTCTCCCACTCTCTTTCTCTAAACCATACACCATCTACCTTTAACCCTAATCCTTTAAAGCCTAAAAAAATTATACCCTCAACCCTACCTCCCTCTCTACTATATATTTGTCCTCTTTTTCTACCTCTCTATCTCTCTCTCCCACACACACACACACACTCAACTCTATCTCCTCTACTATAATGATACAAGGGAGAGATATACAATTAGGATAGAGGGTATAGACAAAGAGGGAGAAAATAAATCTATTTAAAAAACCATATTTCATATAATGCCAGCACGTTTTGAAGAAGTAGAGATGTTACCGTCTTAGAAAGAAATAATGTGCTCATGTTATAACATGGGCACATTTTATCTTCCACTAAAAATGGTAAAAAAAATCAATATACCCATGATGTCAAGGCCCACATTCTGCATATTCTCCTAGTTATATGCATGCTCCAATAAAAATTAGCTTTTTGATGATGTTGTGAAGTGTGCAAGCATGTTATTCACATTCCACAACCTTTTCCATGATCTTTATATCACCTTTGCATGAAATAGTAGATTTTCCACATTGAAAGACATATTCAAGTTTGAATTCCATTGAAAACTGATATACAATTGAAGTTTGGAGGGGAACAAGTTTTTGAAAAAGTCAAATTGTTGTGAAGTTTGAAGAAAGAAGAAGCTAAGGCTACATAATTGGGTTGAAATCCTCCATTTAAAAGTCTTATTTTTTAGGAATGTGAAGTATTTACACATTTTCTTTCATTCTATTATGGATTGCTTTCATTTTTTTTATTTTGCATATTCCATGTTTATCATTATTTGTTTTTCATTATAACATTAGGTTGTCAATGCACATATTAAATTACACAATTATATACACTTTCCAACTAACATTTTAAACCTGATGTAGAGCAGCTACTAGGATCCACAAATCATCAAGGGTACTTTTGAACCTAACTTAAATTGAAGCAGACCAACCAACAAACTTAGTCATCTTTTCATCAAAATCCTTCAATTTCACTTGATTTCATATTTCCACAAAACATTAGAACTTGGCTTCAACTCTTTGTTAGACTTAAAAATAGATTAATCATCATAAAATTGGTTGTAACATAGCATAAACCTGATTAGAAACTCAGAACCATTCATTTCGTTCATGATTCACTAATTGAAGAACTCAACATTGTAACGTACATGGAAAAATAACAACAAATCATGCATGGAAGGTAACTACCATCCTTTATCCAGACATCCAAGACACTATAATCAGCATGCTATTGATTGAAATAAACCAAATACACATTCCAAATATCTCACCAAAATTCATCCTTTTAGCATGCTTCCCCTAGCAGTATTCCAAACTTGTGGTGTAGGGGCACCTACAACCATGTTTCAAAATCTACTTTGGTGAAAGTTTTTTTTAAGGTATTTGGGTTAGTTCAAGACTTTTTAGATTCTTTTTCATAGCTTTTATTGAAAATAAGGTCTAAATAGACCATTCTTTCATGTATTTAGAGATTTTGTGAGTTTGGTGATGAAATGTGCAAGTATCCACTCTTGCTTTAGAAAATTATCAATTTTTCCATATAATCTTTGAAGGAAATTTATTCAAATTGTAAATGGAAGTGCAAGACAAGAGTCTAGAAGTTGTATTAGGAATTAGATAAAGGTGTTTGAGTGGTATTACGTGTCCTGGACAACAAAGTTGCAAAATGTTTCCTATTTAGCAAAAGTTGTCAATGTTAGCAATTTTTAAGACAAATGAAGGTCTTGGTATGAAATTGATATTATTACATAAATGAATGTTCCTACTTTCATTTGGATCCCTTTGAAGAGGTTTTCGTTGAACTTTGTTCTTGGAATTCATAATTTTTTAGAAACCAGGTTCTTGGACAGTCAAGGGTTTGAGGGAAACTTAATGTCTTAGATAGCATCCCACCTATTGCGCTCTCTGTGACTTAGTAGGGTGACCATGTAGGATGTAATTATGATTTTCTTAGGAAAAAATGTAATTTTTCCTCATTAATGATGTTGGTTTAAGGGGAAATACCCTATTTTCTCATAGAAAATAATGGTGCAGACCTAAGAAAAAGGGTTGCAAAATTTCTAGAGGGAATATGATGGTTCCTTAAGCTTGGGGGGACCTATAGAGAAGTTTCTAGGAAGTGTTTTTGAATTGGGAAGTTGTGGAAGGTAGAGTTTCAGTAAGGAGGCCTAAAAACCCTTGTTTCTTAGGTTCTAGAGAGGGTTTTGAATCTTGTTGATGGAATGAGTACTTGGGTTCCTCAAACCTTGATAATTGTTAGTTTTCAAACCTAAGACAAGATGTTTTTCAGTCATGGAGGCCTGGTGGTGGATTCTTGAGGGGGTCCCTTTGTAAAATTGGCTAATTTGGGCCCTAAAACAATGAAATTTGTCATTTTGAGGAAAGTGTCTTAAAAGAGTAATATGTGGATTTTGTATATGTCTCATGCAACTGAAATAGATATATATATATATATATATATCATCATTTTTTTGACAGGTTTTTTGGGAGGTTTGTGAGAAAAATCCCTAAAATTGGTTTGTGAAGCCTACAAGGCAATTTTTGGTCAAAAGTGGCTTTTAGAAGAGTTTGTTTGATCTTATTTTTGTAGGTGGTTGAATGTCAAGATTCTGACATCTTGAATGTGTTGACACTTTTTTCCTGCATCAAATTTCAATTTGGAGTCATAACGAAGAGTCATGGCTGATAGGTAACCCTATTGTCTTGTTGAGTCAATTGAAGGTTGATGTCTTGGTTGGCATATTTGAGAGAAGCTGTGTCAATTTGTATCCTGGGTTCCCACCACTCTGCATCAACTTGGTTCCATGCACACAACATACTCCCCCAATGTATCTAACTCTTTTTGTAACTTCTTAACTAACTTATCTCTTGACAACTTTACCAAAAATGCCATTTTTTGCAAATGTCAAGACAAATCTCCCCCCTAAACACCTAGAATGACTCAAAAGAACTAAATACATATTAAGAGTGGTCTCATAGACCTTATTTTAACATAGATCAGGATATTAGACTAAGAAATAACAAGAACCTTTCTTTTACCCATCTTCACATGCCCCAAAAACCCTCCTTTTTACCCAAGAAACTAGTGGTTTATTGAAAAACACACATCCAACCCTCACACAATTATATGAATACTTAAAAAAGGTATAAAATGGTCTGAAAAAACTCAATTCAATAAGAAACCATGCTTCCCCAATACAAAAAACACTTTAGCATATCAAAGCCACTTGAAATCTCATGGAAAACTCAAAATTTCACTCTAGGGCTTCATGACCAACACCCTTTTAGACCTCCCCTGCACACAAACAACATTCCCTCACCTATGTATTTATGATCTTCCTTCAAATATTAATAATCATTCTTTGCATTGATGTTTTTGTAAAGACTAGACAACAACTTCTTGAATTGACAATTTTCATTCAATGGTGCTCCTGCACCATGTATGCTTCCATAGTTGTATACATATATATGACATAAGTTGAAATTTTGTATGCTTGTCCATGCTATAGATAAAATTATCTGCCATTCCAAAGAAAAAGACAAAGAGGAAACTAATAGACAAAGAGAAGTAAAGCTTTAAAGCAAAGGAGAGAGTTCAGATGGCGACATATCGTGAAAATCAGAAATTGGGAACAATTGACGAAAACAAGCCAATTGAAGAGGAACCTCAACTGCCAAAAAGAGAAAAGGAATTGGTGTCACAAAAGGAATGAATGCAAAAGCATCATGGTAAGATAGATTCAGATACTGTAGTTGGAGACACACCCTCTAAGGAAAGTGAATATGAAGGGACACCATTAAGCACAAGCGAATATAGAGGGACAACATCTACCAGAAGTGAATATGGAGGCACACCATCTACTGCAAGTGAATATGGATGGACTCCATCTACCACAAGTGAATATTATTGGACACCATCCAACACATCTCAAGTTGAGATTACATCATCACTTGGATTTGATGAAGAAGGTATGCCATCATCCCCATGTGAACCTCAAGGTATGTCTTCTTCTCCACCCTCGATTGAAGGTATGCAATCTATCACACCTCAATTAAATATTGATGAAATTCTTGATGTTGATATGTATGTACCTAGGAGAGCACCACCTATAATTTTGTGTAGAAATCCAAAGTATTTGATTAATATTTATGAGGATATTTTGTAGCACATGGAAGGTAAGATTCCAGCATGCACTTGTTGAAGATATGCTGATAAGATTTGGAAATGATTCTTTGAAAGGATAAATGAGACCGCAAGATGTCAACTATTTTTTGAAATGATGTGAGGTGTAAAGTATAGTAACATCATGAAGACTCTTGGGTTGAGAACATCGAATGCATCGAGTGAAGACACTATTGTGAAGAATCTAATGGATGCTTATGAGAGTGTGGGTAAGACCTCACAATCAAAGGATAGTAATGTCACCCGACATGTCATTACATTGACTTTGGTAATTTTTCAAACAAAGAGAGCTCATCTCATTAGAAAGATGAGTGAACAAACAAGAATTAGTAGAAAAACTTTATCAAGAGCCATTCACAGGCGGCAAAGAATTGAGGGCACTGATTCAAATGAATTATGGGAATTGTCGAGGAGACTATCACAAAAAGATAAAGAAGTTATCAAAGCATTGAGAACACCAATTTAAGAGTATTGGAAGAATAACACAAGGCCATCTCCGAATCAAAGGGATGTGGTAAGAAGGAGAATACGTTGTTGAAATCATGAGCCACATCCAAATCATTTTTTGGATATGACTCAAACCCAATTTTTTCATAAATTTGAAAATTATTATCCTCAAATTAGTATTTGTCAAAGATTTTTTTAAATGCTTAAACCTTTTTATGTCAAGATAAATCACACGTGCACTAATTGTTGTTGTAGACTATATTTTGAATTCTCTAACCCTTATGATGTTTATCATTCTATATGTTTAGATTTTCATACTAACAATGTTTTGTAGGATTGTGGCATAAAAGCCCCACAAAAATCTTCAAGAGAGTTCTTATCAAAAAAATTATGTGAAATAGAGGATGGCTAGATATTCTACATGACAACATGCTTTGATGGTTCATGCGAGCATTGCAGTGGCTTCCAACGTATGCCAGTATGTCAACATATGGAAAGCACAAATGAAGTGGGACATAAACTAGTAGAGTTCAGGAAGTATAAAACAGTGGCGACATATGCTACAAAAGATGGGTCTCAAGAAAAATGTGTGATTTGGTTATTGAGAATATTCCAGTGTACCAGTTTATGTCCATGTTTTGTGACAATATACTATCTGAGTATGCAATGCATACCCATAGATACTGATGGTTGGACACACAATTCAAGCTATGCAAGGTCACCTTTCTAGTTGGCAGCATAGCATCAGTGGTTGAATTTTCAGAGAACTACACTCTACAACCATAGCATTAGGTGCATTCATAGTATTACAACTCCACACAGGTTTCGATATTTGTCCACATAACATTCATTCATGCATCTGATAGAACAAATGACCAAAGGAAGGTATTGAGGGAGTACCACTTTTACATTAGTGATGATCGCACACATTCTCCAAAGTTTGTGCAAGGTTGCTTCCAGATGTTCTACAGTGGTTTGGCTCAGAGGGGCATATCATAAGCCAACAAATAATATGGTCAAATAACTATGCAGCATAGTTCAAGAACTCACATGTTCTACTGGTTGTGTAGGATTCATGTCATTATAGGTGTTCAACATATTTGGGACTTTTGTGAGGCCAGGCATGGAAAGGGGGATCATGATGGTGTGGGAGCATGCTTGAAAAGAGCATTATCATGAGAAGAGTTAAATTATATAGATAGTGCAAAGTTGACAGATGCAAAATCAATCATTGAGTGGTGCAATGCTTTGATGGGTCTAGGTAATGAAGGTATGTATTTAGTTTGTATATTTTTTTGGTTGATGGATGATACTAACACTACACCATATGAGGACTGTTATACACTAACATGATTGAGTGAGGTACACTCTTTCCTTAGCTCAAATGCAGGTTCATGGAGTATCAGTACACGAAATATGGCATGCTTTTGTTCTTCATGTACAATGCAAGACTCGAATGATTGTGAGTCAAGGGAATGGGTTGACAAATGGTTGAAAATTTATCTTAGCCCACTTCACATGTATCGCCCTCCAATGGCATTAGAACTGACATAGATGGAATCATCGGTCGACTTTGACCACGAATCAAATCTAGTTCAACCAAGTGATATATCTACTTGCTTAGTTGTTGAAATTCCATATCATTATCTTAAATTTTAGTGTATTCATAATGTTGACTAATTTCAGGAGATTTGTCGCACATATCAATGCAGGGCATGTTTATGCAGTTATTGTAGATGAAGACAATGAAGAGGGAACAAAATATTACTTGTGTCATTGTGTTTAGGCGAAAAAGAAATTGGAGGCCCCAGTTATAGATGGAGAAAAAAATGAATACCCTATAGGCTCAGTTGTGGTTACTAGAACGTGGTTTAGAGTGTACCCACATTTGAGTGTTAAACATTGGTTATTTCAGGACTTTGAAACACATTGTAAGATTCTTAATTACTCGAACCTTGTCGTGGCATCCAGTGTTAGTTTGACCAAATATGGGGGTAGACCTTTGAAAAATACCTTGTAGAAGGTCTGTGAGTCTAACCATGAAGCAATACTTGACATAATAAAGAGTAGAGTAGACCCGAATAGTCCATTGGATTAATTTGTAAGTATATGCAGATTGGTTCTTATTAGTTTATACTTGTATACATCTAAAACTAGTTTGGAGAATTCCTATTAATTAAATACATATTATTTGATTAATTATCCTAATTTCCTCTACTGTTTGAATAAATAGAAATATTTATTTATATAGTTCACATTTAAATCCATCTTAATTAAATAAACAAAATTAAATACTTTGTTTGATTTAATTATCAAATCCCTATTTTATTCTATCACATCAATCTCAAATTAATTAAATAAAGATTAAACACTTTATTGATTAATTGTCGTTTTCCTCTATTTAATTTAATAAACAACTATCTTATAGTTCGTTTTATTAAATTATTTATCTCCCTTTTGCTAATTTAAATAAATCAAAATATTTGAATTAGAGCACCAGGAATATTCCAATCTACATTTTCTCAAAAATGAATTAGATTTCCTATGTCTAAACTATGTCTAAAATATGTCACAATTAATGCTTTGAAACTTCACAGAAAGTTTTGGAGACAAATCAGAGACAAATTCTAAAATCTTCTCTCAATCCTCCTCCATCAATCTTTCCTCTTCTCTTGCCTGATGTTTTCATGGGTAGAGACAATCTCCATTTTTCTCTCAATCTCCTCCATCTCTCACCATTCAATCCTCTAGATTGAATCCAAGCCTCTCAAAGCTTTCCCTATACATTTCTACAACAAGGAAATCTATAAATAAAGCCTCATTGAACCAAGAAAGGATCCAAATAATCTAACTTTTTCACTCTTACTTTGCAGGAATTTAAGCATTCAAGCATCCAATATCAAGCAATCAAGCTTTCACATCAATGGTTGTCTCTTGTAGCTGCAATTATTTGTTTCATGTCCATGTCATGCTAGTTTAATTCATTTATCATCTAGTATTGTCTTTTAGCTCCATATCATTGCATTAGTATCATCTCGTTCTTGAGATAGTCATTTTAACAATCATAGTGCTTAACAATCTGAGAGTGATTTCGATTTAATAAATCTTTGGAGATAGAGAGCAATATGACACTTTCAAATGATTACTGTTTTGAATTGATTCGATTTGTTTAATCTTTGATATAATGTCGTATTAAGAAGTGTTTTAGTCTTGTTTACTTATTCACACTTACAATTTGGCACCCACCGTGGGGCATTAACCCCAAATTTCCCCAATTTTGCAAATTTTCTGGAAATTATCACGTAGGTTCTCGGCATGTTTTCTTGTAGCACTTTCGCTAAACGTTTTAGCGCTTTTGGTCACTGTTTTAGTGCTTTCAACTTTGGAGCTTCCGGTCATTGGTTTAGCGCATTGGGTGATTTAGTGCTTCCATGGAAAACTTCAATGCTTCGGTACCCTGTTTCAGCGCTTTTGGGTTTTAGCACATCAAGTAACTGTTTTAGTGCTTCGGTGCAATATTCCAATGCTTTTGTAAAATCAGTCTGGATCCAATGCATGCACGGCCTGATTTTAATTTTTTTCATAGTTGGACTAAAACGTATCAATCTAGGATAGTCACTTCAAAGTTTTCTAAAATTCATCAGTCTAGGATAATCACTTCAAAGTTTTCTAAAATTGATCAATCTAGGATAGCCAGTTCAAAATTTCTAAAATTGATCAATCCTAGGATAGTCACTTTCTTGTTTTTCTTAAAGCAAATCTATCAATCCTAGGATAGTTATCACATTCTTACAGTAGAAGTTAAAAAGAACATCATGATTTCTGTGAAGCAACACCTTCACATAGATTAGAAAATTTATTTTTGGGCTTTTAAAACAAAACAAATTTATATGTTGTGCTTGTGGTGATTAGGCTTATGCTCTCCTCTTAAGTGGGTGACCAAAGTGCCAGATTCACTTTTATTTCATGTCATTTACACTTTATTAAATCCTTTAGCAGGCTTGTCGTACTGGGAAAAAGTACTCACCCTACGGGAACGACCTAAGTGGGAACAACCAAAGCCAGGTTTTCCAAGCCACTATAAAAAAAATGCAAGTTGTTGATGAAACTCCAACTTGACGGTAGTGAGCAAGATAACCATCACCAAAATCTTTGTTCTAAAGATTTGGAGGTCTCCTGAGGGAGTTTATCTATTTTCTGCATTGCATGGAAACACTTTCTAAAAACCATAGAGTAGTATCTCGCCAAGTCAGTATCGATACATTGTCATACTCACGGTGCAATGGGAGGGAAGAATCTACCCCCGAGACACTCACCATATAATTACCAAGGACCACTTGCTCAAAGGATTCAGTATCCACATCCATCACTTTGAGTATGCACCTGGCAATGACACAAACATGGGCGCCCTCTAGGGGGTGACACTGTTGTGTGAGTTAACATAAGTCAAGATGTGGGATATGAGTATAATGATCACCTACTTGTCCTTAAGCGTGAGTTTGTTTGATTTGTGTACAATTGTCAAAACAACCCATCAAAATCAATAAAGATCATTTGTGATTTTTGTACATACACAATCTTTTCCTTTTTAAAACACTCATTCAAAATTGCTTGCCATGTTTTCAAAAATTCATTTAAATCAGATTAAAGATCATCTTGAAAACATCAAGTCAAAACAAATCAGAAAATCCATGTTGCGAAAGTGGAAGTCCACCACATTTCTCAAAACAAAAATTAAAGTCACAAAACCCCAGAAACCTCTCAGTTATAGAAACAAATTAAGAAAACAACGTTTTCTATATCAAAATCAGAAACTCCTTTTACAAACATAGAACATTCATCCACATATATCACAATTTTGCTAGGGGTCACACATTAGATTACGTGGTAGAACCACTCTATTCACGAGCCTTCTTTCAAAGAAGAGCTCTCACTCAGTATCACAACCATAGTCAGTGCATACATCCTTCTTATCTTCCACAATATCTGATATAGTATGCCACAAGACCAGATTAAATTTTATAATAACAAGTCATAAAAGTCCTATTTTTAGTGTTCTGGAAAACCTATTTCAGTGCTTCTAGTCACTGTTTTAGTGCTTCGGAGAAATAGCACTTTTGGGCCCTGTTTCGGTGCTTATAGTCAATATTTTAGTGCTTCTATAAAACAACACTTTCATCATATTTTCCAATGCTTTTGGGCATTGTTTTTGTGCTTCTGTCAAAGTAGCGCTTCGGTCACCTATTTCAGCGCTTCAGGACTTTGTTCCAATGCTTCTGTGAAATAGCACTTTTGTACTCTGTTTTAGCACTTCTAAAACAGGGAGTTCAAAAATCATACAAGTCAGTCTATCTATCTTTTATCTACTGCTTCACTAGAAAACAAATTTTTCTTTTCACTAGAATCACTGTTTAGGAACCAAAGTCAGAAAGGTTTATACAAATTTCCAAACTTATCAACTGAAATAAGATCTTCCAAGTCACAAGTGTCAAAATCAAATACACAATCAATTACTACACTGAAGTTTCATTATTAGGATACTATCATCGTTCATCACGAAACCAAGTATAGTAATCAAATTTTTAGCATTGTCTCATACATAAGATTAGTCATCTTATTTGACTTTGTTTTAAATATTAAAAATTGACATTTTCCAACAAATAAGATCAACATTTCAGAAGAAATGGTTAAAATTTCTATGCCAATCTTCACTAGGTCCCAAAAACAAAGACTCTTAGAACAAGAAATTTTAAAATCCCAAGCAATGGTAGAGGAAAATCCTTGGAACAATCTGAACCAAAACGATAAGAATGAAATAACTCCAAAAGATATCCAAGCGTCTCAACAAGATCCCAAGTTTCATATATTTATGGAAAAAAATCTAGAACAAGATATGGACAAATATATTTTAATGTTAGCCGAATCAGGGGCAAAACTTCCAAAAGATTTTGATGTAAATGGTTTGAAGGAAACACCTAGAATGAATGAGACTAAGATACTACAACCTACACAAATGATAGATCCAGTTCCTACTTTAACATCACAGATGCAAATGTTACAGCGACAAATACAAGATATGACAAAAGGGACTACCAAGAGATATGCAATACAGGACATTTGTCCTTATCCTTTCGATGCAATAGTTGGCTTGATACCATTTCCTAGACATTGTGAGATCCCAAAATACGATAAGTATAATGGAAGAATAGATCCATTAGATCACATCAGAGAATTTAAAACAATGAGTCTTGAGTTTTCCCAAGAGGAAACTTATTTAATGAGACTATTACCAAGGAGTTTGGGAGGATCATGCATGGAGTGGTTTTCAAAATTAAAACCAGGTATCAGAACTTTTGAGGAACTCGTCAACAGATTTATGTTTCAGTACTCATTCAACATCCAACACGATGTTACAATCAAAGATCTTTACAATCTAAAACAAAACAAAGGAGAAACGTTCTTGTCTTTTCTCCAAAGATGGCAACACTTCTTCGCTAGATATACTAGATCCATTCTTGAAGAAGAAAAGATGGAATTGTTCATTGAAAACTTGATGGAAGAAATGAGCTATAGATTGGAACTACAATGTCCTCCAACATTCGAGAAAGTGATAGAAAATGGTCTTAAAATCGAAGAGGCCTTAGTCAAGAGAGGAGTTATCAAGCATTTCAATGATAAAACAAACAACACAAATAACTCCTCAAATCAATACTCAAGCGGTGAGAAGCCAGAAATTTGGCAAAAGAATTGAAATACAAATGAGACAAAAAATGATCCCCAAAATGTCAAACCGGTTTTCAACTTGACCACATCCACATCAAAAAATCAAAACAACAAGCAAAATGTCAAGTCAAATACCATACAAAGCAATGAGATCATAAAAATACAGCCATATAAAAAACTGTCAAATCGGCGAAGGTTCACACCTTTGGGTCAAACAATGGAATCAGCAATGAAAGAATTAGTTACCAAAGGCCTTCTCACTACATGGGAAGCTAGATTCTGGGATCCAAAATTCAAACCATCATGGTGGAATGACGCTGATTATTGCAACTTTCATAATAACAAGGGTCACAAAACAAATGACTGTATGGAGTTGAAACACACAGTACAAGACTTGGTGGACAGCAACAAAGTGTATGTGGAGGAACCTCAAAATAATAATGATCATTTCGCATTCAAGGATCCTTTGCCAAATTATGACAAAGGAGCTTCATCCTCTTTGAAAAAAAAAGGAAAGAACATCAATCATATCTATGAAAAAACAATCCTCTGTCTATCTTAAGTAAAAAATGATCATACAATTAGTGATAACATTGATGAAAATGAAACCAACAACATTACCTCTTTGGATTTGCTCCCAAGTGTGCAAAACTCTGATAATCAAATAAATGTCTTAAAAATTAGAGAAAATCAAGAGCATCAATCAGCCAATGTGATAAATAAGGGACAATCCAAGGTAATGTTGAAAGGAATTGGCTCCACACATGCAGTTTCGCCTCCATCGCATTACAATGTTATCAGTCAAGAACATCAACCGGAAAACATCATGACTAGGGGGAAGCCAAGGTAGTATTAAAAGGAGTGGGATCTCAATGTACGATTCCACCTCAATCTCATTATAATATTGTTGATCAATTGCAAAACATCCCCACACAAATATCAATACTGGAACTCCTTCAATTGTCACCATCACATAAGGAAGTTCTCGAACAAGCATTAGTTGCCACAACTGTACCAAAGAATCTATATGTTTTTCAATTCCAAGCTATGGTGGGACATCTGACTACCCTGCATTATCTGTCATTCTCCGAATAGGATGATGTTTCATTAAACCATCTACATAATACTGCTTTGCATATCAAAGTATTTATCCATAATCATCACGTTAAGAGAGTTCTAATAGATGGGGGAGCTGGTCTGAACATTTGCACCCTCAAATTAGTTCGTGCACTAGGATATTCCAATGATGCTATTGATGCTTGAAGGAAAATAACCATCAAAGCATATGATGAGGAAGAAAGATCGTCCAAAGGTTTAACTATATTACCCATTCAAGTGGGACCCATGATGAAGCACATAGCATGTCAAGTATTGTAAAGAGAGTTGACATACAACATTCTCTTAGGACGACCGTGGATTCAAAAAATGCAGGCTATACCTTCTACATACCATCAATGCCTAAAGTTTCTAGTAAACGGACAAGAGGTGACTATAGCTATTGATTATAATCATCCACAACATTGTGACACATTGAGAATATCTCAAGACACCTTTGTCCCTCACAACAGGGAAGCTTCAAGTTCAAAATCACCCAAGGAAGAACAATGTCCGAGTATCAATACCAAGTGGGTGGAAAAGAAAGGTAAAGAAAAAGAAACAAGTCATGTTGAAACAAGCAATCCAGATCCACAAACTTCTCTATCAAACAAATTTCAAAAGCAAGTTCAGTTGATAGATAAAGGAATGGGACAATACTCAATGGAGCAATCACTTAACTTATCATAGTTAATGCCATCTCCTAGGAAATATGGTCAACCATCAATGATCAAACCTCCAACACCTTTACCTGGCACAGTTCTTCAAGAAAAATTTGTAAAATCTAGAACTATAGCAAAAGAAATGGATGACAAAGCAATCCTGGATTGGCTATACAAGGATGCAGAACCATCAACATCAGAGATCGGTATCAAAAATGTTAACATCAACACAGAAAAGTATGGAAAAGGAAAGGCTATTCTTGAAAAGATGGGTTATGAAGGACAAGGACCTGTGGGATTAAGAAAGGAGGGAATCACATAACCTATCACACCTCTCTTTCTCCACACAAATGAGAAACCAGGACTAGGATATTCTGAAGAAGAGCAGCAGGAGCTAACAAAGATGGCTATAGAAAATATCCTTCACTTTAGAGATGGTTCTGAAACATACTCAAATGAATATGAGTGGGCATTACCTTCTGATCTACTTTTCATAGATATTCCAGTCGATGAGATTCAAAAATATGCACCTACACGTGAGAAGGGCCAAGGCTCTAGGTCTAGACCATTTGTCACAGGATCACTAAATATCGATGACTCTAGTGAGGACGAACAAAATTTGAGTGAACTAGATGAGTTCGAAGAGGGTACAATCACGGATCTCAATATCCCAAATGACAATTATGACAATATTGTTGTCCTCACCCTTACTTCCATTAACCTAAATCAATCTGATGATATCATGCCATTAATCCATCCAGAACTTATTGATTGGGAACCTCTCAAACCTTTGACTGTACCAAAATTTGCAAATGATAATGCCATCATGCATTTCCTATGTCATACCGAACTTGATACAAATTCTATCTATAATACTCATAACAATATGACTCAATAGGAGGGTGTCAAATCTTCCATTTGCAAAATTCAAAACAGGGAAAATAGATCTAATGGTGAAAACCATTCTATGGCAGCATTAGATCTAGAAAAAGTAAAAATAAAGAATGCATCCAATGGTGAAAACCTTTCTGAGGCACTGAAGGGTGGAAGATTTGACATTCTCCTAGAACATTATCATGAGTGATCATCAGTTCTGGTCGAACCTACACAATCGGTTGACATTGGCACAAAAGAGAAGGAAAATGTTCTACATCTAGCAGAATCAATGACTGATCAAGAGAGACCAGAATTTATCAATTTATTTATGGAAAGACGCATCAACTTCACTTGGTCATATTCTGATATGCCAGGCTTAGATCCAAATCTGCTTATGCATCATTTGTCTTTGCCAACAAGAATCAAGCCTGTTAAGTAAAAATTAAGAAAAATGCATCCTCACATTCGCATTGATGGTAAAGACAAAATTAAAGAAATTACTGGATGCTAAATTCATAAGGTCTATAGACTATGCTGAGTGGATATCAAACATAGTACCTATTTCAAAGCTAGACAACAAGATCAAAATCTACATGAATTTCAGGTACCTCAATAAAGCATGCCCGAAGGATGATTTTCCACTACCAAATATAGACATCACCGTGGAATTGACGGCAGGACATGCCATGTTATCAATCATGGATGACTTCTCTGGGTACAATTAAATAAGAATAGCTCCAGAAGATCAGGCAAATACAACTTTTACATGTCCATGGGGAACCTTCTGCTGGAATGTCATGCCATTTGGTCTAAAGAATGCAAGAGCCACTTATCAAAGAGCAATGACAACAATCTTCCATGATATGATGCACACTTTCATGGAGGATTATGTGGATGACATTTGGCAAAATCTACTACAAGGGAAGGACATCTGCATATCCTAGACAAAATCTTCACACGGATGGAGAAATTCATTGTCACATTACACCCCAAGAACTGTGTCTTCGGGGTCACATCAGCAAATATACTAGGATACATTGTTTTAGAAAAGGGCATTGAGGTGGATCCAGCAAAAGTCAAGGCAACAACGGAAATGCCACCTCCTAAAAATATCAGTCAACTAAGATCATTACAAGGAAGGCTCTAATTGATCATAAGATTCATCTCCCAGCTGGTAGACAAAAGTAATCATTTTAAACATCTATTGCAAAAGAATATAGTTTTCAATTGGGATGAGGGGTGTTGATAGGGTAGCGTTGGATGGAACACTCACTGTTTCATGCTCTGGGTCCTTGTTCTCAAGAACTCCTAGGTGGCTCTCCCACCTTAACCTTTAGGTCCTATCTCATATGTAGGCAACCCTGGTTCTACTGGCCAAACCCACTATCATCAAACCCTCAATCTACCAAGCCAATCTTGGTGCCTTGCCACTAACTCTCCCTTAGCCCTTAATCTTCCCTAAAGGCTAACTATCCTCCTCACTCCATTAGGTCCTTGCAGGGGTGTAGATATTTTTTCAATGGATTCATAGCATCTTCCTAGGGTTCTTGGAGAATCACCAAACTCCAACTCTCCATCGCTTTCACCAAACCCTCACCTAGGGTTTTAGTTCCCTAATTCTAGGCCTCCAAAATAGGTCTTTCCTCCGAGGAAATGAGGTAACTTACCTAATTTCTACAAAGAACCCTAAATCTTTTCTATGGATTCTCATTTCTAATTCCTACCACTTCAATATTTCAAAGGTCTTATCCCTTGACTATCCGTACACAGGTCAGACCTTCCAAATTTTGCAAAATAGGTCTCTTCTTTAGGTTTTTCTGACCCCACAGTGGATTATTATTCGGTTCTCCACTCAAATGGACTATTGGAACCTCCTCCTTGTTACCAAACATCTCCAAGGCTTCCATTCACCTTTCTACCACATGGTTTAGCAAGGAAAGGTCACCCCTACAAGCCAACTGTTTTACACTTCATGACTTTCCTAGCCGGGCACTGTTAAGCTTGCCTAGGAAAAGTCTTCCATAGTGTTTTCAAGGCTCCTACCTACTCCTAAGTCTACCATATTTACACACATGGAGTCTAGCCCAATCCCCAAAAGGCCGTACACCAAGTACAGTGGGAAAAGGAACTAAAACTCCATTGTTGATAGGTTGCCACTCAGATCAGCAACTCAAAAAGAAACAAAACGACTATCAAAAACACTTGCAAAATTTAAAACACACTCTAAATACCACCACCAAAGCTTAGAACATAAAAAATAATTTAACCTACAAAAAATACAGAGGCATGATTGCTCCTATTCACACAAATTCAAGCAAACACAAAATTTCCCTTAATGTTCTCACTGTCTTCTCTTAGCAATCTTCAAATTTCAAACTTACAAACATTCTTAATGCCTTCCAACCTTGCTCACAAGTCGAAGCACCCTCTAAATAGACTCTTGAATTCAGTTAGGCTCGAGCCCCCAACTATTCCCTGGCCGGTTATGTTTCTTCATAAGCATTATTTTTCAAAATTGTAAAACAAACTATCACCTAGGGAGGTCTACAAGGTCAACACACATCTTAGTAGCCAAACCCCAATCTAGCAAGTCGTCAACATGATATTATGAACACAAAACAAGTTCTCTAATTCCTTTAAGGAACAAATCCAAGAAATGGAAAGGATTGGCCATAGGTTGACTAAACAAGTTGTTAAGTCTTGACCCGTTGATTACCCTCCTAGATGTACTTTGGGGTGCTCCTACACCATTCTCCCCCTCTGCCCAAACACTAAGGAATGGAAGGAGAGAGTAGTGAAAGATCAATGCCATACTTCTTGAACTGATCTTCTTGTACCCATGTAGCCTTAGATTCATGCTTGTTTTTCCACTTGATAAGATGCTCCATGTGTGCCTTATGCCTTGTAGACTTTTGCACTCTTGATTCCAAGATCTTTTCTGCCTGAAGCTTGTCTTGAATAGGTAAGGGTATGTTGCTTACATCTTTGAAGATCTCCTTACTGGTCTGATCCAAGTCAATGACTGATCCCTTGTATTTGATCAAATTAGCTATATTGAAAACTAGTGAAATTCCCAAATCAGCAGGTAACTCCACCTTGTATGCATTCTTCCCATACTTGGCTAATATCTTGCATGGTCCTACCATTTTCATCTATAGTTTGGTTGATATACCCTTCTGCAACCTTGATTTGTTAAGGTGAACCATGACGAAGTCTCCTACTGCAAATTGTAACTCTTTTCTAGATAAATCCACCTTCTCTTTCAAATTTTGAGTAGCCTTAGTGACTGTCCTCTTTACCTGCTCTTGAATCTCTTTCATGGTTTGAGTGAAGTATTCAGCATGTCCACTCCTATGTTCCATAGCTCTTGGATCCCTGAGCTCACATATACCCCTTGGGTGCATTCCATACACAATCTCAAAAGGACTCTTCCCTGTGGTCTGGTTTACACTATCATTGTAAGCATACTCAGCCTGTGAGATTACCATGTCCCAAGTCTATCCATATTCCTTAGTTAGACACCTTAGTAGGTTACCTAGCACCCTGTTAACCACCTCTATTTGACCATTAGTCTGAGGATGGTAAGCTGATCCAAAAGACAGGTTGGTACCCAATCTGCTCCATAGAGTCTTCCAAAAGTGACTCATGAACTTAACATCCCTATCTGAAATAATACTTAAAGGCAATCCATGGATCCTAACAACCTCCTTGAAGAAAAGGTGAGCTATATAGCTAGCATCATGAGTAGTTTTACAAGGAATAAAGTGACTCATCTTGTTGAATCTGTCCACCACTACATACACACTATCAAAACTAGTCTTGGTCTTAGGAAGTCCTACCACAAAATCCATGCTCACACACTCCCATGGTTTGTTAGGACTGGGTAAGGGTTGATATAGGCCAGAATTACTAGCTCGTCCTTTAGCTTTCATACACACAACACATTGCTCCACATACCTCCTGACATCTCTTGCCAACTTAGGCCAATAGTAGAACCTTTGCACTAGTTCTAATGTCTTATTGATGCCAAATGTCCACTAAGACTACCATTATGCTTTTCCTGAATGAGGTTTTCTCTCATTGACCCTCTTGGAACACATAACTGATTCCCTTTAAACAACAATCCACTTTGCAAAGTATACTCTGAGTATTGGCTATGAAAATGATTCTCAAAGTTAGAACATACCTTGTAGGCCTTTGAGAAATCTTCATCCTCCCCATAGAGATCCTTGAAACTCTATATTCCAATGCTCTTGATTTGTATTTCTTGGACTGTTAACAATATTCTACTCAATGCATTTGCTACCTTATTCATTTGTCCCTTCTTGTGCTTGATAGTGAAAGTAAAAGCTTGGATGTACTCCATCCACTTCAAGTGCCTATTTCTCAACTTCTCCTGGGTGTTAATATAACTAAGTGCCTGATTGTCTGTAAAAACCACAAAATCCCTGGGTAGAAGGTAATGCCTCCACTTCCTAAGTGATTGAACCAAAGCATACAATTCTAGATCATATGTAGTATAATTCTTCTTGGCTTCATTGAGATTTTCACTAAAGAAAGCTATGGGTCTGCCCTCTTGACTAAGAACTCCTCCTACTGCAACTCCACTAGCATCACATTCCATAATAAAAAAATTGTCAAAGCTTGGTAATAAGAGAATAGGTTGGGTTGCCACTTCTTGTTTCAGTTTCTCAAACCCTTTCTTAGCCTCTTGAGTCCACACAAATTTATTTTTCAAACCACCCTTGATTGTTTCTAGCACTAGTGCACATATACCACTAAAGTTTCTTATGAATTTCCTATAAAATTGAGCCAATCCATGGAAACTTCTTACCTCAGTCCCTGTGGTTGGTGTAGGCTAGTTTAGGATAGCTTCCACCTTGCTTGGATCCATTTTAAGTGATCCTTGAGACACTAAAAAACCCAAATATACAAGTTCTTGTTTGAAAAACTCACACTTCTCCAGGTTGATGGCTAAATTCTCCTCTTGCAATCTTCTAAGAACCATCTCCACATGTTTAAGGTGTTATTCTTCTTTCTTGCTAAAGATAAGTATATCATCAAGATACACCACCACAAATAACCCTGTAAAGTCTTTGAGTACTTCATTTATGAGCCTCATGAATGTACTAGGGGCATTAGAGAGGCCAAATGGCATAACTCTCCACTCATACAACCCATCTGTTGTCTTGAATTATATTTTCCACTCATCTCCATCCTTGATTCTGATCTGATGGTATCCACTCTTGCGATCCAACTTGGTCAAGTACTGAGCTCCTCTAAGACAATCCATCAAGTCTTCAATTCTAGGAATGGGGAACCTATAACTGATTGTGATCCTATTTATTGCTCTAGAGTCAGTGCATAATCTCTACTTGCCTCCTTTCTTAGTTGTTAAGACCACTCGTACTGCACATGGACTGATGCTCTTCCTAATCAATCCTTGATCCAACAATTCTTGTACTTCCCTAGCTACTTCTAGATTTTGATCCAGTGTAAGCTTATATACTGCTTTGTTAGGCAATGATGCTCTAGGTATGAAGTCAATCTAATGACTAATGGCCCTTTTAGGAGGTAATGTTGTAGGTGTACCATCACTTACTATGTCCTTATACTTTTCAAGCAAATTTTGGACTACTTCGGGTATGACTATTTTTTTATCCTTGTCTTCTTCTTTGGACTACAATAAGACTACATATCCTTCACCTCGTTTTTGTAGGGTGTTAAGGAACTCCTTCGCACTACTTAACAAGACACTTGGTGTCTTTGATTGTCCATCCTCTTCTGATAGTGACTGCAACTTAAAGGTCTTCCCATCCTTCTTAAATGAAATTGTATTCTCCTTTCCTTCATACATGGCACTCTTGTCATATTTGCATGGTCTTCCCAGTAGTAGATGACATGCATCCATGGGTAATACATCACAAATTAGTTTATCTTTGTACCCTCCAATAGAAAACTCCACCATTAATTGTTCATTGACAAGAACACTATGCCCTTTGTTTAGCCATGTAAATTTATAGGGGTTGGTGTGGGGTACCTTTTCCAATTTGAGCTTCTTTACTTCCTCTTCTAATATTATATTATCTATTGAACCTGAATCTACAATGACCTTGCATACTTTTCCAAGTATTTTTGATCTCACTCTAAATAGAGCTCTTCTTTGTTTTGGTTCTTCCTTGACCGATTGTCTGATCAAAACTCTCCTAAACATCATATTCTCTCCCATTTCAGATTCAATATCACTAATCTCAGGTGATTTAGTGCTCATGGTGTCCTCTTGTGCATATGCCACCCTCTTCTCAACATTTGAAGATGATTCTTTCTCCAGGAACCTATAAGCTAGATGGCCTACTTGACCACAATGGTAACACTTCATGGTAGCAAAGTATGAATTGCTTCTACCTTCTCCTCTTCCTCTATTTGATCCTCCTTGAGAGCCTCTACCTCTTCCATAACGTCCTCTATAAGATGTTTCACCTCCATGCTCTATGAGTTTAGATTCACCTTGGTTTCTTTGTTCATTTCCTCTACCTTGGTAGCCACCTCTATGTCCTCTTTGATATCTTTGATCTCTACCTTTGCCTCTACCCTTAGAAGCCTGATCATGTTTCCTCTTTCTTCTTTCCTCAATCTTGATAGCTAATTGATAGCATTGATGCACTTTCTTTGGACTTAGATGAGTCATCTCTTCTTGGATGTTCCACTTCAAACCATTCAAATACATAGCTACCTTGAGACTTTCATCTTCTGAGACATTGGACCTCATAAAAAGTTTTTGAAACTCCTCAGTGTAGGTGTTCACATCCCGGTCTCTTTGCCTCAAGCTTTTCCTCTTCTTGTGTAACTTAAACTCATCGTCATCTGGTATGTAAGCTTCTCTCACTTTTGCCACCATACCTTTCCAAGTTGAAATAGGCCTCTTGCCTTCCTTTTCCCTCTCTATCTAAATGAATTTCCACCATGTCAAGGTAGATCCTCTCAATCTAGACTTGGCCACCTTCACCTTCTGTGCTTTAGTGACTCCATCACATTCAAAATGGTTCTCCATGACTTCTATCCAATCCAGGACTAGTTCAGCCTCCAATTTCCCACTAAACAGTGGTATACCTTGAAGTGATTTTCCACTCAAAGCTTTCAATGCCTTCAAGAAAGGCTCCTCCTGTAGAATAGGGTGAGGTTCAGGGGTCTTGTCTTCCTTTGCAACCTCTTCAATCTTTGGTTCCCTACTCTCCAATATATCACTGACCTCGTCGGCCTTGATTTGCACATTATTCAATGCTCGCTCCAATTGACCTAGTCTCTCTCTCAACCTCCTATTATCTTCCTCCTGATCTTCAACCTTATTTTCCAATTCAATGTTGGTCACCATGGTTGTGGAACCACTTGATTCAAGGTCTGTCATACAAGTTTTAACCCAAATCTTTAACTTGCTCTGATACCAATATGATAGGGTAGGGTTGGATGGAACACTCACTGTTCCATGTTCTAGGTCCTTGTTCTCAAGAACTCCTGGGTGGCTCTCCCACCTTAACCTTTAGGTCCTATCTCATATGTAGGAAACCTTGGTTCTACTGGCCAAACCCACTATCATCAAACCCTCAATCTACCAAACCAATCTTGGTGCCTTGCCACTAACTCTCCCTTAGCCCTTAATCTTCCCTAAAGGCTAACTATCCTCATCACTCAATTAGGTCCTTGCATGGGTGTAGATATTTTTTCAATGGCTTCACAGCATCTTCCTAGGGTTCTTTGAAAATCACCAAACTCCAACTCTCCATCACTTTCACTAAACCATCACCTAGGGTTTTAGTTCCCTAATTCTAGCCCTCCAAAATAGGTCTTTCCTCTGAGGAAATGAGGTAACTTACCCAAGTTCTCCAGAGAACCCCAAATATTTTCTATGGATTCTCAGTTCTAATGCCTACCACTTCAATATTTCAAAGGTCTTATCCCTTGACTGTCCGTACACAGGTCAGACCTTCCAAATTTTGCAAAATAGGTCTCTTCTTTAGGTTTTTTTGACCCCACAGTGGATTATTATTTGGTTCTCCACTCAAACGGACTGTTGGAACCTCCTCCTTGTTACCAAACATCTCCAAGGCTTCCATTCACCTTTCTACAATGTGGTTTAGCAAGGAAAGGTCACCCCTACAAGCCAAGTGTTTTACACTTCATGACTTTCCTAGCCAGGCACTGTTAAGCTCACCTAGGAAAAGTATTCCATAGTGTTTTCAAGGCTCCTACCTACTCCTAAGTCTACCATATTTACACACATGGAGTCTAGCCCAATCCCCAAAAGGCCATACACTAGGCACAGTGGGAAAAGGAACTAAAACTCCATTGTTGACAGGTTTTGAGTCAGATCAGCAACTCAAAAAGAAACAAAACAACTATCAAAAACACCTGCAAAATTAACACACACTCTAAATACCACCACCAAAGCTTAGAACATAACAAATAATTCAACCTAAAACAACTATAGAGGCATGATTGCTCCTGTTCACACAAATTCAAGCAAACACATTATTTCCCTTAATGTTCTCACTGTCTTCTCTTAGCAATCTTCAAATTTCAAACTTACAAACATTCTCAATGCCTTCCAACCTTGCTCACAAGTCGAACCATCCTCTAAATAGACTCTTGAATTTAGTTAGGCTTGAGCCCCCAACTATTCCCTGGCTGGTTATGTTTCTTCATAAGCCTTATTTTTCAAAATTGTAAAACAAACTATCACCTAGGGAGGTCTACAAGGTCAACACACATCTTAGTAGCCAAACCTCAATCTAGAAAGTGGTCAACATGATCTTATGAGCACAAAACAAGTTCTCTAATGCCTTTAAGGCACAAATCCAATAAATGGAAAGGATTGGCCATAGGCTAACTAAACAAGTTGTTAAGTCTTGACCTGTTGATTACCCTCCTAGATGCACTTTGGGGTGCTCCTGCACCAGGTGTGAAGTAACATTCAATCAAATCAAGCAATATCTAATGTCACCACCAATTCTCATACCACCAACAGAAGGAAGGCCTCTCATTTTGTACATTGCCATGACAGATATCTCTTTGGGGGCACTATTAGCACAAGAGGACTATGAAGGGAAAGAGAATGCCATCCACTACATTAGTAGAACTTTAAATAGCTATGAAATAAACTATAAATTCATAGAAAAGTCCTACTTAGTAGTGGTGTTTGCTACTCAATAGTTGAGACACTACATGCTGACTCATACAATCAAGTTAATTCCAAAGATCGACCCTTTGAAGTATCTACTAAGTAAAGTTGCATTAACAGGTAGACTGGCGAAATGGGTTATGCTCCTAAGTGAATTCGACATTCAATATGTCGAGAGAAAGGAAATCAAGGGACAAGCAATTGCTAAATAGCCACCTGAAGCTCCTCTACCAGATGATCGCCCAATGACAATGGAATTTCCAAATGTAGACATTATGACAGCAATGCCCCAACAATGGATACTATATTTTGATGGATCATATACACAAAGAGGATCAGGAGCAAGGATCTCATTCATCTCTCCCCAAGGACACACGATTTCAAAATCATATAGACTCATGTTTCAGTGTACAAATAATGTGGTAGAATATGAAGCATTGATTATTGGGGTCAAGATAGCAATTCAATGGAAAATCATGGATTTATAGGTATATGGGGACTCTCAACTGGTTATTTATCAAGTAAATGATGAGTATCAAACAAAAGATGAAAAATTGATGCCCTACAAGCAATAAATAGATAATTTGAAATAGTCATTTATCAGTATCAAGTTTGATCAAATTCCAAGGATAGAGAACAAAGCTGCAGACATTATGGCTACAATTGCTTCATTACTACAATTGCCTAAGAAACATGTTTGTTATGAGTTTATGGTAGAACAAGTATCATGTCCTTCACATTATAAGTCAAAATCTGCTACCATATGCCATCTAGAAACCACTGAAACCTCCATATATGAAAAAACCTATGGTTACCTGAAAGATGGTATTCTTCCTCCCGATCTTTCCAGGAATTAAAAACGAAACTTTATCCACCAATCTACTTGACGTACTTTAATCACAGATGTCCTTTATCATCATGGTCTTGATGGTACCCTACTCTGATATCTAGAATGCAATGACTCTGAAACGGCCCTACGAGAAGTTCACGAGGGTATTTGTGGTACTCACTCGAGTGGGATAACTCTAGCTAAGAAACTCCTCCGTTTGGGATATTATTGGCCATGCATGGAGAAAGAATCATATTAGTTTGTCAAGAAATGTCAAAAATGTTAGGTTCACAGTAATCTGGTTCATACACCAGTACAAGAACTACATCCCTTCACATCAACATGGCCTTTTTGTCAATGGGCCCTAGATCTGGTAGGAAAAATAAATCCATCTTCATCTAATGGACACAAGTTCATGATTATAGCTACAGAGTATTTCATAAAATGGATAGAGGCAATACCTTTTACTACCATCACTGGGAAGCAGATTTCATCTTTCATCTTGAACTACATCATCTGTCATTATGGAATCCCTCAATATATAATCACAGATAATGAATGACCTTTCAAGAATCAAGATGTCCAAGAGCTATGTGATAATTTCCACATCCAACATCATTTTTCAACACTGTACTATCCTCAAGGGAATGGCCAAGCAGAGGCCTCAAACAAAACCATACTCAAAATTCTCAAAAAGACGGTTAACAATGTTGGATGAGATTGGCATGTTCAACTCAACCCTACACTATGGGCCTATAGAACAAGCATCGGAACATCAACATGAGCTACACCATTTTGTTTGGTATATGGATCAAAAGCCATATTTCCCATTGAAGTTGAAATTCCATCCCTTTGTGTATCACTCAGAGGTATCATTTCAGATGAAGACTGTAAGGTATCTAGGCTGTAGGAACTGGAGTTGCTAGATGAGCGTCGTCAACAAGCTATTAACCATCTAACAACTTATCAACAAAGGATGTCAAGAAGTTACAACCACAGGGTAAAACCGAGGTTCTTTCAGGTTGGTGACTTGGTACTAAAAGAAAACCCTAGGAATTAGCAAGACAAAGAAAAGAAAGGAAAATTTGAGCCTAATTGGCTTGGTCCCTTTGTCGTCATATCATTGTATGGATTAGGGGCATATCAGCTATCAACATCAGAAGGGGATTTGTTTGATGAACCTATCAATAGTATTCATCTCAGAAAATTCTATGCTTAAATATCCTAGTGCACGGGTCAAACTTCTAAAAATTGTTTCCTTGGTGAAAACTTGGCAAACAAGAATCTTGGCAAACACAAAAATCAAAATAAAAATACAAAATACAAAATAAAGAAAAAGAGAAAAATGAGAAAATACAAAAACAAAAAGGGTGTAATCAAAGCATATGGTGAAAACTTGGAAACATGCATTGTATGTGAATCTAAGATCAAATTTCCCATCTATTTGGATCTTATCAGGGTCATTAGTCTGGTAGTCAGTATCATTTCATATCTTGTCAGTCATCTTGCCATCTTTGCATCCATATCACAATAATTTTCAAATAGTCAAGTATCACTCCAAAGCTTGGGGGCAACATCTGGATATCATTAGGGGCAATACAAACGTATCAATTTCACCAAAGGGTGCACAACCATATATCAGAAAAACTGAAAACAAAGATCATAGCGCAATATCAATCATCATCAGAAAAGCATCAATCATCTGCATCATTATCGAAAATCCAAAAACATGTCAAAAAAGTAAGTCTGAAAAAACAACATTCAATAACATAGGTCTATGTCAGTCGAACTACGTGGTCTCTACGCGTGTAACGTAAGCAAGGATAATCTTTGATCAGCCTCTGAGACCCCTAAGATAGGTTACTAGGTTAGGTCTTTTGTCAAAAATCTTGAAAATCCAAAAACATGTCAAAATCAGGATGGATGATCTAAAATCTGAATAATGAATAAAGCACTCTAAGTAAACAATGGATAAATTGTACTTTGGATTATCATTACTTTGGAGTTATTCAATGATGTATTGAACTAGAGGAACAAGGAAGGAGAATGATATTTTTATTGTCTACTATCTGTAAGTTAATCATATGAATGTATGAATTGTCGAGGGATGTGCTATGCAAATGTATCCGATGACATTCAGAATTCACACATTGAAATGATTAATCACTCCCTGTTTATGCAATGAATGCTCAGGTCATCTCAGTTAAATTATACCTAGATGCTTGTGTTAGATTGCAACATCAAAAATCATGAAGAAATACTTAGGTCATCATTGGTCTAACACATACCATTGACACTTGTATTCACTTTCAACATCCAATAAAGCTCTATGATGACAAAAAGGCACAAAGTACTGTTAAAATGAAAATTGTTTTGCATATAGTTGCATGTTACAATTAGATCACATTCATCATATTCATTATCTATAGAGTATTTGTTGCATAAAGGATTCCAATCAATGATTCTCTAATCTACAAATAAGACTGAGTATACTTGACATAAAATCCAAAAATTATGAAAAACATGTAGGAGTCATCATCACATCATTTAGTATCATCATTTCATCATTCATGCATCAAATAAACTATGAATTAAATGGTACCATGGGTACATTATGTTCATTTTACCATAAAAATATTCATTACATTATCATCTATCCAACATCATATGCATACATCATTTACCATCCATACATTTAATAAATAAAATCACGTCACTATTATCATTACACCCATCAAAGATCATTCATCATAAGAACATTACATAAAATAAAAATAATTTATCAATCCATCCATACATATTATCAAATTTTGATCACATTATCATTATAAAACATCATTTTTTTGTTATCATATCACATCATACATCCATATATCATCTATTCTACACATACATTTATCATAGAATCATTTACATCATCACATTTGAAATGAAATCATTCATATAAACATCACATAATAAATGCATCCATCACATAGAAATCATAAACCATAATCATATCACATCAACTGCATCTCATATATATATATCAAGTGTCAAGTATACAATGAAGTCTAGTCTAAAAATACATCATCAACAATGAGCTATATCATAATATACATCATAAAGGATCGCAATAGCATCTATGATCTGCTACTACCAGAGTGTGTGGGCCAAATAAGACCAGTACCACCACCACCCCCAGAGGAACCAGGATCTCTGGGATGTCTGTGTGGAGGCTGTGTCACCCCCTCACTCATTGTCCGTGTATGTGTCCAGCTAGATCTTGATGGAGCATAGCTAACTCTGCACTTAGTAGGCACTACATCATGATATCTACCCCGATAAAACTCTACCTCTTGGCTAGTCTGCATAACCTCTCTCATATAGTCAGCCACTGAGCTACCGTTGGCCACTCTCTGTAAAGTCTCAGCTCTCTCCTATGACCTCTCAAAATTTTTTTGAGCATTGTCTCACTCAGCTGTCAAGGTATCAACTTGCATCTGCATGGCGGCTAACTATCCCTATACCTATGCTAAGGCCTGGGCATGAGCCTAAGCCTATGCCTGCATCTGAGTTTGGGTCTGTACAAGCATACCTCGAGCCTATACGAACTACCCCTGCAAAGTCTAGACCAATGCCTGGAGCCCAACTATCTGTCTTTGCTGCCCTACTACTGGCACTATCACTACTTGCCTCTTGCGAGGCCTACTAGAAGAAGGAGCACTATTGATGGCTAGCCCTACCCCTCTATCTCCTCCACTGCTGTTGTCACTATCATCACTACTGCTGTCAAAATTGTTGCTGCTCTCTAAGCTACTACTTGATGGAGAATCATCTCCACCCCCCACTATCTACACAACCCACTGCCACATCCTCCTGTATAGGTAAAGGTGTCGGCCCATCAAGAATGGTGATACAAGGATATGGAACCAAGGCCAAGAATGCGACATACTCCTCAGTAACGGTGCCTCTGCAATATCCTGTCGCATATCCCAGGGTGATGATTGTAGTGCCTGGTATCCCTCTACTACAACATCATATGATAGACACGGACCCCAATTAGGAATATCCATTCATCGCCTCGCATAGTGGGCAACTCCCTATGGCATTCACTATACAATGCCATACTATTGGTACACTCTGCAGAGCAAAAATGTCTCTAGAACAAATGGTGTACGAGTGATGAGATACATAGAATCACAAAGGAACCCCAAAACAGCACCATCCTCATCCCACTCCTCACAGTCAAGGTATGGGTGTCAAGTAACTATCTCTGTATCATTGAAAACTCACCTCCAGTGCTCTAACTTGCCCATACGGGCCTGTGTAAACTGACCACTGTATTGAAAAATGTAAGGTCTATCAGTTGGTTTGTCTGCAACTAGAAATGGCCAAGCAATAGAAAAATGCTCCCATACCCACACTTGTAATAGGGTCATCCCTGCTGATAACCTCCTAGCTCCAAGGTACACAACCGAGTGTAGATCATGATAAAGATGTGCTAGCATGCACATCCCCCATGCATATCTGGTACCATGTACCATCATGCTCTCTAGTGTCCTACCCTAGCTAACAAGAAATCCCTTTGACCTGTGATCAGGAAAAAGGAAACCTCCAATGAATTTAGCTAGTACTGTTGGTAGTGTAGCGTAAGAGTTGATGATCCTCCTCCAACGAACGCTCGGACCCACAATGTCTTGATCTTGAAACGCTCTATGAAGAGCATCTCTACCATTGGTCCCATGGGAATCATATACAATGATCTCACCCATGAACGAAATGTGCAAAATATGCCACACATCCTTAGGTGTGACCGTCATCTCACCAGTAGGTAGGTGAAAGGTGTTGTGGTCACTATGCCACCTCTCAGCCAATGCAGTCAACAAACCCTGATTAATCCTAATCTGGGGCATATCAAGCAAGCTAGTAAGTATGCATCGGCCTATCACCTGAAGCTCATCTGGTATCAGATGAGGTATCAAGTCTGTCATCTAAGGAAACCTCTCCCACATTTGGAGAGTACCCAAATGCTCCTATCATCACAGTAAAAAGAAAATCCACAAATCAGTGAACTATGTCAAGAAATCAAAAGTCATTCTGCTATCAAGTCTATCACAAACTGATATGAATTTTCGATCAAAATTCATAGGCGAACATCAAACCTCACCTATCATGAGGTTCATCAAAACATTATCTAGATCTTGCTTATCGTGAGATTTATCAGATATTGAATCATTTCCTTGCCTATCATGAGGATCATCAAGAATAAGATTTATTCTTGCCTATCATGAGAGTTAGTTCTATTTACATCATCCAAATCCAACATCAAGAATTTGGATTATCATTCATACCAATTATAAGAATGGACATGATCGTAATTGACGAAATCAAGGTTCACTAAGTCAAAATCTTCAATTCTAATAAGAAGCGCTAAAATAGGCTTCCAAAGCGCTAAATTCAAAAAGTGCTACTTTATCAGCTATTAGTGCTAAATTAGGGGTCCCATGCGCTAAATCTTAAAAGCGCTATTTCAGCACTCCAAGGCGCCAAAATAGGCTTTTGAAGTGCTAAATGTGCCGAAGCGCTACTTTTCTGCATCAAAGTGCTACAACAGTTCGTAAAAGCGCCGCTTTACCAGAAGTGCTAAAACAGACCCTGAAAGCACTAATATACCAAATCAAAGCGCTAAAAGTCTCAAAATGCTAAAATCCAGCGTCAAAGCACTAATTCTTAACTCCTAAGCACTAAATCACTGAAAGCACTACAATCCCCTCTGGAAGTGCTAGAGTTTTTAACGCAAGCGCTAAAACTCAAAGTGCTAAAGTACCTACTGGAAGTGCTACACTGAAGTGTAAGTGCTACAACGCGGCTTGAAAGCACTAAAATAACCTATAACATGCCTAAAGCAATAAATGCATAAAAAACTAAAAGTGCACGAATTACGAGGAAGTCAAGGGGTACATACCAGAGGTCCATACGTGGTCGGCTGTCGGTGATGTCGAACACACTCGAATCAATGAGTGTGGTAGGGGATAGGCATCTTGCTCCAGCTGGCAGAAAAGTCTCTATCACAAAAGGTTTTTGAAATCAAATAGTGAAAATGAAATGGAAAATGACCTTTTGGACTATTTATAATTTTTGGAAAGATATTTTGCTGGGTTTTTATTATCTTTTAATTAATTTTATCCATGAAATTAATTGAAACTCATCTACGGGCTAGATTTCTTCATTATTTGTCGGGAGATAAATTAATTCATTATCAAAACATCATAAAATCATTAGAAAATCATAAATTTTTGAAAATATTCTAAAAAATCATCAAATCATTAATTTATCTCCCGAGGGGGCATATTATCATAAAATCATCTGAAAATCAAAATATGGGGCATGTCTGGGGCACACGAAATTATTATTTTTATATCATTGATCCTAGTAGTAGCAGCAAAATTTTCTTCGAAGCAATGCGTAAACACATCACTTCAAAGAGGGGAAAAATGTATACACCTAAAATTGGTTTGGAGAATTCCTATTAATTAAATACAAATTATTTAATTAATTATCTTAATTTCCTCTATAGTTGAATAAATAGAAATATTTATTTATATAGTTCACATTTAAATTCATCTCATCTTAATTAAATAAACAAAATTAAATACTTTGTTCGATTTAATTATCAAATCCCTATTTCAATCTATCACATCCATCTTAAATTAATTAAATAAAGATCAAAACACTTTATTGATTAATTACCATATTATTCTATTTAATTTAATAAACAACTATCCTATAGTTCATTTTATTAAATTATTTATCCCTCTTTTGCTAATTTAAATAAATCAAAAATATTTGAATAAAAGCACAAGGAATATTCCAATCTATATTCTCTCAAAAATGAATCAGATATCCTATGTCTAATCTATGTCTAAAATATGTCACAATTAATGCTTTGAAACTTCACGAAAAGTTTTGGAGACAAATTGGAGACAAATTCCAAAATCTTCTCTCAATCCTCCTCCATCAATCTTTCCTCTTCTCTTGCCTGGTGTTTTCATGGGTAGAGACAATCTCCATTTTTCTCTCAATCTCCTCCATATCTCACCATTCAATCCAAGCCTCTCAAATCTTTCCTTGTGCATTTCTACAGCCAAGAAATCTATAAAGAAAGCCTCATTGAACCAAGAAAAGGATCCAGATAATCTAATTTTTGCACTCTTAACTCTATAGGAATTCAAGCATCAAGCATATCAAGCAATCAAGCTTTCACATCAATGGCTACCTCCTGTAGCTGCAATTATCTGTTTCATGTCCATGTCATGCTAGTTTAATTGATTTATCATCTAGTATTGTCTTTTAGCTTCATATCATTGCATTAGTATCATCTCGTTCTTTAGATAGTCATTTTAACAATCATAGTGCTTAACAATCTAAGAGCAATTTTGATTTAATAAATCTTTGGAGATAGAGAGCAATATGACGCTTTCAATTGATTACTGTTTTGAATTGACTCAATTTGATTAATCTTTGATATAATGTCATATTAAGAAGTGTCTTAATCTTTGTTTACTTATTCACACTTACACTACCATGACGAATACTTGTTTTGTTTTGTGTGTGGAAGTCATTTTGGAGAAATTCATGTAGTGGTTGCATATTAGGTACTCCATACCTCTCTATGTGGCTACTCCAACCGATACACTCTAATAGGGTTTTCATATGTCTAGTATAAGCAAGAATACTCCTTATTTGTGGAGTTAAAGTCCACGCAATAGACACAAAGTTGCTTTAGTCATTAATATCCTAGTGCATCATGTCTCTTTGCTACATTAATAAGGATTTCTATACTTAGTCTCCATGAAGCAAAATAAAACTTATCAATGCATATTATTACATATCATCATAATCATAATCTATGGATCTTCAAAAATGAGATCAATCATCTAGCACTTCTATCTATATCTAATCATACTAACAAGTTTTCTAGCTAACATCTTCATCTTGCATCACAATATCATTAGAAACTTTTCCCGAGCCCAAACAGACAAGTAATTTTTTTGGCTAACCTCTCGAGGGGCTATCCCAATGTCTTATCATCCTTCCACTGATTATCGGGGCACAATGGGGCATCATTAAAAAAATTTCATTCTTGATCTGAACATTGAATTCTTTGAAACAATGTAACTAGTACATTGTGTCAAAGAGGGGTAAAATGTAGACATGCAAAATGGCTTAACGTAGATCACACATCCTAAACTACATTTTTTCATTATTCACATCATATCACTTCAATTACATCATTAACCCTATTTTCCTCTATTAATTAAATAATCTTGAATTTTTTAATTAGTTTCACTATGACATCACTAATTTAACCTTATTCCTTATCATTAATTAAATAAACACTAATTATTTAATTGTGTCTCTAACATTACTTATTCCTCTTGATTAAATAAATAAACATTAATTATTTAATTATGTCTCTAAAATTACTTATTCTTCTGAATTAATTAAATAGTTATCATTAACTATTTAATTAATCTACTTTTCATCTTCCAAATTAAATAATTAAATCAATTATTCAATTTCCCCAAATTCACTCAACATGGTAAATTAATAAATAAACTCTTATTTATTAAATCAAATACATCTTGCGTATTTCTCTCAACATTAATTAATTATTAAATTAATTAATCATCCTCTCATATTTTGATTGCACAAATCATGTCCACTAATTACTCAATCCAATTTGATAATCCCACAAATTACTCAATCTAATTTTCCAATCCCACTAATTATTCAATCCAATCCCATTGATTATCCAATCAATTCCCTTGATTGGATTAATCAAGTCAATTAACTAATCAATCTATTTCCTCTCAACGAACCTCGACCGGTGATCCTAATCTTTCATCTTTGAATCTTGATCGTTCATCTGAAACTCAAAAATCTATAAAAACTTCTATCCCTCTCATAAATAATCTAGAGAATTTATGGAAAGGTCATGTCAGATTGATTATCCAAGAAAATTAAACAAACATATCCTTACATTTTAGATCATCCTCTTATCAACATTTTGAAATCATGGAGGCTTTGTGTTGAATCAAGCAATCCAACATCCATCTTCAACACAAATGCACTCAACCATCGGTTGGTATGATTCTAGTTTTTGAATTCATTTTATGTTTCATTTGTTTATGCTAAGCTTGCTTGTTTGGATTCTTAAGCTTTGCAATTAAATTTCATGGGTAAGTGGGTCTTGTTATATTGTTTTGAATTGATTTAAATTCATTTATTGATACTAATATATGATCCATATTCCCTCTTACACAATAACTAGAAAAAATTGGGTGTATTTCCTTAAACAAAGATCGGATGTGTTTGAAACATTTAAAAAATGGAAAATCTTGGTTGAGAATGAGATAAGTAAAAGATTAAAATGTCTCAGATTTAATAATGGTGGTGAGTATTGCAACAAAGAGAGGATTTTTTTCATCTAATAAAATTTGTAGGAAAAAAATTATTCTAGGGACTCCACGGGAAAATGGAGTGGTTGAGCATATGAATAGGACAATAATGGAGCGTACACAAAGTATGAGATTGCATGCTATGATACCTTTAAACTTATGGGTAGAGGTTGTTAATACTACTATTTATTTAATTAATAGAGGTCCTTTAGTTCCTTTAGGCTATGGTGTTCTAGAGGAAGCATGGACAAGTAAGAAGGTGAGTTATTCTTTTCTCAAAACCTTTGGTTGTGAAGAATTTGCACATGTTGATTCTAAAAATAGAACCAAGTTGGAAGCTAAATAAAAAAAGTGTACCTTAATTGGATATGGCATTGATGAATTTGGTTATAGATTATGGTATTTTGAAAATCTAAAAATTATTAGAAGCAGAGATGTTGTATTCAATGAGAAGGTTTTGTACAAAGATCAGTTGCAACAACATGAGAATAAATAATTGGATGATACTCTAGAAAGTAATTTTCTAGTGGTTCCTCATGCTCCGCAACAACAATATCAATAAATACCACAAACTTCAGTGAATGTTAGATGATTTACAAGGATACGTAGACCTTCCAAATATTTTCTCCTTCTTTGTATTCTATTTAATTAACTGATTCTAGTGAACTAGGTTATTAAGAGGCTATACAAGTGGATACAAAGGATCAATAGGAGTGAGGAATGGAAGAAGAAATGGATTCCTTGCTGAAGATTCAGACTTGGGATTTATGCAAGTTATCTGCAAGTAAAAAGGCTTTACAAAATAAATGGATTTTAGGCTAAAAGAGGAAGGAGGTAAGAAAATATTTAAAGTCAGACTTTTGGTAAAATAATTTATACAGAAAAAAGGTTTTGATTTTGAGGAAATATTTTCTTTGGTTGCTAAAATGACTTATATTCGTACTTTTTGAAGTATTGTGGTTGCTAAATATTTGCATCTTGAACAACTAGATGTGAAAACCACCTTTCTTTGTGGAGATTTGGAAGAAGAAATATATATGTAGAAACCATAAGGATTTGAGGTTAGAGTTAAGGATAATTTAGTGTGCAAATTGAAAAAGAGTTATGATGTTTTGAAATAGGCACCTCAACGATGGTATTTAAAATTTTATAGTTTTATGGCTGAGCAAGGCTATAGTAGATGCTATTCTAACCATTGTGTTTCTGTTAAGAGGTTGGATAATGATAGATATATTATTTTACATTTATATTTTGATGACATGCTTGTAGCGGGGTCTAACATGGATCACATATGTGAGTTAAAACAAAAGCTAGAAAAATATTTTGCTATAAAGGATTTCGGGGTAGCAAAACAAATCCTTGGTAAGAAATTTTCTAGAGATAGGAAGAACATAAAATTAACCTTATCTCAAAGTGATTATATTGAAAAAATGTTGAAAATATTTAATATGGAAAATGCTAAAGTTGTTAGCACACCTTTTCCTAGTCATTTTAAATTGACTAAGGAGATGTGTCCAAAGACATAAGATGAGGAAAACAATGTCCAATATTCCATAATATTTAGTTGTTGATAGTTTAATGTATGCAATGGTATGCATGAGGATGGATATTGCACATGTCATTGGAGTTGTGAGCAGGTATATGAGTAGTTTCGGAATGGAGCATTAGAATGTGGTAAAATGGATTCTCAGGTATTTGAGAGGAACATCCAATTAACATTTTTTTGGGGGGGGATCTAACATTATTTTACAAGATTATGTTGACTCATATTTGACAAGTGATATTGATACCAAGTGAAGCACTACAGGTTATGTTTTTATTGTTGGTGGGAAAATGGTGAGTTGAATTTCAAGTCTACATTTTTTTCCTTTATAAACCATAGAGGCAAAGTATGTAGCTGCAATAGAGGCAATCAAGGAGATGATTTGGCTGCATTTTTCTTAGAAAAATTGGGAAAAAAACAAGCTGATAATTATTTGCTTATGCACAACCAGAGTGCCATACATCTTACAAAAAAATCCCTTGTATTTAAAGATAAAACACATATAGTTGATATATCACTTCATTCGATTAGTGTTGGAGGAGGAATAGTTAAAGCTAGAAAATGTTTAACTAGTGACAATCTAGTAGACATGTTAACAAACATGGTTACACGGGAGAAGTCAATATCCTCTTCAACTTTTTTTGGCCTTCAAGATTAAATAATGAAATTACAATAGCATAGTCTAGGGGTGCTAATTCTAGTGGGAACTATAGGGGTAGTGGTGTTATTTGATTAGTCCCCAAGTGGGAGATGATATGGTGTGGAGTCTGATCAGTCTCCAAGTGGGATATTGTTGGTATATGGAACCTGGTTAACCTTTGGAGTTTAAATTTTGGTCACTTTTCCCAACACATTCTCCCTCCAAATTAGTTAATGGGGGAGTGCAAGGGGAAAATCCCCTCTTACGAGGTCCATGGGATCACCCCCAGAGGGGGGCCAGGATGGAGCCCATGATGGGGGTCTGGGGGCAACACCCCCAAAGAAAAAATTGCATATTTTTCATAAAATATTTTTTTTGCCAAATTTTGAATTATAATTCTATTAAAATAATTGGAAAAACTACCCAAATTTATAACATTTTATTGTTGCATATTGGATATGGAAAATTCACAAACTTTTTTTGTGTATTATTCTACTATGTGGAATTGAATGGTTATGTAAACTGAAGGTGAAAATTCATTAAATGTAGTGTTTGTTACTTGCAGCAATGCACATGTGAGGTAATACACAATAGTGTAAAGGTAATCACTAGTTCAGTGTGTGGCACACGTAGCAAATTGTGTGGAGGAAATCTGAGTGCATATTGTTGTGGTGTATGCAATAGATTACTATAGGTGAATTGTATTTTATAATCACTAAAAATTTAAATAACAAATGGAATGTTGTTTTATGGACATATCCCAAGAATAAGGGTGAACCACACTAACTTGTTTTCTTTGTTCTATGTGAATTTAATTCCTTTGCTCTATTTCATTTAATTAAAATATACATTTAATTGGTGATTTAATATCTTCATTTCTTTCCTTCAATTCCTAACACTCTTAGCACAAACTTTGACCTACCTCCTTCCCAATGGAGGGCATACTCTATTATGAGATAGGTATGCAAAACTATTCAATTCCCTATGAATTATGAGATTTACTATACAAATAAATGGATTGATGGATTTGGTATGAAAAAGATAAAACCCAAAAGTATACATAAAACATTGATTGACACACAAGAAATATTTGAATACCTTAACAACTATTGGAACATTAGAAAAATTTAAAAATATGGGAAAAACCTTTAAATGGACTTGGATTAATGTTTTAGAACCCAAAAAATCCTACTTCAAGTAGCTTCTTATTTTCCAAAATCTACCATGTTCTTTCTTTGCATTGAATATAGAAAATTGTGAGATATGTAGAAAGCTTGAAAATTATAATCATATTTTATTTAAGTGTCTTTTTAAAAAATAAATATGGAATATGTTTAATGTTGATCTACGAGAATGAGGGAAACTAGGTAAGATTAATTGGTAGGAAATAATATATGGGTATGTAGAAGGATTATATAAATATTTTTATTTATTTTGGATTTTACTAACTACTAAAATTTTATGGTATTTATGGAAAGCAAGAAACAAGGAAAGATGTCAAGGAAAAAAGAGGGCACTTACTAAGTATAATAGAAGACTCATGTTTTAAAATAATTTTGTGCATATAATAATGACAATCAAGACATCCAAAGACAAGTTTGTAATATGACTGCAAGACAAAAAGGTGGAAGTCTGCAAAGAAGAGATAAATTATGAGAGAAAGTGGTCATTCAACGAGGATAAAATCTCATTCCAAAGAACCTACCTAGAATTTCAAATAAAATATAATAAGAAATGCAAAGTAGAAACCCTAAAAAGAGATCTAGGACTACAAAATGAACCAAGGAAACTAATGAACTAGAAAAGGGAAAAGGAGATAGAGTGAGGAATCCAATATAAAATTGGCATCTAAAGACCTAGCAACTAAAATGAAAGAATGAAGACATGATATAAATAGTTACTCATTTTTGTAATAATATATTAGTTACTATAGTATAGCCAAATGGCATAAATGTATTGATCAGATATATGAGAGTGTATGAGACTCTGATGTAAATATTTTGTTGATATTAGTAATATATAATCAATCAAAAAACAAATTACTAGGAAAATACTATCACCAAAATAAAACTTCAAGAGATCAACCTTCTATACATAAATTTTCACACAACAAATAAATTCACATAATAATGCACATTAAACTCACATTACACAATAAATATTCACATTACAACATAGTGCATACTACACATGACCTTAGTCCCTCCAAATGGACTAAGATTAGCCTAATAGGTAGAGCATAGTTTAGTTTTACTATGTGACCCCAATTCCCATTGGCACTACACCTACACACTTAATACATAGTTATTAGTTTTTATATACAATAATCATAATTGAAGCATCAATAAGTAACATAAAAGAAAATCACATATACCAACTACACATTTCTAATCAAATATTCTAATACATTCAAATTCCATATTTATTTCATTTATCAACTAAGTTACATTGTAAATGAATAATTCATGAATCTCATAAATGAATTCTAACCATTACTAGCTTTTCAAAATAAGTCCATGTATGTGAATCATAGAAAATGAAGCCACCTAATATCTCAATATCCATAGGGTAGCATTAAACATCTCAAACTCAAATGTGTGCATGCAACAAAATCAAATTCAAAATTTCTCATCATGGTAATACCCATAATATAATAAATCATGAAATGATCCACATAATAATCATAATAGCAGAAAAATATAATATGTTCAAGAGTCACTGAAGGAGGGGTATCACATCTTGATTTAAGAATAATATTTCATTAAGTGGTAAATGAATGTTTGATTTTGATTAAATTTATAGATATAAATTTAGATTTTGAAAGATGATTATGGTATGGATTAGGAAAGGCGGTTAACATGATGGGGGGAAAAACATTTGGTATGGTTTTGGGATGAAATTTTAATTTTTCCCTAAGGTATGTAATGTTATACAATGATTATAGATGATAAAGGTTGATAAATTTTATGTGTAAAGGGTTAAATGAGGGATGATATTATGAATATTGGAGTGAATAATAGATAGAAGATGATGGATCTTGAATTTTAAGTATGAATAAAGACTAAATGGACAATAATTTGGTTCAACCCTAGGAATTTCTTGTAGATTTTAGGGTAGATTTACAAAAACATGTGCAAATGCACTAAAGGATGTCTCATATGTTCTGAAATATATTTCAAGGTTATTATTCTATACAAATAATGAGCACTATAATATTTTGAAGCTGCTAATTTAAGGTTCATATACACTATTTTAGAGTTAGTGTTTTGGATCAAGTTAGGTGCAAATGAGGTTTTATGTGAAAAATTCTAAAGTTTAATTTTGAGGGTGCTTAATTAGGATTAAAATGTTGGAAAAGGATAATCCTAGTTTTTTAAAACCAAATTCCAATCAATTAAGAAATGTGTTTTTATGGGTTTTGGATATAAACCATTATAGATTATAAGGCATTCAAAAGTTTCAACAAGAATACACTCCAAACATGATAACAACCTAGCTTTATTAAAGTGGATGTATCAACCCTCGTAGCCTCAAAAATACACTATCTTTGAGAATTACCTAGTCTTTACTCCTATCCAAGACCCTGGTATGTAGGAATAAATCTCCACCCACAATCTAGTAACTTCCTATGACTAATGACTTATTGTTGTTTTACAATAAAATAGGTTCAAAAGGTCTTACATTAGGATGAAAAAGTATTTCTAAGGGGTATCCTTGATATACCATGGGGGTATATGAGGCTTGACCCTATGTAATGGAGAAAATATGTGTCTAAGGCTTGGTACAAGGGTAACCCACTTTCCTCTATCACAATCACAAGGTATAAATTTCTTGGGTGTTTAGCCAAAGGTATAATGATCTTGTACTCATGTTTTAGGATACAAAAAAATGTTCGATAATTAAAAATAGCAAGATGAATCAATTTTATAGGGTTGAGAGAGATCAAAATTAATAAAAACCAAAAAATTACAAACTAAAGAAGAAACATTGATATAGGGCATAAACACACAAAAAGATAGAACACAAATTTACCTTACTATGGAGATGCTAAGGGGTGCATGTAGGCATCTAAACATAGAGAAAAGATGTTGAAGTATGTTTTCCTCCATAAAAAATAGTCATATGTTAGATGAAAAATAAAGATTTAAATCTATTTTTCAAACATCAAGAAAATGTTAAGATGAAATTTTGATAGCATTCTCCCAACGTAAAAACATATTTTTTTAAAAAGTTAATATTTAGATGAACCAAAATTTACTAAAAAATGCATTTGAAAATGTTATAAGAAAAGGAACCAATCTATAGTGAAGGTACCACAAAACAAGGCAGACATGTTGAAGTATGTTGAGGATACAAAATATCTTAGGCATGTAAAAATATAAACATATAGTTGAATATTCTAATTGGGTGGAATAATAGCCTACAAAAAAAAATTCCCCAAATACTAAGAGTTAGATTATAAAAAATCACTAACAATACTTTTTAAAGGGGTCTAGATTAGAGACGCCAATCTATAGTGGAGGCAACACAACACAAAGTAAAGGCGTTGAAATATACCCTGCAACAAAAAAATGGCTAAAAATATAAGAAAATAATTAGTACAAGGGATGCGATTCCCACAAGATGTGCCAAATATGCGTACATATAAATTTCAGCACATATAAGAACAAATTAAAGAAATAAACTAACCAATTCAACTCACAAACTTGTAACACTCAAGTTAAGATAAAGGAAACTAAAACACAATGAACGTATGAGGCTCATATTTTGAGACCCATACTTTCATGGCTATTTGAGTTGATATTACCTTGGACAATTTTCATGTTATGACTTACTTTTATGGTGTTACTTGACATTATATCACTACATTTGACTTGGGTTCATGATATATATTGCATACAAGGGTTAGTTTTGATTGTGTTTATGATGATGTTTTTGTGAATGGATAATTAATCAAATCATTCCTTTCCTTATTCAATTTATATTAGTTAAATAATGATTTTATTTTCACGACACATTATTTATATTGTGAATTGAAGAATATTCAACTTATATGCCAAAAAAATAAATTCATATGAAATTTAAATGTATCTAATATGATCATAATCAATTATTAAATCATGTGATGGATATGCAACTATTAATTATAGGTCTAAATTTAAATGACTTGTTTTCGTGTTTCTTAGGCTATGATTTCCACTATGATGTACTAAAAATTGTAATTGAGTGTGTAGGTGATTTCCATTTCCAATGGAAAATTGGATTTCACATGGAAACCCTATATTTGATTAGCTAGTGAACCCTGACCCTAGTCCATACAAAGGGACTAAGGTATTCTGTGAGGTAAAATTGATCTTTTGTGATATAGAATTGGTCTTTCGATATTATGAAATTATTGCATTATGGTGTGGAATTATTTTTCTTAATGTAATTAAGTTTAGTAGGTCAGGTAGATGAAGGGAATGTTAAATTATGTGTTAATTTTTTAGTTTATATTTCTAGGGATTCTAAAGTGGTCTTAAATTGGCATTTTTTATTTTTTTATTTTAATTTCTAAATTCCTAGGTCATAGGTCTATGCTTGGGTCATTTTGAAATGTATAAATGAAACCATATCAAAATTTTGGACCCCTTTTCATGTCATTTTTTGGAAGTGACAAAATTTATAAATTTTGAGAGGTGAAATGGGTGATGTATCATCATTTCATTTCATTCTCCATTTTTTGGATAAGGTATTTTAGTATCCCATGATCCACCACTTAGTGAGGACACATGGAGACTCTTCTTGAAGAGGAACCTTCCAAGCCAAGGAACTTGGAAGTCTCGCAAGAGGTTGGGTTTCCATATGGTTTGTTCATAGATGTGTAATACCCCTCCGTTTTGATTCTTGTTCAAGTTGTTTTATGTTATGTTTGGTTGCAATTACTTTGATACTGGATACATTTTGTTATGATATTTTGATCATTACTATTGAGTGACAACTATTATTGTGGGATGTAGTTATCTGATTTTGTTTCACATGCATTATGGATTAATGATGTTGTAGAGTTAACATGAGATGTTATTATGAGATTATTGGATTATGATGGAAGTGTCAGTTTCAATGAGTGTATTGGTGAAGAGGACAGTTTCGCATCACTCGCTTGCAAGTGCCCTACGAATCCATAATTTCTTCTTCACAGTGTGTATTATATGCTGGATATATTGTATGATATTGTTTACTTAGTTGCAGGATTGCAGGTATATGACATCGACTCCACCTGGTTTCACAGGTTTGAGCGTGTCAATCCAACAGTTAAGTTGAACGGGAGATAGTAGCTAGGTAACATGTGTCAAGTTTACACCTTAGCCTTAGTGTGTCGTCAGTCGTGTGTGTCGAGCCATTGTTTGTTTTGTTTTAATGTTATTTAATTCTAAAGGATTATTGATTTGAAAATAGATATTTAGAATAATTGCATTTAAATCATGTTGATGGTTATTTAATTTAAATAATGCAATGTGGATCAAAGTTTATATTTAAATTAATTAATTATATTTAAATTATTTAATTAATTAAATTTAATCCAAAGGGGTTGAATTTAGTTATTAAATAATTAAATTAATTAATTAAACGTGATGCAAGAGAATGAAAGGAAATAAAAGAATTAGAATTTATTTTGGAATTTAATTCCAACATGTGGGAATTAAATTAGAAATTGTAATTAAATGTTTATTTGAGAAATTGGTTGCAACTTTGGAAATTAATTTATTATTTGAAATTGCATTTTAAATTGAAAGTGGGCTTTCCAAAAGTAAAATTGAAATTGAAATTAAAATTGAAATTGAAATTTGAAATTGAAATTGAAATATCTAATTTGCATGCAATATGAATTAGGGTTGTAAAAATTGAAATTGAAATTGAAATTGAAATATCTAATTTGCATGTAATGTGAATTAGGGTTGTATTAGGTGTTTTGATTTATAAAGAATACATGTTTTAATTTTAGGGCAGAAAAGTCTTTAGGAAAAATTATTTTTACAGCAGGGAAGAAATTTTGAAAAATTTGCACAAGGGTTTGAAGAAAGTTTGATTGTAGAATTGATTGAAGGAAATATTGTTTGCATTTGTTTGGCTTTGGATTGGATTCATTGAAGGATTGAAGAAAATTCAGGAAATATTTGGAGGAGGCTTGCATCAGAAATTCATCTGTTCCTGTAGCTTCTTGTACCAGGTTTTCCTCTTTGTGTTTTATTGTTCTTGATTGTTTTTCTTTAAAATAGTAATGATTAAAGATTTGTTCGTTAAAATCTGTTTTAGAAAATAAATTTGATATTAGAAGAAAAAGAATTAAATAAAGTTACAGCCTTTGCTTGTGAAAATTCTTGAGTGAAAATTGTGAAAACCTTAGTTGAATTTAAATTATTTGGGGAAATCGATTTTGTTGTTATTGAAATTAAACATAGAGATTGAAAAATGCATTTAGAATGTTTTTAGAAAATGAAACCTTCTGTTTATTATTAAAAAATGGATTTTAAAATCTGCAGTATAGTTATATTTTTCATGGTAAAATGGTCTAGTTGCGTCACCTATAACTTCAATTACACAAACTGGGTTGTCATGAAATTTAAAGGGTTTTTGTACTATAAAATTTTCTTATCCTTGTCAAAAAATTGCAAATACCCAGATCATAATTTTTGAGTTATACTTGAAACATGAGACTACTGTTAAGTTATTTTCCCATAGCTGCTCTGAAAATAAAATAATAATAAATTGATATTTATAAATATTAATATTTTATGTATTGTTATTATAATATTAAAATATTAGTTAATAATATTTTATATTATAATTTATAATATTAAAG